>CM044017.1:2882297-3482297 GCA_024085815.1 Flaveria linearis | reverse complement strand
CCAAACCGAAGGTAACGGTCCTTTCCATTGATTCGTCTTCTATGTTTCTTTGTTTTGATTGCGTTCGGAGGTTCTGTGATGGTACATGGCTGTGTATGTCTAAAGACTTGTATAACTGTGTGTACGTATGCGTGCGTGTGCATATGCGTGTGTCGTGGTGGCGCGGCGGTGGTCTAGCTTTGGTATATTGGGTGCTCGTTGGGGAAGATCCGAAATCAACACAATAACTTTCGGCTGCTGTGATTGACCATGCATGTATATGTATACCGTGTGTGTGCGTGTATGTATATACAGTGTGTGTATGTATTTAGGTGTATGTATATGTATGTAGCGCTATGTGTGTGTATATGCGTATGTATGTGTATCTGCGTATGTATATATATATATGGTTATGTGTGTGATATTGTATATATAGGTGTATGCGATGTGTGTGCAGTGTGCGTGCATGAGGTTGTGTGCGTGCGAGGTGTGTGTGTCGGATGTGTATGTGTGTATATATGAGTGTGTGTGAGTGTGTGTTCCAAGGAGTGATATTGTGTGTGTGTGTTGTGTGTGTATGCATAAACCGTGAGTGTGCGTATAAACCGTGAAATTGTGTGTGTGTGTGTTGTGTGTGTATGCACACATATGGTTGAGCGATTATGTGCTTGTATGTTTTTATATTTATACATATAGTTATACACTTATATATGTGTGTGTGATTATATATATACATATGAGTATAAGTATTGTTACATTGTGAATGTATGTATGAATATATATATGTACTGGTTAGTGGTTATTAACGATCTTACGAGCGTAATTGGCTACGTATGTGGGTATATTAATGGTTATTATTATTATTAATATTGTCATTGTCACTATTATTAATACTATTATTACTATTAATATTATATTTATCTTTATTACTATTATTATTATTATCAATAGTATTTTATTATTATTATTATCTCTATCACTATTATTTATTAATATCAATATTATTATTATCATTTACTAATATTACTATCGTCATTATTGTATATTGCGTCGTATATGGTCATCTATTTTCGTGCGTGTCTCGCGTCGACCCGAATCGACCCAAACCGTCCGAACGCATCTAATCTCATTGAACACATTTAAAGACTTAGTTGCTATTATTATAGGTGTTTGATCGTTCGCTGCTCTCATTCCTTGAAGTATTTGTTCATTTCATTACATCACATTTAAGGTGAGTTTCGTGGTCCCGTTTTCATTTTAAGTATTTATAAACTAGGGGGAAAAGTATGCTCACCCTTTTTATGCTGTGAACTCATTTATTTCGGGACTGTTGTGTTTACTGTTTTGTAAGTATTTATCTAGTACATGCATGGGTTGTCTGTGTGGTTCTTTATTCACAACTATTTAACTCCGGTGTTGGAGCCGACGGACAGGTATTGATAGTACTATTGGGCTGACACCCCACCCTTGTTTGTTAGTATACTAGTTGGGGCTGACAGTGGCCATGTACGGGCCTAGGGTGAATATGTTTCGACAAGTTCTGTGTGTGTCGTAGGCTTAGTTGTGATGCTCATGTTTACATGTGATAGTACTTGCTTATAACTGTATGCACTCATATCCTACTAAACTTTTACACAGCATCAAGTTTAGTTTACTATTTAAACCGACGAACTCACCAACAATATGTTGACCTTTTGAGCATATCTTTTTAGGTAACAATTATTGAGGATAGCTAGCGATGCTTCCTTAGCGACGACCTTAGGATTGCACTACTTAAACTCATGGGATGTCTTTGACAATTGCTTGACTTTTATTATTCACTTATGTTCACTTGTTTCCCGGATTGTGGGATTTAAACTTAATTGTTTGTATGACTATGTTTGTCGTGGGATTGACTAACTACGACGTAAGTCTCCATTTGTGTCGGGTGACGTCATGACACGTTGACTTTCATCATTTATTGCATCTCTATTAATTAACAATGTGTTATGACGATCCCGTCCGTTACATCCTCGTGTTTCTGCTATAAGCGGGGGTGTGGTAGATTGGTATCAGAGCCAGGTTTTAGAGAATTAGGTGGATCACTCGACCTAGACTATAACCTAGGAATCTTCATGTAGAATGCATACTAGGGTTTTGTGTGCATCCGATATTACATGTGTGTTCCTTCTATTCTATCTATTTGTTCCTTATCTTTTGATTTGCTTTATCTGAGGAAAAGTACATTTTCCTTATAGGATGTCTTCCACAGGACCCTCCGTTCCCGCAGTGCCCCGAGTTCATTTGTCCGACTCTGAGTCAGAACACGAAAAGGTTCTCTCAGACCATATGCTGCTTACGTCTTGTGATACAGAGTCCGACCCCGAGGAGTTGGTGAGAGAGTCATCTGATGAAGAGGAGATAGGTAACCAGGTTGTACTAGGATTGCCTGCCGTTCGTGCTACATCACCTGGTCCTGCGGCACCTGAAGCCCGAGCCTCACCAAGTGCACCCGTTGTTCATGCTGCATCAAACGCCCCTTCCGCCCCAGCTGCTCCTATGATACCTGTTGGACCGGCTATTGCAAGGTACGCCCCTGAGGCGGGACCTTGGGTGCCCGGCTACCCAAGAGGACCGTACCGGGTGAACGGCGTAGGGCCGGTGCTACTGAGGACGGCTAGAAAGAGTGTTTTCGGCCACTCGTATAAGGTTCTGAGTGCCTGCTGAGGAGGCGAGTTTGTGGGATGACCACCCCGACCCTGCCCCCAAGCCCTTCTAGCTCCTCTAGCAGTGACGACGAGCAGGACTGACGTCGCATGGGCATCGTTGAAGGCTTGAAGATTTAAGAGATTTATTTAAGTATTCGTATTTCATTTTCAGACATTGTTAGACTATGGGTTTTTGCATGTTTTGGGATATTACTATGCCTATTACCGATTAATGCAATCAATCCAGCTGGAAACGTCAGGGTTTGCTATGAGTGTGGAAGCCCCGATCATTGCCGGAATGTGTGCCCCAGACTGAATCGGGCACCGGGTCAACAGGGGAATAACCAAAACCAAGTGATGGCAATAGCTAGTAACCAAGGTCAGGGAAATCAAGGAAATAGGTAGAGTAATATCCCAAAAATATGCAAAAACCCATAGTCTATAACAATGTCTGGAAATAAAATATGAAATACTAAAACAAATCTCTTAAATCTTCAAGCCTTGAACGATGCACATGCGACGTCAGTCCTGCTCGTCATCATTTCTAGAGGAGCTAGAAGGGCTCGGGGGCACGCACTCGGAACCTTATGCGAGTGGTTGAAAAACTCTCTTTCTAGCCGTCCTCAGTAGCACCGGCCCTACGCCGTTCACCCGGTACGGTCCTCTTGGGTAGCCGGGCACCCAAGGTCCTGTGTCAGGGGCGTACCTTGCAATAGTCGGTCCAACAGGTATCATAGGAGCAGCTAGGGCGGCAGGGGCATTTGGTGCAACAGGAACAACGGGTGCACTTGGTGTGGCTGGGGCTTCAGGTGCTGCAGGACCAGGTGATGTAGCACGAACGACAGACAATCCTAGTACAACCTGGTTACCTAACTCCTCTTCATCAGATGACTCTCTCGCCGACTCCTCTGGGTCGGACTCTGTATCAGAAGACAGGCAGTATATGGTCCGAGAGAACCTCTTCGGGTTCTGACTCAGAGTCGGACAAATGAACTCGGGGCACTGCGGGAACGGAGGGTCCAGTGGAAGACATCCTATAAGGAAAATGTACTTTTCCGCAGATAAAGCAAATCAAAAGATAAAGAACAAATAGATAGAATTGAAGGAACACACATGTAATATCGGATGCACACAAAACCCTAGTATACATTCTACATGAAGGTTCCTAGTTTATAGTCTAGGTCGAGTGATCCACCTAATTCTTTAAACCTGGCTCAGATACCAATCTGCCACACCCTCGCTTATAGCGAAAACACGAGGATGTAACAGACGGGATCGTCATAACACATTGTTAATTAATAGAGATGCAATAAATGATGAAAGTCAACGTGTCATGACGTCACCTGACACAACTGGAGACTTGGGTCGTAGTTAGTCAATCCCACGACAAACATAGTCATACAAACAATTAAGTTTAAATCCCACAATCCGAGAAACAAGTGAACATATAATAAAAGTCAAGCAATTGTCAAAGAGATCCCATGAGTTTAAGTAGTGCAATCCTAAGGTCGTCGCTAAGGCAGCATCCCTAGCTATCCTCAATGATTGTTATCTGAAAAGATATGCTCAAAAGGTCAACATATTGTTGGTGAGGTCGCAGGTTTAAATAGTAAACAAAACTTGATGAACTTTTAGTGGGATATGAGTGCATACAGTTATAAGCAAGTATTATCACATGTAAACATGAGCATCACAACTAAGCCTACGACGTACACACAGAACTTGTCGGAACATATTCACCCTAGGGCCCATACATGCCACTGTCAGTCCAACTAGTATACTAACAAACAAGGGTGGGGGTGTCAGCCTAATAGTACTATCAATACCTGTCCGTCGGCTCCAATACCGGAGTTAAATAGTTGTGAATAAAGAACCACACAGACAACTCGTGCATGTACTAGATAAATACTTACAAAACAGTAATCACAACAGCCCCGAAATAAATGAGTTCACAGCATAAAAAGGGTGAGCATACTTTTCCCCCTAGTTTATAAATACTTAAAATGAAAACGGGGCCGCGAAACTCACCTTAAATGTGATGTAATGAAATGAACAAATACTTCAAGGAATGAGAGCAGCGAACGATCAAACACCTATAATAATAGCAACTAAGTCTTTAAAAAATGAGATTACATGCGTTCGGACGGTTTGGGTCGATTCGGGTCGACGCGCGACACGCACGCAAATAGATGACCATATACGACGCAATATACAATAATGACGATAGTAATATTAGTAAAATATTATTATCATTATTAATAGAATAATAATAATAATAATATTGATATTAATAAATAATAGTGATAGAGATAATAATAATAATAATACTATTGATAATAATAATAATAGTAATAAAGATAAATATAAGATTAATAGTAATAATAGTATTAATAATAGTGACAATGATAATATTAATAATAATAATAACCATAAGTAATAACAACCAATACAACCCAACTCATACATAATCATACGTATATAAATATGACGTTCACACATATATACATTAATATACCCACATATGTAGCCAATTACGCTCGTAAGATAGTTAATAACACTAACCAGTACATATATATTCATACATACATTCACAATGTAACAATACTTATACTCATATGTATATATATAATCACACACATATATAAGTGTATAACTATATGTATAAATATAAAAACATACAAGCACACAATCATAACCATATGTGTATGCAAATTCATCCTGCATTATGGTACTTGGCGAATAAGGTAACAATTTTTGACCCTGCCTTGGTTTATCAATTAGTAATATTCAATATAACTTGTATAACTTTTCACTCATTTTCTTGATTGCCTCTGGTGACTGAAGGAAACAACTTTGATATGTGGGCCGCTTAGTGATGAAGGTAACACTTTCGACCTTCCCTTGGTTAGTTCTATATTATTGTTCTTTTGTCTTCATTAACTTAAAATTTAATCGTGATTCCGGAGACTACAACAATTAAGGTAAAATATTGATCTGTGGGTGAACAACGAATAAGGTGACCGATTTAACCCTCCCTTGGTTTATCGTCCTGTAATAATTCTTTGTTCATTTTCACGACCAACTTCTTAGAGGAGGTTGGTAACCCAGATCCTTTACCACTACCAACAGCACTTTGCTTTGTTTTTGTTGGCATATTGAAGTTTCTATTATTATCAAAGAATAGAAATAAGAGATTAAATTGATAATTATAATGGAATAAATATAAGAATAATCACAACCAAAGGAGATTAAATTGATAATTTATAATGGAAAGTTATGTCACTTGTCCAAAATAATAACCCACAATAGGAGCTAATACATATTAGTGTTTGGTGTAGGCTTCGGGTGAATAATTTGGAGCAGTTGGGCTCGGGCGGCCCTAGTTTTAATTAGACCCAGTTTAGTTAGATTACTAAAGAGATTAACCCTAATTGTAGTCTATATATACATCTCATTGTACTTATATCTTTATCACCGAATAAAAAGAAAACCCTAGTTTCCCTAAGAGGACGTTGGTTGCACACCGCGACCGAACCTCTATAAATCTCTTGTGTCTTTGTTATAGTTTATTTTGTTCTGTATTGTGTGTTTCATGTTATTTGTGATCCTAACAACTATTATCAGAGCATCAGGCTCTTGAAACTGTTAAAATCTTCCCCCTGTTTCCAGGGTTCGAGTTTTCTGAAGATTTCGTATGAAACATACTAGGGTTTCTACGCCATTTTTTGGTTACCAGTCGAACCAAGATTCTTTGCCGCCTTGCTTTTGTCGAATTAGGGTTTTCTTTCATCATCTAGGTCATTTGATTATCTATTATGTTCAAAACTCAAGTGCATTATCAAACTAGTTCGCTTTCAGTTTTTTGGAACAGTTCTCATAGAATAGTGGTCAATAGAACAACACTCAAGTTCAGGCAACCGACCACTGTTGTGTTTGTCACTATTCTCAGTTCTGACTCGAATGATGAGCATCTGTGGTTTGGAATAATGGCTGAGGAGGGGAAAACAAAAATAGGGAAATTCGATGGTCATGATTTGGATGGTGGAAGATGCAAATCAAGAGTTTGCTAGTTCAGAAGGATTTAGAAGCCACTTTGTTTGGACAAAAACCGGATAACACTTCACATGATGACTGAGCTGCTCTTGACAGAAAAATTGTTTCTGTCATTAGACTCTTTTTGTCAAAGAATGTTGCTTTTAATATTATGAAGGAGAAGACCGCTAAAAAAGGCATTATGGATGCGCTGTCAAACATGTATGAGAAACCGTCAACTGCAAATAAAGTCTTTATGATTAGAGAATTAGTGAACATGAGACTGAAAGAATGTCTGTTGAATAAAGTCTTTCTGATTAGAGAATTAGTGAACATGAGAATGAAAGGAGGATCCGTTAACATACAACAACCTCAACACTGTCATCTCTCGATCAGTGTCAGTTGATATAAAATTTGATGATGAGGTTCAGGCATTGTTGCTTTTATCTTCTTTACCAGAAAGTTTGTCAGGGACTGTCACTATAATTAGTAGTTCATCTGGAACCACTAACAATGCAGTTCGGGGTCTGATTTTAGGAGAGGATATTAGAAAAGAGCTTTAGGAGAATCATCAAGTTGTCTACTAAGCGCTAAAATGAGAGGAAGAAAGAAAGAAAGGCGTAGTAGTAGAGGAAGATCAAAATCCAAAAAAAGGGGTCGGTCAAAGCCCATGAAAGACATCCGGTGTTGAAATTGTAAAATATGTAAAGAAACTGGGCATTTAGAAATCAATGCTCAAACCTATCCACCTCAAAAGAGAAGAAGGAAGTCAATGTGTTGTGTGGAAAAGTCAACTGAGTCATGGATCATGGATTCTGGTGCATATTTTTATGCTACCTCCACCACGAAGCTGATGAAGAATCTACGAACAGGCAACTTTGGTAACGTTCGTCTGGCAAACAATCATACTCTTCATGTCACAAGATAGGGATAATGGCTGAGGACGGGAACTTTGGTAAACAATTATACTCTTCATGTCACAACTTTGGTAACGTGCATCTGTGGTTTGGAATAATGGCTGAGGACGGGAAAACAAAAATAGAGAAATTCAATGGTCATGATTTTGGATGGTGGAAGATGCAAATCAAGAGTTTGCTAGTTCAGAAGGATTTAGAAGCCACTTTGTTTGGACAGAAACGGATAACACTTCACATGATGACTGAGCTGCTCTTGACAGAAAAATTGTTTCTGTTATTAGACTCTTTTTGTCAAAGAATGTTGCTTTTAATATTATGAAGGAGAAGACCGCTAAAAAAGGCATTATGGATGCGCTGTTAAACATGTATGAGAAACCGTCAACTGCAAATAAAGTCTTTATGATTAGAGAATTAGTGAACATGAGACTGAAAGAATGCATGCTGAATAAAGTATTTTTGATTAGAGAATTAGTGAACATGAGAATGAAAGGAGGATCTGTTAACATACAACAACCTCAACACTGTCATCTCTCGATTAGTGTCAGTTGATTTAAAATTTGATGATGAGGTTCAGGCATTGTTGCTTTTATCTTCTTTACCAGAAAGTTTGTCAGGGACTGTCACTATAATTAGTAGTTCATCTAGAACCACTAACAATACAGTCCGAGATCTGATTTTAGGAGAGGATATTAGAAAAGAGCTTTAGGAGAATCATCAAGTTGTCTACTAAGCGCTAAAATGAGAGGAAGAAAGAAAGAAAGGGGTAGTAGTAGAGGAAGATCAAAATCCAAAAAAAGGGGTCGGTCAAAGCCATGAAAGACATCCGGTGTTGAAAATGTAAAGAATGTAAAGAAACTGGGCATTTTAGAAATCAATGCTCAAACCCATCCACCTCAAAAGAGAAGAAGGAAGTCAATGTGTTATGTGGAAAAGTCAACTGAGTCATGGATCATGGATTCTGGTGCATATTATTATGCTACCTCCACCACGAAGCTGATGAAGAATCTACGAATAGGCAACGTTGGTAACGTTCGTCTGGCAAACAATCATACTCTTCATGTCATAAGATTGGGAGATATTAAGTTGAAAACTTTGTTGGGTACCTCGTGGAGCTTAAAGGATTTTGGGGTCATCCCTAGCCTGAAAAAGAAGCTAATCTCTATGAGGTAGTTTGGTGATTAGGGATACGACGTGATGTTTGGTGGGGACAATGAAGAGTACGGGGTAAACGCCAAAGGTAATCTTGTAATCGCAAGGTAATCTTGTAATGGCCAAAGGTAAAAAGAGGAGTACTCTTTATATGGCTGAAGTTCCAGTGGATGGGGTAAACTCGATGACTAGTGGACTGAGTCAATCCAGTCTGTGGCACCAACGACTCGGTCACATGAGTGAAAAAGGAATGAAGATGCTCGTTGCAAAAGGAAGTTTCCAGAACTCAAAAGGTTATCGTGAACCCTATTTCTTTGGGAAAAAGAAGAAAGTATCTTTTACGAAGACGGGAAAAACACCAAAAGCTCAGAAATTGGAGCTTGCTCACACTGATGTATTCGGACCAACCTCGGTTTCATCTCTGGGAGGAGCTCATTACTATGTCACCTTCATAGACGACTCAACACGCAAGGTATGGGTTTATTTTTGTAAAAATAAATCTGATGTCTTAAGAAATGAAAAACCATTGTTGAATTGAAAACTGATGTTGAAGGTAAAATGCTTGAAGTCGGATAATGAAGGAGAATACATCAGCACTGAGTTTCTTTATTATTGCGCTGAACACGGTATTCGGATGATAAAGATAGTCTAAGCACTCCTCAACAAAATGGATTGATGAAAAGAATGAACAAAACATTAAATGAGATAGCAAGAAGTATAAGACTTAACTGCGGGCTTCCAAAGATGTTCTGGGTAGATGCAGTCAACACTGCTACTTATTTAATCAATCAAGGATTGTCAGTGCCATTGGGATTCAAGATAATAGAAGAAGAATGGAGAGGGGAAGCCGTCAATTACGAGCATTTGAAAGTCTTTGGGTGCAATGCCTATGATCTAGTGAAAGACGGTGACAAACTTCATGCTAAAGATAGAATTACAGCAAACCCACAAGTTCAAAAATAATAGGTTGAATTTGAAACTGATGCAAATAAACAAACAACACAGCCGGTCACTGAATCAAACACTGAAACTGAAGTTCCATGACGATATGGGTGGAGATTAAGAAGCAGTAGGAGCTTCTGATAGTGGGAGTTTAGAGTCTGATGACGAATAGTCCCCGTAGGATCCCGACAAGTCTTAAAATTGGGTCAGAAGGTCCACCAGAGTCTCCAAACAACCAGAGAGGTATAGTCCTTTAGTCAACTATCTTCTCTTAACTGAAATGGTGAACCATGAAGTTTTTCTAAAGCTGTTATGATGAAAGATTTGCTTTGGAATATGGGTCGGATACTATAGGCTACATGCTTTGGAATTTAGAAAGAAGAAAGGTAGTCAGAAGCAAGCATGTCACATTTAATAAGGTTGAGTTGCATAAAGACAGAATTACAACAAACTCACAAGTTCAAAAATAATAGGTTGAATTTGAAACTGATGCAAATAAACAAACACAGCCGGTCACTGAATCAAACACTAAAACAGAAATTCCATGACGATGTGGGTGGAGATTAAGAAGCAGTAGGAGCTTCTGATAGTGGGAGTTTAGAATCTGATGATGAATAGTCCCCGTAGGATCCTGACAAGTCTCAAAATTAGGTCAAGAGGTCCACCAGAGTCTCCAAACAACCACAGAGGTATAGTCCTTTAGTCAACTATCTTCTCTTAACTGAAATGGTGAACCATGAAGTTTTTCTGAAGCTGTTAAGATGAAAGTTTTGCTTTAGTGTGAACATGCTGTGAAAAATGAGATTAGTTCTTTGATGAAAAATAAAACATGGGTACAACCACGCATCCGCTAGATAAAAGAGCTCTACATAATAAATGGGTCTTTAGGGTCAAGGAAGAAGATGATGGGTCTAAATGACGCAAAGCTCACTTAGTAGTCAAGGGTTTTTAGCAAAAGAAGAGGTTGATTATGATGAGATCTTCTCACCAGTTGTGAAAATGACAACCATCAAATTGGTTCTGAGTCTGGTAGCTGCAATTGGGTCTACAAAATAGAAAAGAGCTTATATCGTCTAAAACAGGCATCCAGGCAGTGGTACTTGAAGTTTGATAACTTTATGGAAAGGTCGGGGTACAAGAAATGTCAAATGGATCATTGCTGCTATTTGAAAAGGTTTAACAACTCTTATATCATTTACTACTCTATGTAGATGATATGTTGATTGTAGGGTCAGATATGACAGAGATCAGCAAGTTAAGGAAAGAATTGTCCAAAGAATTTAAGATGAAAGACTTGGGTCCAGCCAAACATATACTAAAAAGGATGGATTTTAACACTATCCTAAGAAAATTACATAGTGAAAGGGTTGGAAAGATTCAAGATAAATAATGAAAATACGAGGTCTAGAAACACAACATTAGAAAGTCACTTCAAGCTCACCAAAGATCAGTCTCCTAAATCTAAAGAAAGAACACAGATGGCTAAAATCCCATAAGCATCTATAGTTGGTAGTATCATGTATGTCATGGTCTGCACTCGACCAGATATTGCTCACACAGTTGGGTATTTAGTCGGTTTATGTCAGATCCAGGGAAAGAACACCGGGAAGCAATTAAGTGGATACTCATATGCTTAAAGGGTACATCTAAAATGGGGTTATGTTTCAAGGGGGAAGATGCAATTCTCAGAGGGTATACTGATGTTGATTTGGGTAGTTGTAAAGGGACATTCAAAAGCACTACAAGGTATGTCTTTATAGTGGGAGGAACATCAGTTATCTAGATGTCCAGACTTTAGAAAAGTGTAGCTCTATTAACAACAGAGGCTGTTGCTGAAGCTAGTAAAGAGTTAGTGTGCTTAAAGACTTTTCTTGAAGAATTGGGTAAAGAGCAATCTAATTACTCATTGTATTGTGACAATAAGAGTGCAGTGAAATTTGCCAAAGTCCAGTCTATCATGGTAAAACAAAGCACAATGGGATGAGATATCATTTTGTCAGAGGATTGATTAGTGATGGAGCAATAAGTTTGAAGAACATCTGAGGTGCGAAGAATCCATCCGATATGTTTACTAAATCTGTGGTGCTGGATAAGCTGAACCTTTGCATAGCTTCTGTTGGCCTTCGGGCATAATGTTGAGAAGGCGGGGGTAACTAGGGGGTGCAAAAATCAGAGAGATTTTACAGAAGTACAAAGAAGCGCAGTGCAGCTGAACGTGTTTTGAAGCCTCTAAGTGGGAGAATTGTTGGGTGTAGGCTTCGGATGAATTAATTCGGAGTAGTTGGGCTCGGCCGACCCAAGTTCTAATTAGGCCTAGTTTAGTTAGATCATTAACTAAAGGGATTAACCCTAATTGTAGTCTATATATACATCTCATTGTACTTGTAATCTTTATCACTCAATAAAAAGAAAACCCTAGTTGCCCCAAGAAGACGTAAATTGCACATCGCGACCGAACCCTATAAATCTCTCGTGTCTCTATTATTGTTTATTGTTTTCTATTTGTGTGTTCGTGCTATTTGTGATCCTAACAAATACGAACATGTCTGCATAGAAATATGACATAAAGTCTGTAGCTAAAGGGTGAGTGGTCGGTGGTAATGCATATGGAGTCTCTAGTAAAAAAGATTGGTTATTAAATTAATTCATAAAATTTTGGATTAAATATTTTTAATACTCGTGAACTCACCAACCATTGTGTTGAATCTTTTCTAACGTGTTTTAAGTACTTCAATAAGCTTTGGAAGTAGTGAAAACGTGTTTTAAAAATAATGTATTCTAACATGTATGTTACAGGGCAACTTATAAACTTCAATGGTTTTTGTATAATATTAAAGAAATAATGTCCAAATACATGATAAAATACTATTTTTCAAAACATTATTAGGTGCCAACCTCCATCACCACAATGTTTGCCTTTTAGGGTGTGACAGAAGTTCGTATCAAAGCCAATGGTTATAGAGAAATAAAAATTTTTCTTAAAATTCTAAACTATTGTCCAAAGTGTTTTTGAAATAAACTTTTCACACTTCACGAAGCCAAAAGTTTTCATACATATAAATTTCTTGTATATATGATCGCTAACAGAAATTACATGCATATAATTTAAAATATTTATGTGTACCTTATGTGTTTTTGGATTGAAAATGTTATGCATGCTTAAATTTTATTTATCACACTTACTTAGTATGGATATATGTTTTGTCTCAAAGATGTCTGGTCCACACATAATTATCGAGATACAAGACACTGGTAGTGAGACGGACATACCTTCGCCAACTACTATTATACTAGATACTCTATATGCATTACCCCGATCATTCACCCATCAGCTACAAACTTTATGTTATCTTTTATTGCAGATTGTTCATATTTGCCGTATTCCTACTATACGACTAACTCGAGCAATAAATGGATTAAGGATGATGACACGACCCTAAATTTTTTGATATTTAAGATTGGTGAGTCATCCGACCTGGTGTCTGCATTAGGTGATCTGGTTAGGATAACTTGTGGTACTAGTTTTCATCTCAATGTAGCTCATATGATGGATGCAGCTGTAGGGTCAACTCAGGTATTGAAACCTGAGGGAGTTTGTTGTTGGGGTTCATGAGTCTACTTCTAGGACTCTTGTTGTGATGGCTGAAGATTTCTACACCTATTGCACCGGTTGTGTCTGCCTCGTTGGTATGTCACTCTACAGTACAAGTTCCCACAACCCCTCTAAGGGTTTATACACGTGATAGAAAGAGAGCTCCAACTATAGGTGATGCGGTGTTGTCTTCTAGAGTTGTGATTAGATGCCACCAATAAAGATGAAAGGCATATGGTTGATTGGTGTTTCATTGTGATAAATAGTTAGCGACTAGGGTTGTGACTAATAAGGTTGAGATTGAGAACTATAAAGGGCAAGATTTGAATGTTGTGGATGATGGTGTTCTCCACCAGATGCACTTTAGGAGATTATATGTGCATGCTACTGAGGAGATGGCGGAATAGTTGCTTAACAACAGTGGTCGAGCACTAGAGTACTTGGGTGATAAACCTGCAATAAACATCATGACATCCATAGAAGATCATGTCATTCATGTACTTGGGTGAATGTTGTAAACAACTGCAATTATCCTTTCGGATGGATTTATGAGCCTGGCCCATTGAAGCTTCTTAAAACCCTAATTATTCTTATAATAGAGCATGTCATTGTATTGTAATCTTGTCCCTTGAGCTTAATAATAAAATACCTAGTTGCAGAGAGTGGACGTAGGTCATCTTGACCGAACCACTATAAATTCTCTTGTTCTTATTGCTTTCGTGTGCGTGCGTATAATAGTGTGTTTATTTCCGTTGCGTAAGATACCTAACAATTGGTATCAGAGCATCAGGCTCTTGAAGACTTTCGCCGCCGCCGCCATCTAGGGTTTCTGCCGTCGCCGCCACCTAGGGTTTCGCCGCCGCCGCAACCACAGTACCGCGCCACCGTGAATAGTGTTTGTCGGCCCGTGAATAGTGTTTTCTGGCCGTGACAGTGTTTTCCTAACCGTGAACAGTGTTTTCCGGCCATGAACAGTGTTTCTGGTCGTGAATAGTGCTGCCGAATTTTTCTGTTTTTCCAGCTGTTGTTCGGTTCTGTTTTGCTGCTGCCGCTTTTGAGTTTTGTGTTTGCTGCTGGTGGGCTGATCACAACCACTTTGGTGGTTGTTTGGACGCCGGAAATTAGGTTTTTTCAAACCCTAAGTTGCACAAAAAGGGGAGAAGGTAGGGGCTTTAGGCTGTTTTTTGAGTGATTTTGCGATTAGAGTTCCGGCTAGGATCTCTTGAAGTTGCTGGTTTCGCTCAGGTTTTGCGGGTGAAGCGTCGGGTCGGGTGTTCGGGTTCTAGGTTTTTGGTTGGAAGTACGGATCTGGTTTGTCTATCCTTGTTTTATTTTGCCTCTAGTTTGCTATTATGGCTGAAGACGGGAAGACTGTGATTGAAAAGTTCATTGGCACTAATTTTGGTTGGTGGAGAATGCAAATAGACGCTTTACTTTGTCAAAAGGATTTGGATATGGTACTGGAAAAGAAACTGGAGAGTATGGAGAAAGCTGAAGAAGCGGTTTGGAATTCCAAGGACAAGAAAGCTAGAGCGGTTATTATGTTATCTTTGACGAAGAGCGTTGCTTTTAACATCATGAAAGAAACCACTGCAAGTGGTATGATGTTGGTTCTGTCACATATGTATGAAAAGCCATTTGCAGCTAACAAAGTGTTTTTAATGAGGGAACTGTTCAGGACGAGAATGAAAGTGGGAAGCTCTAGCTATTGGAGGCAGGTTTCACCGGGATTCATAAAAGAAAGGCAAAATTGATAATACCGGGAGCAATCTGGTTCTCGATAACAACTTTAGTCTTCCCGTCTCCCATTGAATAATATCAACATCAAGCCAAAAATGGTAATGATAACCCAAATAAACAGTTAACAATAGCAGATGGGAATAATAACAACGCGAATAATAACTTCTAGGTAACACACTAAGAACTCTGATGCAATGTGGTACTTTAAGTCCAAGATTAAAGAAATTATACCATAAATCGTAATAGAACCGTAATAGAAGCACGATGAACAGTACATCTAACATTCTGGGGAAGGAATTGGGTGACAGGTTATGCTGGAGAAAAGATTCTGGCGGTAGCAGGTAAGCAAAGGGGGAACTGATTGAATCGGAGTCTCGCCAGGAATGCAGGGGTGCCGGCGGTGTTGGCTCTCACTCGCCGGCGTCGGTCGGGATATGAGTTTTAAGGTGGTGGCGTGTGGATCTTTGTGGCGGCACGTGGGGGTGCGTCCGGCGGAGATCAGGCGTGAAAATTTTAGGCTTTGTAAATCAGAGTTTAGAGAGTTCAATGATGGTGGCGGTGAGATGTTAAAGGGGTTTGAAATATGCATACATGACAAAGAAAGTGAGTAAGGATTTGGAAAGATAACGATAATGTCTTCTCGCGGTTGAGTATAAGATCTAGAGCGGAATCTCGTGACCGAAGTAATGACCGAACGGAACGAAACCAGAACAGAAGGTCAGGTGTCAAGCCTAAGCTCTGATACCATGTAATATAAGTATTGTATTACTTAAGCTGTATTTAGTACAATAAGAGGACAGCTCTATTTATAAAGGAAAAGTCTAAAAATTGGGCCATGGCCCAAGATAACTAACCTGACATAAACAACAACAAATATACAATAACAGTGTATTTTATATCCCAAATCATGATTACAAAGGGGGTATATATATATTACACTAAATACATTTACAATTTGAACCCTCTAATATAATTATATATACATAACAAACTTAATCATGATAGTTTAAAGATCTTGGATTTAAAATGAAGGCTCGGTATCAACATTGAAGCTTGAAGTATATGAAGTCCAGCTTAAGAGGGTGTGGTAAAAGAGTAATCTTGAGATCATTTTCTAAGTTGTATTTAGGCATGACTGATAAGGTAGTTAATAATGGGTCAGACAATTAATGGCATCCAATCGCTTCTTCTAAGTGGTGGTAGCGGTGAGATGTAAAAGGGGTTAAAAAACCCATACGCGACAGGGACAGTGAGTAGAGATCTAGAACAGTAACGATGATGTCTTCTGGCAGCTGAGTCTCAGATCTAGAGCAGAATCTCGTGACTGGAGTAGTGACTAAACGGAACAGAAAATGAACAGGAGGTCAAATGTCGAGCCTAAACTCTGATACTAACTGGACCTAATCTAGTATTGTATTACTTTAAGTTATATTTAGTACAATGAGAGGGCACCTCTATTCATAGAGGAAAAGTCTAAGAATTGGGCCTTGTGCCACGATAACTAACTGGACCTAAACTACAACATATATATAGATAACATTGTATTATATATTCTAAATCACGATTACAAAGTGATACATACACTAAATATATTTACAATCTGAACCCTCTAATATAATTACATATGCATAACAAACTTGATTGTCTAGAAAGTGTCAAACGGGTCAAGTCGGGTCACTGCTAAAGTCATCTGTAAAAGTCAAAAAACATGTGTTTTTAATTCCTAATCTCAGTCTGGGTCTTCTATTTGGTTGCAAGTTTTTAGGATGTTAGGTGTTTACTTTTTCTTTACTTTTGTGCGTGCTAGTAGGGGCTAGATAAACAACCAAGTATGGTGAAGAAAAAGCAGGTCTTTGATAGAAAAGCAACTCCTTCCACTTTATTAATTTCTTATTCTTCAATTGTAGTTTTGTGTCTGTTCGTTTGAGGCTGAACAAGGAGGTTGACCCAACAGGTACTTCAGGTTTTAAAACCAGAGTGTATGATGATAGCTTAAAGATCGTGGATTTAAAATGAAGGCTCAGTATCAACATAGAAGCTTGAAGTATATGAAGTCCAGCTTAAGAGGGTGTGGTAAAAGAGTAATCTAGAGATCATTTTCTAAGTTGTATTTAGGCAAGACTGATAAGGTAGTTAATGGGTCAGACAATTAATGACATCCAATCCTTCTTCTAAGAGGTGCAATGGTAGTTTGTGTCGTGTAGATATGTATATATAACAATGTAATCAGATCAAATGTGTGTGACGCTAATATACAGATACTTCAAGATACATATAAGAAAACATATATATTCAACAATGTATTACACAAAATCATAATAGTTACCTGGAATGTTAAAAGGTTTTTTGCCCGTCTTCAATTGCATTCTCAAAGACGTGTCTACAAATTCATCATTGGAGCTGTCTTGTAAGCAAGATATGTTTGTTTGGATCTCCAACATACCTGCTGACAGAGATTCTTAATGCTATTCTATGGCTTTTACACCCAGTTTAAAAACATGATATACATATGTATTAGCCACCATTAACATGCATCATTAGAAACCAGTTTATATAGAATTGAGCTACGAGCTTACCCGAACTCATGTTTGGTTGATGTAATAATAGCGTAATCTATTCTGTTCCTCAAACGTTGTTCTTAGGGATGCATGTTAGTAGGCACGAGACAAAAAGCTTTGTTAGGGGAAATTAAGCAGCCGGGTGAGAGTGAAAAAACTTTACAGATGCATTTTTCGTCTTGTTGAAATTAACCATCTTTTCTAATAAACCTGTAGTATGTATGCGCTTGAAAAGCATAGTTATTCATACGACTGGTTGAATTGCTTAGTAGAATACACCTAAGTTGCTTAACAGAAGTTTGTTTATTTATGTAAAAAAACTCACTTTTTATGATAGAAGGGTTATAGCTAAGAATTCAGTATGTAAATGAATGCTTTTCTATTGTTATAATAAGAATCTATTTCAAATACTACATGCCAAGAGATACTTACAAGCCAACAAATGTCACAAGGGTAGCAGCCACTTCAAACATCATTGAAGAGAGAATCCCTTTGATATAATATGCAAGAGCCAACATATGAATAACATTGACAACCTGAAATATATATAAAAAATAAAGGTGTTAGCTAGGTCACAAATATTCAGCATAACTTCCTGGATTATATAGATTGAAACATCAGAGTGTTTGTTTCTCCATATTTGTTCTGAAATCCAAGAAAACCTTTATGATAGACTAGTTGAGGTGGTTACAAGATGTATAAATAGAGTAACATGAAGAATGAATAACCCAAATTCAGTTACATAAACTTCACCATTTATTCCCACTTGCCTTAAGATACAAATACCATTACTTTTGTTTTCAAGATTCAACTAGTGCAGTACACGTACTGTTATAAGGGGGGGGGGGGGGGGGGGGGGAATTTAAAATTACCTTCTCTTGGGGCTTAGAATTAGAAAGCAAGCGTAATTAAAGTAAAAACATCAATGATTATGACACTACTTATCCTAGTTATTGAAGTGAAATAATAATGAACATAATTATCCCTAACACTCCGGCATATTTATATCACATCTTTAATTCTCAAAACTCCGTGAATTGTACCATGTTGAACGAATTGTAGAAGCCAAAAGTAAATAAACTATGCTAAATATGGTCTAATAAATATACTAATTACTGTTACTAAATTTACTGTAATATTTGCATAAATCGTTCAAGTAGAACAAAATGTGTCAAATAAAACCCAGATTGTTCACTTATACACACTTCCATAAGGATAAGGTTCCAGCAGTGAAAGTCAACCCAGGGTAAACAGTTCTACCAATAACTCATCCAAGATGAATCCTTGCAAGAAGTAAATGATATTGTGTCGTGTTTGCTTTATTTAGTGATATGATGTAAAGAAACAAAAACTATCCACATACCTGGTACGATCATCAAACCGATTCTAGAAGTCATGTACCCCATTGTTCGTAAGGAACCGCAGGCAAAAGAGAAAGTAAGGAAGACATTAATGGTGTACATGAACAATAAGAGGTATGAAAAAAATTGCAGCTATGTAAACCCAACAAAAAGCAGGTTTTAATACACGATTATATATCCACCATAGTTCTTAAGTCCAATAAAACATTTATAAGAAACCAATTAATGTGGCTACAAGAGGTATCGATGGAAAAACACGTACAGAGAACCATCCAAATATGTTAACTTGGTTACATGAAATCCACCATTTACTCCCACTTGTCTTTATATTAAAACCGTGTTATTACTAATTAGAGAAAATATACAATTACCTTGTCCTGTGAACCAAATCTGTCTCTTCTTGTGTTAAAGTTTTTGTCTCTTAATGTGATATAATTCAAATTCTAATAACCTGCTTGTTTAGATCACATCTTTGAAAACTCAAAGTCAAAACTCATGAATTAATTATAAGATACTTGACAAGTCGTAAGAACCGAAAACTGAAGTAAATTGAATCAAATTTACAAAACACATAAAGCGAAACCTGAGTGACTCTATAATTGATCCAATTCATGATTAACATTTTCATAATCAGTAACCTGCAACAAACACGCATCAAAATTCAAAACAGAACAGTTCATACAAAGCACAAATAAGATATCATGAACGTACCAATCGATATCAAGATGATTAGATCAACTGAATATACCGAGAAACGATGGGACGGATTGAGAACGGAAATACTCCGATCAACGTACTGGAGAATGAAGAAGAGGGCGACGTTTCAAAAGGCGTAATGTAGAGTCGAAGTGATTGCCTTTGCTTGCTTGACGGCGTAACGGCAAAAGACGTTTCAAAAGGCGTAACGGCGGTCGAAATCCTCTGACGCCGGTGGTCTTGTGAGAGTTGGAGAGACTTCGAGTCAAATAACCTAATAACCTGCATCAAAATTCAAAACAGAAGAGTTGATATAAATTACTCACAAATCGATGTTTAGAAGATCAGATCCACTGAAACTATCGATCAACAAAAGAATGAAGAAGACGATGATGTTTGAAAACGCGTAATGCAGAGTCGAATACCGCCGGTGACGGCCGGCGAAAGCCTCCGACGCCGGTGGACGGTGGTTTACAAAGACACCGGTGAATTGAAGGCATCCGTTTTTATAATTTGACGTGAATTTCCACCGTCTAGCTTAAAGATATTACCGTTACCATGATTATTACAAATTATGATTTCAGATTGTCTAATGGATTCGTATTTTAAGCATTACCAAAAATATTACCCTGTGTATGTATTCAAATCTTTTATTTTAATTCTTTATTATGCTGTCAGGATTGGTTTTTATCTGATTTTATTTTAAGTTATTCATAATTACAGGTTAAAATATTTTTATTTTTTGGTCTATTGTTATTTTATAATCGGAATAATTTTTTTATCAGATGACAAAATTTCTATTATTAATTGATTAAAATGTTCGTTTCAGGGATTTTCCATTAAAAAGACATGGTTTGATGTTTAAAAACAAAATGCTATTGGTAATATTAAACATGTTTCTATTTATATATACATTCTGTTTTAACAACTATCAATAAAAAAAACAACAAACTATAATACCAAAGTTTCTTGAGACCGGACACGATAATGAGATCGGGACTTTTTGGTTTACCGGTCAGTCAAATCGGATTTGATTTAAAAATCGGACAACATCATAAATAATTTAAAATTTCAATGTATAAATTTAAAACTAATTTAAAATAAAATATAACAATATATTAAATTTTATGTGTATACACAACAATATTAAATTATATAATCTTATATAAAAAGTTCAAAGTAGTACTCACCTATCACCTAAGCGGTGTTAGATTTAAGCCTCATTTGATGTATCTAGTATATTTAAATTGGAGAGCAGTAGATTAGGATGGCGTTTAAGAATGAGAAAGAAATCATGTAATTATAAAGTGCTAAACCAATTTTGAACTTGAGTATAAAAAGATAACCGACCGCAACCAAACATCCCACGTAATTTTGTAAACACCCAAAATTAAAAAAATCATGTAAATAGCTGGCAAGAAATCATTAGAAACTCTTGAACATGTTACGAATCTATGAGCAACTAATCCAAAGAAATTTAAATCAATGATCCATGGATAACCAACTTGAAGTACATATGGTCGTGATGGTTGACTTATATCACTTCCCCATACCTTTAAAAAATGAAACCGACTGTTTAAAATTTTATCAAGCTGTATTTGAATATAGAATTAAAGTGTAAAACGAGGACGTGCCAATTCTCCATGAAATTCACCTACATGGGCTATGAAAAACCACATCAATTCATAATTTTATCAAATCTAGCAAAAAATCAACAATAGATGTATGTTGTCAAACTATTATTCTTTTTGCCCCCAATTGAACAAATAATTAGATTAGTTTAATTAAAAGTGGATAAATGTCTGTAATATTTAAGTGATCAATGTTTACTCCTGACATAAAATAGATTAAGGAACATATATATACTACTATATAATGCATTTTAGAAAAACAAAAAAGTAATTTTACTAAATTATAAGAAACCTAAATATAATATTTTAAGCATAAAGTACATGTGCTCTATGTAATAGTTTTATTTTTACCCCTATTTAATAAACTATTTTGATTAATACACTATTTAATACATATTATTCAATAATATGATATTATTACATCAATACATTTAATATTATATTATTTTTAATACTTCAAAATGATATTTAAATTCATAAAATACTATTTAAATAATTAAGTATAAAATGAATATTTATAATAACTAATAGTTATATTTTCTAGGGGTAGTTTGGGTAGTCGATAAATTATTAGTAAATGACATATTATTTAATATGTCTAAAAATATAATAGTAAAAAAGAATAATAATATTAATAGTAATGACTACTATATAATGCATTTTAGAAGGAAAAAATAGTAATTTTACTAAATTATAAGACACCTAATATAATATTTTAAGCATAGAGTATAAGTGCTCGATGTAATCGTTTTATTTTTACCCCTATTTAATAAACTCTTTAGATTAATACACTATTTAATACACATTATTTAATAATATGCTATTATTACGTCAATAAATTTAATATTATATTATTTTTAATAATTCAGAATGACATTTAAATTTATAAAATACTATTTAAACAATTAAGTATAAAATGAATATTTATAATAACTAATAGTTATATTTTCTAGGGGTAGTTTGGGTTGTCGATAAATTTAGTATTTATAACTGAATTTGTTAGTAAATGACATATTATTTAATATGTCTAAAAATATAATATTAAAAAAGAATAATAATATTAATAGTAATGATTATTTTTATTAAAATGTTAACAACAACAACAATATTGTGTTAAAATTTAATATTGTGATTTTATCATATTATTGTATGTGTAACAATCTAATAATAACATATCATTAATAATGATATAATTTTCAACATTTTATGATAGTTTTATTCAAATACTTTTAACATATATTGTTTTACTTGATATCCATAACTTATTAAATATCATATGTTTAATAATAGTATCATGACGATATAATAACGAATCACTAAAGCATGTGTAGATATCCATGAGAATTTGAACATTTATATCGTTAAACTCACTAAAATCATGATGATCCTAAAACTATAATTGCGACGTTCACAAATACATTTGAAATCAGACCGCGGCAAAGCGCAGATGTCCATTATACTCATATCTAAAGCAAAACCTTAGGATACAAACGTCATATTATAAAAAAAATTAAGACATCTAATACAAATTTTTAAACCTTAGGTACAAGTGTTTAATGCAATCATTCTTAGTTTACCCTTTATTAATAAACTTCTTGTAATTAATACATTGATTAATATATTATTTAATGTTGTAAGATTATTCAAATCACTACATTAAATATAGAGTAAATTACAATTTACATCCTTGAGGTTTGGTGATTTTGACTATTTGCATCCCTACAGTTTAAAAATCCTCATATACCCCCTGACGTTTCATTTTGTTCCCATTTGAATCCAAAACACTAACACCGTTAAATTATTCTTTTAACTCTCTTATTAAAAGACTAAATTACCCTTAAAATTAAAACCCTAATCCCCCTTTTCATCTTCTCCATATTCCTCATCAAACTCCACACCGGAGGAAATCTGCGCTGCCGCCGGAGATGATATTAAACTCCACGTGCCGCGGATCGTCTGGCATCCCCGTCGGTCCGACGGCGCCGGACCACCCTGCTAAGATGTTGACACCGGGGGCTATGATAACAGGTTTCAGAATCTTTGACGTGATGGTGTTGGGCCATCATGAACTGAAAGAAGCAACCACTGTGACGGATGGATCCCCAATTACGTCCCTTGGAACAATATCGCCGTCGTGGGGTCGGCATCGGAGATCACATACTTCCTTATCTCGTTGCCAGCTTTTTGACCCACGGTGCTCGCTAGTAGCAAATGGGCGTTTGCCACCAGCTCTTCACCGTTCGCCGTCGTGTTCGTCAACACCATCCTGGCGCCACCGGCTTCTTTAACAAATGAACCCTTTTGAACCCCAGCGTTCACCCCACGATCACACAACATGATCTTCCCCTTCACCTTCTCCGGTATCAACGTCCCCGGCATACACGGAGCACCACTGAAGGAGTTATTGGCATTACCGGCGTAAACATCGGAAGCATCTTGTCCGGCGGTGATGGTCCTCTGTACAACAAGACACCGAAGAAGTTTCTCCCGTCTCCGAGGCTAACGTACGCCGGGAAGTCACGGTCTAACGTCCCTGCACCGACGATTGTGATCCACGGTGACACATTTGATAAACTGTAAGAAGTGGGTCCGGCATTACCGGCGGAGCACGATACCAGAATCCCCTTCTCCATGGCTGCAAATGCTTGATGAGGAAGATGGAGAAGATGAAGAGGGGGATTAGGGTTTTAATTTTAAGGGCAATTTAGTCTTTTAACAAGAGAGTTAACAGAATAATTTAACGGTGTTAGTGTTTTGGATTCAAATGGGAACAAAAATGAAACGTTAGGGGGTATATGAGGATTTTTAAACTGTAGGAATGCAAATGGTTAAAATTACCAAACCTCAAGGATGCAAATGGTAATTTACTCTTTTATATAATTTTCAATATTTTAAGTTAACATATAAATTTATAAATAAATATTATATTATTTGAATACGTAACTAAATACTTTTATAATAATAATAATAATAATAATAAAATTTATAAATAAGTATTATTTTATTGGAATACTTAACTATATAATTACTAAATACTTTTATAATAATGATGATAATAATAATCTATATCTATATTATCTGTTATTTATTACTATCTATAAAACATCTGTTTAATATAAGATTGTAATTTTGCAATAATTTTAAGATAATTTATAAAGTATTGCAAGCTTTAATTTTTAATATTATACTCTCAATCTGCTTCAAAAAATATACCGCATGTTTTTCTATTAATATATCTATATATAATATTTAATATTATAACAATTCAACCTATACTATGTCGAATGTGAATTTTCTTGAAAATATTAGTTAAACTTCGTAAACCAGATGAAGAAAAATTTGGAAAGAGTGACCAAAAAATGATAAAGCAATTTGATTTCAAGGAGAGTCCAAGAAACTGCCATTTGGTAGTTTTTTATTTTCAATTCAAAATTGACTAAAAAATACACCTTTTTTAATGCATGTGAAATTCACTTGTGAAATTCTGTAAAATCATATTTAAATGCATTTTTAATGAAGTTATTTTTACCGGGGGCGGTGCCCCTAGACCGCAGCAAGGGGCTGCCACCCCTTGGACCCTGCTACCAAGAACGTTGCATCCAGACCCCCACCAAAGGGGTTGCCCCCTTGAAAACCCATTATTTTGAAGCTTCGCCACTAGGGAGATAAAACCATGAAATATATCTAACAAATTCTCCATGAAACATCACTTCTGTAGGCTATAAAACCATATCAATTACATACTATTGTTAATTTTGACCCAAAAAAACATAAAAGATCAATAACAGATGTATGTTGTCGACCTGTTATTCTTTTTGCCCCTAATTAAACAAATATTTAAAAGTGGACATAAAGTATATGTAAGGAACATATAAATGTAGGGTTAATTGAGTTTGTTTACAGGTCACACAGGTCATTTAAACGGTCTTAATCAATCAGCCAACATATAA
Organism: Flaveria linearis; assembly: GCA_024085815.1. Taxonomy (NCBI): domain Eukaryota; kingdom Viridiplantae; phylum Streptophyta; class Magnoliopsida; order Asterales; family Asteraceae; genus Flaveria; species Flaveria linearis. Next base: position 3,457,063 of record CM044017.1, on the reverse strand, counting down.
AAAAATTGTAGGGTTAATTAGTTACGAATTAAATAGTGCAAATGTTGACTGAGTTTATTGGAGGTGGAGTTAAGGAGAAGTAAAATCTGGAAGCTGAATCTAGCTGTTGCTTGAAAGCAGGAGCACATGGTTTATTTTTCATATGGCGTTTATTTGTTTTTTTACTTATAATTAGGGAGTAGCACTAGTTCTTGTATTTTTGTACCTTTTCTTGTATTGAATACATTCACATTTAATTTCATTTAACTTCTGCAAATTTACATTCATATAAATACGTAAGTGTGTGTTTAGAAAGGCAGTTGCTATCATAGCCAAGTTTAGTGAAGATGATGTGGATTTGTTTTGAGAGTTGACCGTCAAAGGGTGTAGTCCTTTGCTACAGGGCAAATGCAGCTGGGAATAAGGTCCAATTCGGGATAGTAGGGGCTGTGTCGGGAGTCTTTTTTATAGCAGAAAACTATTGACTATTAACTAATATTAATCGCAACCAACAATTTCACCAATATGAATCCAAACTTTCGATTTTGCTACCGATAATAGTGGCATTCTAAGTGTTCATTAACTCCATTTAGTTTTTGATGACATGACACGTAACGTTGCTCGTGACATGACATGTGACATAGTTGTTTCCTCTCTGTTTCATCTCTATTCCTTCTAGCCAACTCTATTGATTTGTCTATTTCAACTCTGCTGATTCATCTCTATTCCTTAATTTCATGACCTTTATTCTTCATATGAGTGGAGGTCATTTGCATGGATTTGACAATTGTGGACACAGTAGCTTGTTGAGTGATTGTCCTTTAAGTGCTTTCGGCAGTTTGCCTAGATTACTTAAATGACACTCTTTTAACAACCATGGCCTTTGATTTAGATGGAGCTGTTGGTTTTGGTTTGCTAAATTCTTTAACAGGGTTGATCCTTTTCTTGCAATTTGGTTTTAGAGAGAATTGAGTTGAGCTTGTACTTTAAGAACTTTATCTGCTCACACATTCAGCAAACAGTTCTCAAATTCGAGAACTTTGGCGTGGCTCTTTTAGCATAACTTTGAATGCTTGCATTTTCTGCTTGTAAGACATTTAGTATTTGCATAAGCTCAAGGTTATGTGTTGTCAGTTCTTGTATCTGTTGCAGACTTCACTTATCCACAGTTGTGGAATCATTGGGATTAGATTAGGTCCTAGGTCGAGATGACTCTAAGGAGATGATTCCAAAGATGCATTCTCAATTTGAGTTGTCATGGTTGAGGTCCTAATTATGTTGTCTGTGTCCTGCTGATCAATTGATGGATCAATAGTAGAGACAACCTCTTCCACTTTCACCCCTTCTCTCCTAAGGTCAATCTTTACATATAGAGGATGTGGATCAGATGTCTGAACATACACATTAAACTCCAATGTCTTTAATGTAGGGGAAGGGGAAGACAGTGGGTCATACTTAATAGCAATTAGGACATACTCATCTAGGATAGTAAAAATATGAATGGGAGTATGAGAAGCTAACTTTAATGGCTCGAAATATGAACCAAATCCTAATAAAACTTCTTCCTCAGAAGTTGTCTTAATTGTAAGGGTATTCTTTTTTGTTTTCTCAATAGAGTGTTAGAATTCTAATTGAGGGCTAGTAGGATGGTGTGGGTCTTCTCGGAAAAAAAAAAAAGAAATCTTCTTTATTGAGCTTTGTTTAGGTGTGACGGACACCTCTAGCTTAACCGGGACCTGAGCTTCTTTGGTGAAGGTGATTTAGGGGCCTATATCTTCTTAGAAGATGATGTAGGGGTTCATTTATTTTCGAACACTTTGAGAAAATTACTTTGTTCAAAGTTCTTAAGGCATGTATACTTCCTTCAATTTTTTAGTTTATTACTCAATTGTTCATTTAGAATCAGTTGAATAAACCTTGGGTACATCAAAAACTTAAACTTTTCAGCATCAGTTATATTTTTGCTAAGGTTTTGAAAAATAAAGTTTAAGAATTGTAACTCTGTTGTTTTACAAGTCCATGGATAGCCTCTGCTAAATCCAATGGAACTCGATCCCATGTGTCCAACTTGTTTGATAAACAATGAAGAAAGATATGAAAGACGATTCTCCAGTTATGATATACTACGGATTTGGAGAAGGTGGATGTCCGAAGTGGTCCTTCATATCCTACTTATTTGGAGAAGGAAGATTCACCATTTTCATCATTGAGTTGTAGATGATGATGAATCTTGGCGAAAGAGATGGTGATTTTCACACTTGCACCACCGCAGTTAGGACTTTGGTTTCATATTCTCTTTGAATAGAACATGTACTCCAGAATTGCTTAATGTGTGGTGCACAAATCACAGGATTGACCAAAATGACAAATTAAGGCATAGTTGCTATTGCTGAGGAAGTTAAGAACGTGATCATAGAGTGAACCACCAATGGGTTCAAGTGAAGCAGCTATGTTTTGAGTTTTGATTTGATCGGAATTATAGACTGACACAACCTTACCTCTTCCGATCTCTAAGATTGGTAAGTCGTCCGAGTAGCTTCTAGACTGACACAACCCTAGCTCTTTCGAGGTGTCTGCATTAGATGGTCTAGGTGGGATGAATTTTGGTACTAATTTGCATCTCAATATAGCTTCTATGGTGGATGCAACTATAGTGTGGACTCTGGTATTAGAACCTGAGGGAGTTTGCTATTAGGGTTGATTAGTCCACTTCTAGGGCTCTTGTTGTGATGCCTGAGTTTTCCGCACCTACTACACCACTTGCTTCTGCCTTGTTGGTATCTCACTATGCAATACAAGTTTCCATAACACCTTTAAAGGTCTATACTCGTCATAGAAAAAGAGCTTCAATTATAGGTGAGCTGGCAACGTCTTCTGGGTTGCTGCTAAACCGCCACCAAAGAAGATGAAAGGCATATGGTTGCCGATGTTCTCACTAAGTTGACGACTCTCAGAGAAGGGTTGATAACTGATAAGGCTAAGACTGAGAACTTGATAAAGGGCGTATATGTATTTTTGAAGATGGTCCTGGATGATAGTACTCTGCACCAGGGTCATATTTGGCTCTCGATCTCAGAAGTTCTTTTTAACTTTTGGAGGGGTGAAATGATAAAAATGCCCCTCCAAATAAGTCAATAAGCTAGAAATTGTAACTTATTAACTTATTTGGAGGGGCATTTTTGTCATTTCACCCCTCCAAAATACACTTTAGGATTCAAGATCTTAAAGTGAATATGAAGAAGTTAAGGGAGTATTGGGATCTCAATGATGTTTTCTTTTGTTTTTAGGCACTATAGGCCTTGGGTGTTTTTAAATTTGAAGAATTAAAAATTTGTGTTTGGTGCTAATATTTATTATATTTGAACAAGTGATGTAATTTTCCATTATAAAATATCATCTTAATCTAACAGTGGAGTTGCTATTGAAAATCCTCCAAGTAGAAAAATATTGAAATTTTTTAATGGATTATGATGGGAGTGTGGTAGATGGTTTTAAGGAGAGGGAAAAAAGAGGGTGGAGAACAATGTTTTTAAAACCGGACCGGAAAGCGAACCGGACGGCCTAGAGATTCACTTGTCGGACCGGTCGGACCGGTCGGACCGGATTACGAACCGGATGACGTCATAAATATTTAAAAAAATATAAAAAAATTCTAAATATTTATAAAACTACAAACACATATCATTCAAGTAAACATAGTCCAAATTAACACAATATATCATATACATACCAAAATTAACAATTTTAAACAATATATCATGTTTAAACGGTGTTCCTTAATTCAAAACAACATCCAAAATACATACCATTCAAGTAAATATAGTCCAAATTAACGAACCGGTGTTTCTTAATCCATATCCAATAATATTTTCTATTAAAATTAAAAAAAAAAAAACCAAAACCGGTTCAACCCGGTTCTCCGGTTCCGGTCGGACCGGTCGACCGCGCGAACCGGCCGGTTAACCGGAAAACGGTCCAAAAGCACCGAACCGAACCGGCTCCGGCACCGGTTCCCGGTCGAACCGGTCGGACCGGCTGGTCCGGTCCGGTTTCGAAATCATTGGTGGAGAATGGAAAGACAAGAATGAAGACAACTTGATTCAATTAGAAGAACCATCTTTACTTTGATGAATGCACGTGCCAACATCAAGATTGAGTAATCTTGATGGATCACTTGGTTATAGGTCAAATGGGTCAAGTTATGTCACTACTCGAGTAATCTATATAAGTCAAAACGCAAATTTTAGGATGTTAGGTGTTTATGTTTTCTTTACTTTTGTGTGTGCTAGTGGGATATATAAACAACAAAGTATGGTGAATAAAGAGCAGGTCTTCAACATAAAAGCAACTCCTTCCACTTTATTATTTTCTCATTCTTCAATTGTAGTTTTGTGCTTGTTCGTTTGTGGTTGAAACAAGAAGGTTGACCCAACAGGTACTTCAGGTTTTAAAACCAGAGATTAAATGAAAGCCCTAACACATTCTATTAAAAACTAGCTTTAGAAACACGTGTACTATACGGGTTGAATAATGAAAAAATATAAATCTTAAAATCTTTATATACTTCTAAATACTAAAATGACTTGTTACATATAAAAGTGAATCAAAATGAAAAATTACATGTATAATTTACCAAATTATAAAAACTTCTTTTTAAATGACTTTTGATTTAATATTCGTAGCTATATTATCAGAATCTAAGATTAACAATTTCATTACATTCGTAGCTTTAGAGCTGGCAAAATAGGTACCTGTTTAGACACGATAAGACCTATTTAGTAAAAGAGTGCACTATGCATTTTTTTTACTTTTTTAAAATAATTAAAATTAGGAGTCTTGGATTTATTATTTCTTCTTCTTGATACCTAAAACATATAACTGTCACACTCAAACCACCAAATCTAAGTGTTAAAGGTGTTGTTTTCATGTTTGATACTTGTGCTAATCGCGTCGTCTGTAACCTGTTAAACACGATAAAACACGATTTGCCAGCCCCAGCTTTATTATCCAAATCTAAGATTAACAATTTCATTACATCTCTACACTTGACTCCGGAAAATACCACATCTAAAGCCTTCATTACGTCACCACTCTTGACTCTAGATAATAAGATAATACTACATCGGAAAACCTTTGGAGTAGAAGGAAATTGATTGTATTAATCAATAGTCAAGTTGAAATCAAACAATCGGTATCTTATAAAGTAAAAAAAATTTAGATGTAAAAGGTGCATAACGAAGTGTTCTCGATCAGTGAAAAAAAACACACACAAAAACATTGAAATCAAATCCCTAAGATGGTAAAGACACTTACAGCTAAAAACATTAGAATTTGAGGAGACATTGTAATTCAAGATCTTATGTTGTGAGATACATCAATGTGTTAATTTATACGGCAGTGGTAATGCATAACGTATGTCTGTTTTTAGTTAACAAATTGATGCAATATATTCAACTACCAGGTTGGGTTAGGTTCACCGACAAATACTCCTGTTAATTTTTATAATAAAACTAATGTTTCTGTTTAACCATTACAACAATAATTCTATAAAAGAAACTTCAAAGGACCTATTGCTACGACATAGACTACATAACATGTTAGTTAATTATACCATAACTAATAGTTTAAGAACTGCAATGGTCATAGTAATTTCTGTAGTTAAAAAAAGAACCATAAATGAAGTGAAAGTGTGTTGCTAATTAATGCAATTTGCTCTATACAAAGCCTTCCATTGAACATAAAAAATATTTCTACATTTATTAAACAACCAATCCTCACAATCAAATCTTATTACTACCTTAATACCTAATGAAATCTTGAAGTGAACCAAAACTCCCAAGAGATAGTCTATGTGATTGGCATCAAAGTGAAAGGAACTCTCCTCTTGTAATATATGGCCCTACACAAAATTTGAATCCATGATTTTGTTCTAGAGCCTGAATAAGCTCAAAACAAAGAATTGAATAGATCCAATTTACATCATTACCTGATGCCATAATGTATCACAACCCTCCATTATCAAAAGTAAATATTTTGACCAGGCAATCACCTTCCAAAAGCCTTGACATGGCCTATGACATTCCATCCGCCTAAAAAATTAATGCATTTGAAATTTAACTCTATGTGATTCCTTGGTTGTAACGAGAAGAGTCGTTTCTAGTTTCTTGCCCTCCTTCACGGCCCTATCAGGTAATATAACCCTAAAACATAAAAAAAGAAACGGGATTAGCTGATGCATATCAAGTATTTGATGATATGTTTAAAAGAGACAAACGGTCAAACAACATCGAGTATGAATATGAAATTAAAATACAATTCTTAAGATATAGAAAATGAATTATAAAAATGAAGTTTATGTAAAAAGTAAAGGTATGTATGTCACTTTTAAAGCTTAATATAAAAACAATGTAAAAACATATAGTATCATAAAAAGTAATAAAAGGGTTGAATGATCTTTTCAAATATAAAAAGATGGACATAACTAATACTATAAAACAAAAGCAGTTAAGGTTTCAATGATGATTATTTTGTAATACCAAAAAGCACATGAAGTGGCTTTGAAAATTCATGTTTTAAAAATTTAAAACAAAAGTAATTACTTTATTGCAAATAGCCATGATTAACAGGTCAATATTATGTTAGAAGTCAACTGATTTTAAGGCTAAATATCAAGAAAATGCAACAAAATCCGGTTCAAGCAGGGTGTTTGGTGTTAATCCAACTTTGGATTATTTCTACTTTTCCATTTTAAAGATCCTAATCTTGCAAATAGTCAGAAAAGTAAAGTAATCAAATGGTTCTTATTTCTAAGGATTAAAACATCAAAAATAAACAAACAACAGCATAAACATTGTTCATCTTCCAAGTTTCAAATTTCAAATCCCAAATTCTTTAACATGATATACCAAGTTGTCAAAGTTATGACCGTTAGTTTTTATGAAATGATATTTACCGGAAAACATAGAGGCTTCCCGTGTAACCATTATTCCATTAGCTTATGATTTGCCCATTGCTTCATAAGCTCAATACAACATAAACTCCTTATGTTTCTAGTACCTTAAAAATGATGTTAAAATGTAAGAATTAAGTACAGACCTAAAATTTAAATTTTAGGCATGTGGAAGGCTTGGATTTAATACTTCACACAACAATATATAAGTCAAAACAGTAAGGGGCTGTTTGGTTAGATCTGAATCATTAAGTGCTGAATGGTTAAGAGGTCTGAATGGTTAAGAGGCTCTGAACCAGTAAGTGCTGAACCAAAATGTGCTGTTTGGTTGAATCTCTGAATGACTGTACAAAATGACAATTTTACCCCTCTGAATTATTTGGGCTGAATAAAATGTATCTGTTTGGTTAGATGTCTGAACGACTGTACGTGAATGATCAATAGGTTAACAAAATACAACATATTAAAATTCAAACTCAAAATATTTCAAATACAACATACTAATATCCAATTACAAAGTAATTCAAACTTGTATAGTATAGTATAATGGCAAACTTGTTTATGGTAACATGAAAAACACATACTCCTATTCACATATAAAAATGTTTATGCAGTAAATCAATGCCTTTTGGCTGCATTCTGATTTCCAAACTTGTACAAGCTGCTATTCAACAAAGAAGGCTATTATAGTTTACAAGATTACCTCGCGAGAATACATGGTGCTGATTTCAAACTTCAGTCTTTCATCATCAACTTCAGCGACTCGTTTTTTCTGGTATGCCATGTACAAACCCCTGCAGTGAAAGAAAAATCCTTGGTATATGCTAAATAGACAATATACATAATGCCAGCATTTCAAACAAGCTAACTGTAAAGCGTAAAATACCTAAGTTCATGAATCAGTGACAATAGCCTAGTAGGATCTTTATAATTCCAATCAGATAAACTGTTTATCGCGTTCAATTCTCCTTCTCCGCCAGCAGGATACGGTCTAAAGTTCTCGTCATCAGGTCCAAAAATGATATCAGGCACCAACAACGGAAACTGTGCATTGTAGATAACATCCCCTATAATCAAAACAACAATAATCCACATAAAACAACAATAACTCACATGCATCTCTAATTTCACATTTTCAACACAGAGATTGAATTCACAATCAAATAAATCTATCACTATCAATTATTAAGCAAATTAAAGACGAAGTAAACTGACATTTGATGTAATCGAGACAAAAGGGTATCGCTAACGTGAATCGATCAAGCAGGGGGACTTTAGAGCCAGACCACATCTGCTCAACCTGGAGAAAGTAAGAGATGAAACAAAACGTGAAAGACGAACATATGATTCTGACCTAGGGTTTTGGATTGAATCACGTACCTTAATGGAGTAAGGGGAATGATTGAGAAGGTAATTGAGTTGTGTGAGGATGACGGGAGGTATATGGTCAACCGCCATAGTCTCGTGATGGTGTCTCTGACGCTGATCTCCGGCGAACTCCACCGATCAATTTTTCAGCGTGACCGGTAAGGTGGGGATGGTGGACGGCGGGCGATGCAGTGGTGGGCGATCGAAGGTGAATCGGGAGATCGTCGGAAGGTGAATCGGAAGGTGAATCGGAGGGGATGGCGGCGGTGCTGGGTGCCTGTGGTCGGAGGTCGTCGGGGGACGGGATGGCGGCGGTCTGGCCGGCCGACTAGGGAGGTCGTCGGCGTCGGGGGAGGGAGTCCTCGGGAGGAAGATGAAGATCGCAGATGAGTGTTTGTGAGTTTTGAGGGTAGTTGTGTCTAGAAGTTCATTCAGCAACATTTCATGTCTGAACCATTCAGCACTGAATGGTTCAGTTCAGAGGCTCCTTTTTTTTGAAACAAACACATAAGCCTCTTAACGGTTCAGAGGTAGCCTCTTAATGGAACCATTAAGAGGCTACCAAACAGCCCCTAAGTGTGGTTCACAATTCATAATTTTATAATCAAACCAGGCACAACCCAAGTTCCCATTATATTGAGATACAACCATTATTTGTTAATATCTAAGGACAAAAACATACCCGTTAGATATCAAACTGATAACTACAGATACTATTCTTGTTGAAAATTGATTTACTCAAAAATTTGAATCCTTACTAAAACAAACTTTTGGTGCTGTAGATTGATGAAGTCACAGCTGGTTCAGAAATTGCAGATATTAAATAAAGATATTGCAACAACAGATTCTTTATCATGTATTTCATAGTATAAATTGTCTAAAGACGAATGGTCCTACACGAATCGACCTGTTCATCTTTTGTCGATGAAGATGAAGGAAAAAAACATATAGCGATTAACAAACAGGCAAAGAAGAAGCAAATACGAAGTAAATAATCAATCTAAACACAGTTCGTCGGACACCACCGAACAACCAAGATCGCAGAAGAAAGCAAAATCAACATCAAATAACATTGATGGCCGATGAAGAAGAAAATAACTATAAACACGAATCCTAGAACAACACCGAACAATGAAGATCGAACAACAAACAGGCAATGATGAAGCAAAAAAAACATCGATAAACAACAGTATCTAATGCTATAGAAGAAAGCATTACCGATTCATTTTGAACAGGATGAAGGTTCGTGGTTGGTAGAATTCCTTCGGAAGAGCGTGTAGCGGCTGCTGGGAGGTTCTTGGTCGATTAGGGTTTGTTTCATAATAGAAGAGGGCATATGAATGGGTCGGGTTTTATGCCCTTATTTAGATCCGCGTGTCTAAGATTATGTTATTGGAATGAGCGGAAAAAATAAGAATTGTAGCCTCAAAAATTTGCCAAGTGCCTCAATTATTAGAGTAGAATGATTTTCAATTGATTAGTGTGCTTGATAACATTCAAAGACCAAGTCTAAGAACTCTTTATAACTAAGAACTCTATATAATTAAAACTTTATAATTTAAACAATCGTTTAACTAATTACTTTTTCCTAACTTAATAGTTTTAGTGACACGTTTGTGATTAAAAAACATATAACGATGCATTATTCAAATTGATAAAAAGATATTAAATAATTATTGAAAACTAGGTGTAAATTATTAATATTATTAGAGATGATAACCCGATATGCCGCAATTGATTATTATTATTATTATTATTATTATTATTATTATTATTATTATTATTATTATTATTATTATTATTATTATTATTATTATTATTATTATTATAAAATTATTGTGATGTTTCTATTCTCTCTACGTTGAATTTTAGTTTTTTTACAATCGATCCACTGCAACATAAGGTTTAGGGAGAAAAAAATACGCAGCAACGTGCATGAGTTAAATTACTAGTTTTTCTTTTTTTTGGAGGGTAAATTTCATTAAAAAACAACCGCGAGCGTCCTCAAAGAAAGGACCCCCGAGCCAAAAACCGACAATTACATCATGTCTAACGGATATTTACACCAATCAACCCAAAGTAAGCTCTTAATCTTAGATCTATGTTTAAACCAAAAGTATGAAGTCATCTTGATACTCTCAACCACTTCAATCGCCCGCCGCCGTTTGCCTTTGAAAATACGATCGTTACGCTCAATCCAAATGGCCCACATAACAACATGAATAATACCACGAAGAATATACTTGGCTGATTTAGAGAAAGGCTGAGAACTAGTGATCTGCAACAAATCCGCAACATCAAAAATAATCATAGGTTGCAAACGACACCACGCCTCCACTCTGTTCCAAACCTCAGCGGTAAAAAAACAACCTGTGAATAAATGCGTATTCGTCTCGATATCCAAATCACACAACTCGCAACAATGGTTTTGCAAGATCAGCCCACGTTTAAACAGTTCCACTTTGGTCGGCAATCGGTTAATCAAGGATCTTCACACCAATAATTTACATTTCATAGGAGTCCACACCTTCCAATGCATCTTAACTTGATTGGAAGGATTCGAGGCAGCAGCGAGAAGTTTTCTAACGCTGGAAACAGAGAATTCTCCGGTAGAACAAGCTTTCCATTTCCACTTATCCACACCACCTTTCCAATCAAACTCATAAATGGGCTCCATAATGTTAAATAAGTCAGCAACTTCTGTAGCATTTGATGGGTTGGAGCGCCATTGCCACTGCATAGATTTAACGCCATTCACCACCTTCAATCTATCCGCAATCAGGCCCCACTTATGCTTCTCAAGTCTATATAGTTGAGGAAATAAAGATCGAAGAGGTTGTTCAAAAAGCCAAGGATCGGTCCAAAATCTAATCGACGAACCATCTCCCACTATACCTTCGAAATAGCTGTCAAAAGTTTTACCATTCCAAATTTTTTTTCCACAGACCTTAGTTATTTGTTTCCAGCATCCACTAGCATAAGTGGTACAAGGCAGTGAAAACCAAGAACTCCCAAGACCATGACAACCAATAATAACTTTCTTCCATAAACTATTCTCTGTCGATTTAAAACGCCACACCCACTTAAGGAGGAGCGCATCATTAATGTCTTCCAATTTTGATAATCCAAGACCTCCCCTTTTCTTAGGTGTCGTTATAAGGTCCCACGCCACCCAATTGATTTTTTTATCCGCACTACAACCCGCCCAAAAGAACCGTCTCATAATAGCCTCAATACTCTCTATTACCGCCTTAGGAGCTTTATAGAGAGAAAGGTAATAAATGGGTAAGTTCTCTAACACGGACTTAATGAGGATCAAATGCCCTCCCATGGAAAGATGTTTCGCTTGCCAACCGGTTAAGCGACTCTTGATGACATCCAACACCAAATTCCAATTGTTGACTCTAGTCATCTTCGCTCCAACTTGAGTCCCCAAATACACAAAGGGGAAAACCCCTCTACGGCAACCCAAAACATCGAGCATACTATCCACTTCCATTTTTCCGTACCAATCCCGAATAAGTTAGACTTATGGATATTGATACGGAGGCCCGAACAAAGATAGAAAATTCTAAGGACACGAGCCGTGTTTTGGAGATTCTCTTTGGACCATTCCCCAATAATTAAGGCATCATCCGCAAAGAAAAGATGGCTAACACCCGCATTGTCATCCGGAAATTAATACCCTTAAGAAACCCATATTACTAGCCTTTTTCAACATCCAAGAGAGGCACTCCATAACAATAAGTGTGACAACCCTAAAATTTTTTTATGGTATTATGTCAAAATATAAATAAATTTACGTATACATGTTATATGCATGAATAGATATAGAATGCACGTATGCATGTTTACATGCATGCATATATATTGAGAACTATTTACGTGTGCATGCTTGTGTATATATATGAGAGTTTAGTATGCATGTTTACATGCATGTATATGAATTAAGAAGGCATGCTTTTACATATTCTAATATGCATATACATAGATATATTTTGCATATATATACATATATATACCCATGATTTAAACTTATGATTACTACATATATGAATTATAAACAAGCATGGATACATGCTTGCAAAAGTTTACTTATGCATGTATTAATACATCTAAATACATCCATATATATATATACAAATTAAGAGGATTAAAACCAAAACAAATACAACCAAACCAAACCTCCAAAACACTAATTAAAAACTAGGATTAACATTAAACAAAAAACACCATACCACCCTCTAAACCGCCACCACACCACCCTAATCATTAGGGATAATGTGGCATCCTCTCGGTAACTTCTTGGACACCAAGATCACCACAAACCGCCACCACATATTCCTTCATCATTTCGGGACTAAGGTGGCAATCTCCAAAGCCATCTTAGCTGCCATGGTGCCACCTAGAGGAGCTATGGCTTGACTCACCTAAGCTAGGTGTGAACATCATAATGGCAACCGACTCCTTGTGACAACCCGAAATTTTTTTCATGATTAAATAAAATTTTTATGTGAAATTACAATTTATTTTTATATTTTTATTATTATTAAATAATAGTATTAATAATAATAAAAATAATGATAATAATAATAATAATATTATTATTAAAAATAATAATATTAATAATGATAATATTAATAATAATGAAAATATTGTTATTAATAATAATTTATAAAATTATTAAATTGATTTAATAAAGTCCAGGGTTAGTTTTGTAATTTCTAAAACTTGTTTTATAAACTTAAATCAAGAAATAATAAAACATCAAACTACAGGGACCATTCTGTAAATTTATTAAAACCCAACCCCCATCCCGTCCCCTTCGATTCCGGCCACTGTTCTGGCCGAACGCCGGCAGCCTCCGGCGACTCCCAAACGACCAAATCCACACGATTTCAACCAAACCGAACACCCCGACACATTTTCGTGGATGATTCGAATAACTAACCCACCTCAATTTGAATAATAGAGTTCGATTTATACCTAACCCACTCTCGACCGAAAGTCGGCCGACCACCCACCCAAATCGACCACTAAAACGCCACTATGATTAAATTAAAAGAGCACTTACGATCATTTGATCGTTTATAAATTGATAGTGAACTCAATTCGATCTGAAAAACATTGAAACATCCATTTCGATTAACACCTTTGGTCGCGATCTGCAACCTACTCGAACTCCCACTTAGACACGTTCTAAACCCAAATTAACAGAAGGATTTTGCTTGTCAACAACTATAGAATGATCCTGCAAAGTTAATTCGATTATAATCAGTGTTGTCCATTGTTTGGATTCGAGACGACCCGCGGCTTGTTCTTCGTAGAATTTCACCTTGAATCATCACCATTAAGGTAATTAAGAATACCTACAAACTCGTTTTTACATGGGGATCAAAAGCCCCATGAATCCATGCATTATCATAACCATTTTGATCTTCAATTTGATCGATTTCATTCCTAGGGTTCATATGATTTGGGGGAAACAGGGTTTAAGATGTTAAAAGGTTTTGGAACCAGGTTCTTGTGCGAATTAGAGCCTTTGGCTCACTGGTTTGTGCGCGGGATAATGGGGAAGAGGTCACGGGTTCGAACCCGGCCCCCTCCCATTATTTTTTTAAATGCCTTTCAAGCATTTTAAAAATATATAAAAATTACCAAAAATTATAAAAATAATTTTTAAGAACTTCTTTTATTTTAAATACCTTTAAATGATTTTCTGTAATTTCTTTAAAAACACCTTAAAATAAATTTATAAAATAATATTTAAAAATAATATAAATAACCATTTTATAAAAATAGACTTTAAATGATGATTTAAAGTATTAATCCATTAATTGAACGCCATATTATTTTAATTGTGGAAATTTAATTCTTTAAAACCTTATTTATTTATTTATTTAAATAAATAAAACGTATGTAATAAATTGTAATCTTTATAAAAATAGATTTTTAATAATAATTTAAACCATTGAATCATTAACGAACATTATATTATTTATGGATTAATCCCGATAATATAAATACAAGTTAGATTTTATAAATTTAAATATTTATAAAATCTTACAAAATCAAACATAAACCTACATGTTTAAAGAACGTTTACAATTTATTTAGAATATAATGATATGTTAAAATCATTATTTAAATTTTATATAAATCTTTAATTATTAAAGAATTAACAACAATAATTAAATGATTTAACGTTTATAACAAATCCTCGAAAAACCAAATCCTAGATCAATTGAACACCAGGTTCAAAGATCTAACTTATTTAGGTTATGAATTTGTATTTATTTACTTATGTGAATTACAATTCCTTAGGAGGAATTTACTAGCTTATCAACATCACACGAGAACTGAGGTGAGTTCAAGCCCCACTGTTTTACTAAGTCTCTTTTGGGTGAGTTCAAGCCCCACTGTTTTACTAAGTCTCTTTTGGGTGAGTTCAAGCCCCACTATTTTACTAATTCTCTTTTGGGTAAGTTCATTTTATTAAAACTCTTTTGGGGAAGATATCATACTGGTACTGTTACAAACGTTTTCATTATATATTTAAGATGTGTATGATATTAATATAGTGCTGTTTATCATTATAAAAGTCCTCACACTTTCGAATTGTTAATATTGGATAGCGGGGAAAGTTGGGTAGTACTACTGGGAGTGACGACCCCACCTGTATGACTCGAGGTCAGTCGGGTGCAATTTGTCCTATGAACATTAGTCACGATCTGACATCGTGGCTGGAGGCAAACATAACACAGTCAGCTTCAATGTCGAAATCACTATTTAATATCGTTTGGGAATGGGCTAGCTAGCCATTACAATGCACATGCTTAAATATACGCTATTGTTAAACTGGGATGTTTAACTGTGAACTCTTGAACTGATCAACCGTTGGGTTGATACACGCTATTGTTAAACTGGGATGTTTAACTGCAAACTCTTAAACTGATCAACCGTTGGGTTGATACACGCTATTGTTAAACTGGGATGTTTAAACGCAAGCTCTCGAACTAATCAACCATTGGGTTGATTACACTTTTGTTAAATTGTTTTGATTAAACTCAAACTCTTGAACTTACCAACCATTGGGTTGATATACACTTTTGATAAACTGCTATGTTTATACGCAAACTCTTGAACATACCAACCATTGGGTTGATACACACCTTTGTTAAACTGTTTTGTTTAAACGTAAACTCTTGAACTCACCAACCGTGTGTTGAATTTTAGTATGCTATTCTCAGGTCATTAATCTGGACTGCTGTTAGGAGCACTACACGGGTCAAGCATGCATCCTAACGCTTAACAATGATACATTTGTTTACCTTTATATTTTGGGTTTGTTTTATTTGTTTAAACGCTTCCGCATGAATTATAAAGTTTAAACTTTGGTTTGTTATGTTAAACGTTGCATATAGAGTCGTTCCGAGTAACTATTGACTGTGATCCTGGTTTGTTCACACCCCTCCGTGATAGATTCCAGACCCGGAATTTGATGGTGTGACACTCCTTTTGCACCATAAGAAGTTCTTGGACTCAATACTTGCAAACACACCACAACCAAACTCTCTTTCATCTCTCATTGGTCTCTCGGTCCCGATCTCCATCACCACCACCTTCAAACCACATCCATCGACCACCACCACCTTTGCTCCTCTCTCTCTCTCGGCTCTCACACAAACAACCAACAACCATACCACACCACCATCATCAACCGTAGCACAACCATCATTAACATCACCATCACCGTAGCCAAACACCACCACCAACATCCATCATCACCCTTGTTCTCTTTACCTCTTAGTTTTACAAACAAGTTAAGGATCCAAGGAATTCAAGACACCCTCCTCTCTCATTGCAAAGCTTTAAAAATCTTTTTTTTACTTAATACTTACATATGTGTTTATAAACAAATATAAAAATTGTTTTGGTCCATGTATATGTACCAAAACTAATCTTAATAAATTTTTGAAACCTTAAAATCTATCAAGAACCAGTAATAAAATCAGAAAAACTTGACAAAAGATATATTTTTGAATTTATAAGAATTTAATCTTGAAATATTAAAGATATTAAGTAAAAATACTAAATAAATTGTGATTGTGGGAATAAACATTGGAAATATTAATAAAATATTAACTTATTATTCTGATAATTTTCAGTAAAAATATAGTTAGTAAAATAATTTATGCAAATTATTTGAAAATAGAGAAATACTTAAAAATACAAATAATTCGGGAAAATTCTGGAAAAATCACAGAATGAGCCTTTTGGAGTATAAAAGCTCCAGGAATTATTTGGTATTTTATTTCATTATCATGCTTGAAATATGAATTTTTATGTGTTCTGAAGTAGAAAAATCGAAATAAATACTTAATGTATATAATAAATTCTGAAAAAATTATAGATGCAATTATAAATCTGAATATGCATAATATATAAATTTCATAATTTTTGGAGTTAGATAGCTATTTTTTCTAAATATTGAGATTATTGTAAAATTTACAGAAACTGATCTGATACGAATTAGACTATGATAATTTATATGATGTTCTATTTTATATAGGAAACTTTGTTTAAAATTTTAGTAATTTATGGACTACAGAAACTATTTTTAATAAATTTTGGGAATATTATAAAATAACATAAAACAATCTGTTGGGAATTAGATGTTATAAAATTTATGGGATATTACAAACTGTCTAAATAATATTATGTAAATTTTTGGTAATTTTTGAGTAAGAGTAGCTATTTTTGGTGATTTTTGGAAACTTGAGAATAAATATAACAATTTATATATAGTGAAATAAAAGTTAAGAATTTTATGATAATGTTAGCTGATTATTTCACAGCTAGACCTCAAAAGGTTATTATATCTGAGGTTCTAAAAATTTTAAAGAAATATTGTCTCACTTATAAATTATTTTATAGGTTACCATTTAGAGACACGGTGAGACTCATAGCCTCATTTTGACATTTTGGTATTTGTAAAGTTTTTAGGGGAAAAGCATACTGGTTATGTTGATGCATTATTTTGAAAATATTTTGAGACTTACTGTCATTGCGATACAACCATTAGTTCGAATGAGGAACCGTCTGATAATATTAGTAGCGCTACTTAGGAGAATATTTGCACCAACAGGATGAGTGTTGTGATGCTATTTTCCTGCACCTAACCGAATGAGGGTTGAGATGTAATATTATCTGATTTTGTGAATTATTTCGTGACAGTATGATTATGTGTGTGAACAGGTTTGGTTGTAATTGGTGCATCAACAAAATATTTTGTCTGGAAATAAACCTATGATCTCACCAACTTTATGTTGACTGTTTGAGTATGTCTTTTTCAGGGAATGATGCCTAACACGTTTGACTTTAGTTTTGATGTCCATAATGACTGGGGTGAAATAGTTGGAAAAGTTTGTTTGACCATAACTGTCAACATTGTTGATTACAGCATGTATGTAGACGCGCACTTTCATCGCCTCTGAAGACATGCTATAGTTTAAAAATGATGTAAAAAGATTATATCAAATTTTGAAAACCTATGTTATATGATGTAATCTCGGCAATTATGAATAAATGCATGTCTTATTTTATGATTATATGTGTGTATGCATATTGTATTTACTACACTCTAAACAATGCACTCTGATCAAACGAGTCATACCCGAACAGCATTTTACGCTTCCGCCGGGATGTGACAATAAGGAACAAGAACGGGCATATTGGGTCACCTTGACGAAGACCCTTTTCACTTTTGAATTGGAAGGTGGGCGATCCATTGACAAGAATCGAGGCATAGGCCGACTCTAGGACACCTTTAATCCACTTGCTCCATAGCTCCGGAAAACCCATTTAAGACATCAAAGACAATAAGAAATGCCAATTAACGTTGTCATATGCCTTTTCAAAATCAATCTTTAGGATAAATGCCTTTTTCTTCTTTCTTTTTAACCAATCTACCACTTCATTGACTACCAACGGCCCATCCAAAATAAAACGATCAGAAAGGAAGGCAGATTGATTCACCGAGATTAACTGACCCATTACCTTCTTAAGACGGTTAGCAAGGACTTTGGAAATAACCTTACTAACAGCCCCAATCAGCGTAATAAGTCTATAGTCTTTAAGGCCTATAGGCGATTTAGTCTTGGGAATCAATGTAATGAAAGCCAAACCGCAGCCCACATTTATAGAACCTGTATCATGAAAATAAGACAGAATGCGGAGGAAATCTCCTACAAAAACATCCCAAAAGTGTTTAAAAAAGCAGAAATTGAACCCGTCAGGCCCAGGAGCCTTATTGGAGCCATAACCAAAGACTGCTTCTTTGATTTCCTGTAGGGAAAAACTGGCAATCAACTCATTCCCATCTTGAGCGCTGAGACTTTGCATAACGTAACAAGCAATAGCAGGCCGAACTGGAAATTCTTCCCTGAAATGAGATCGAAAAAACTTCAACACCTCCTTCTTTACTAAAGCCGGCTTGGAAATCCAATCACCTCTAATCTCCAACCCATGAATCGTATTTCTAGCTTTGCGCCCATTAACAACACTATGGAAAAAACTTGTATTTTCGTCTTCAAGAGCAGCCCACTTCACTCGAGATTTTTGTCTCATATCATGATTTCTAAAATTTTCAATCTCTTGAATACTTCTTTTACATTCTGTCCAAACCCATAACTCTATCTCATCCAGTTCTTTCTCTTCCATAAGTCTTTCCATATCTTCCTTCTCTTTAATCAATCGGTTTTCATCTTCTTTTTCTTTGCTAATTTGGTCCGGAGTCTTTCGAGCTTTTTGATCAAATTCACATCGGGCGGATCCATATCAGATCAATGAGAGAGGACCGATTTGATAAACTCTTCACAACCTGTTCTGTCCAACCATGAGTCAAACCACCTAAATGGTTTTGGCCCAAAGTTGGTATCAATCAAAGTGAGAACTAACGGAGCATGATCAGAGTGTGCTTTCTTGAGCGTTCTAACACAGGCACTAGGCCATTTGTTGAAAATACCATCACACACAAAAATCCTATCAATTCTGCTCATCTTGCAAATACCCTGTCTATTAACCAAATAAGTAAACTTCGATCCCTTTAAACTATACTCACGAAGACCAGTTTTGTCCAGAAAATCATTGAAGTCTCTAGCACAAACGGGATTAAAACAGGAAATTTTTCTTTCATTAGGCTCCCTGACCGCGTTAAAATCCCTAATAACTATCCACCAACCTTGACCTTCGTGAATCTCTGTATCAATTTTAGCCCATAGATCCATTTTATCCCCGTTAGTTTGAGGAGCATATACATTAATCATATTAAGTCGATTCAGACCATCTTTAATTAAACTAGAGACTAACAGAAAATTATCATCTTTCACTACCTTATCCTTTGTGAAAAATTTTGGGTCCCAAATACTTAACAAACCCCCTGAATTTCCATTAGAATCAACCTTCTCAAAATCAAAACCATTGCCACCCTAAAGTCTGGCAACCACCCTAGAGTCTATGCTGCTAGACATAGTCTCTTGTAACCCTATGAAAGCAACACCCGATTCGACTTTTAAATTGTGAATCCAACCAGCTTTACTATCACCACCCAAACCCCTCACATTAATGGATAAACAATTCATTTAATACATGTTTGTAACCCTTATGTGACAATCGAATCCATAATAAGCTTGTCTTGTACCTCCAAATTAACCCCCAATTTAGACCCCAAAGCTTTGATAGCCGCCACCTCTTGAGTCTGCATACGATTGATAACGTCATCTTCGGTTTCAAGATGTTCTTCATTCGTACTATCTCCATCAAAAGGTTCAACAGGATTAGAATTAAGGTCAAACGATTCATCTTCTTCTGTATCCGAATCCTCTGAATTAATTGACGGACTATCACTAATGCCCAAAAGGCTATTGAGTCCAAAAATGTCATTACTTTTTTTTTGGGCTTTTTACCAGTCCATAGACTTTCATTGCTACTCACGTAAACATTGTTGGGCCGGCCCAGATTGTTTTTCTTACCTTTCTTCCTTTTACTAATTTTTGACTGGATATCTTCTAGAGGATCTTCATTAATAGGTTTATCAAAGTCAAAAGTTCTTGCTGGCACAAATTCGAAACAGTCTCCTTATTCAAACCTTGGACATTAAAAGGTGTTGATTGACAATCAATGGCCTCATCATTGCAACATTCATTACTTTCCAAAATTACATTCCTTTCCTTATTCTTGTTCGTTTCATCCGCAAAAACCTCCGGTTCTAATTCCTGCATTTCAACATCATCGACGATAACATTACGATCTTCATCTACAACCGGAGCATTATTCAGATTAATCGGATCAACGTCCGTGGTTGGAATTTCCGTACTCTCTATAACCGGATAGAACTCTGGGATCCAATCACCCATTTTTTCGTTAATCCATACCCTAAATTTATGATTCTTCCATTCCAAGACGATTTCTTCAGACAATCTTTTACCGTCGCCTACGAGTATACCAACATATTCATATGACAAGTCCGAGTCCGAATCTAACTTTACTGCTTTATGAACAACTTTTCCAAACGATCCACCAACAAGATTGATTACTTCATGGGTAAAGAGGTGTAAGGGAATACCTTGCACCTTAACCCAGGCTAATCTTTCACAGCTTAACGATTGACCATTCCAGATACATGCCGCCGTAAACTTGTCGGTATCCTTATTAGCAGCTTCAAGAAAAACCGACGCCATATCCGAATCTTCAAACGAAATCAGAAGGTCTAACCCTCCTAGATACTGGACCTTACCATAACCAGGGCAAATATTGTTTAGAAAAACAAAAATGCTCTTTAGTGCCTCCGCATCCTTCATTCTACCAACTATTGCTTTCCCATGCAACATGGAAAAGCCATTCACGTTATCATCAATTTTAATAGTTTTCCCAGTCAGCATATCATGAAACGATCTTTCTCCCATGTCGAACTTTGTTCCTGTTTGCTTCATCCCAATCGGTTGACCAGTCTTCATTGATTGCCTATCTTCTCTTGGAACGTTGATTTCTCCATCTTCCAAAACAAAAAGCGCAATATTAAACCATAGCTTGTTCTCCCCAATACGGATATTCCTCAAGTTTGTTAGCAAATCCGTGCGATCTTTCACATCTAACATGGATATGAATCCAAAGCGATTACCCACTTTATCTTTCTTCCTTGCAATGTAAATATCAAAAATATGCCCAAACACTCGAACATGGCTTGCAAGATCATTCCCACTACAACCCTCCGGTAGGTTGGTAACAAAAAGCATCGTTAAACGACGTTGAATGGCCTCCGAAATAGGTTTCCGGTGACTAGCTAGTTGCATAGTTCTAGCTTACCTCCGTTAAGAACACTAGTTACAGGCTCAGGACCACCAACTTCATGAACCCTAATAGCTTTGACCATGGCGGATGATGTTGATGATGTAGAAATGGCGTTAATTGTTGCAGATTTTGGTATGATTAGTTTGGGTTTATTGAAATTGAGGTGATGATGAAGATGAAGAATGGAGTGTCGATTAAATTACTAGTTATATATTAAAATATGAAATACAAGAAATTACACAAATTAATATCTAATTAAACAGGAATCTTAGTTATATAGTCTAAACTGGTAAAAAACGAAATCTAAATGTTAATATTCTATTTAAAATTAAATCAAAAGAGACTAGAATGATTAAAGGAGAAACTAATTGAAGGATTTCATACCAATGATCTTGTAACTTAGTGGTTCAAGGGTTGGAGTCAAATTATGACGTTGATAATTTATTTATTAATTTGATATTTCTAACTTTTAACCAATAATATATCATTAAAAAAAGAAAAAAATGAAAGGATTTTGTATAAAAGGAAGTGATTTTATCGTGATGATGTAATTCCCCCCAAATCATTCCCTAAGATTCTCTGCAACGGTCACATGAAACGATGTCAAAATCCTTGCAAAATCATCGATTATATAATCACATCTGAACCCTAAAAGCCACACCAAAACCCTTGGTCGCACCACCATCCGATCCTCCGACGATCGGCGTCCTCGCTGGCGCACCATCACCGGACCACCCAAATCAGCCATGGCTCTCTGTTCGGCGACGATCATCGGAAGTTGAAGATGTTTTTCTCCCAACAGTGGGCTTGTTGGCGATTCAGGTAAATGTATCGGCCATCCTTTGGTATATTGTTCTGTATGACTTTTGGTTTGTTTTTGTTTGAAATTGATTTTAAATTCCTTGATTATAGCGACTGGAGGATTGATATAACAATTACTCAGCGATTGAAGGTAATGATTTCTACGCTCCCTTGGTTGATAGTTTTGTATAGGTTTTTATTTGTTTTCATTTGAGATTGCCCTAAATTGTGATATTGAATCTGGTGTCTAAATGATTAAGGTAAGAAGTTCAATCTGATTGTTCTGATGTTGGAATCTAGAGACTCAGCCATTGAAGGTAACGATTTCTGCATTCCATTGGTTGATTGTTCTGTATAACTTTTTGTTTGAGACTGATTTTAAATTTGTTGATTATGGTGACTGAGGGATTGATATAACAGAAATTTTGGTCTTTGGGGCTATTCAACAATTGAAGGTAACGATTCCTACACTCCTTTAGTTGGTTGTTCCGTTTAGTTTTTTATTTGTTCTCATTTCAGACTGCCTTTTGAATTCTGTTGTTGAATCTCGCAACTAGAGGATTAAGGTTCGGTCTTCACTTCGTCAGGTCCTTTCTCTTCATGACTGTTACACCAATAAGTTCTCTCATTTCTCCAAATTTTTATTCTTGGCAATGCTTTAGTAAGGATATCAGCCTTTTGTTGATCCCCACTAATATGTTCCACTTTAATTTGCCCCCTTTCAACGCATTCCCTTATAAAATGATAACGAGTGTTAATATGTTTACTCCTCCTATGAAACACGGGATTTTTCATCAATGCAATGGCTGATTTGTTATCAACTCTAATCACCACTTGCTCCTCCTTCCAACCTGTCAATTCTGCCAAAACACTCCTCAGCCATATTGCTTGACAATCGGCTGAGGTAGCTGCCATAAACTCGGCCTCACAAGATGATAAGGCCACCGTTCCTTGCTTATATGAATTCCATGCTATTAGCCCCTCATTATAGTAGAAAATCAGCCCTGTTGTGCCTCTTCCATCATCAACATCTACCAAATGACTGCTATCGCTGAAACCATGCAGTATTCTGTTATTGCTTCTTTGATAAATGATTCCCAGTTCTGTTGTTCCTTTCACGTAACGCAGAATTTGTTTTACTGCTTGCAAGTGGGCGTCTTTAGGCGTTTGCATGAAGCGACTAGCATAACCGACACAATAGGCCAGATCTGGGCGGGTGTGAGTCAGGTATCGCAGGCATCCAATCAGTTTTCTGTATTTAGTTGCATTGACAGGTTCTCCATCTTCACTTTTGGATAGCTTTAACCCTGGTTCCATGGGAAATTTGGCTGCATTACATTCCCATAATCTAGACTCCTTGAGTATCTTCTTTGCATACCCACTTTGCCTTATCGAAATGTTGTTAACACCTTGAGTTACCTCGATTCCTAGGTAGTAGGACAAGAGACAGAGGTCACTCATCTCAAAAACAACCTTCATTTGTTGTTTGAATGCTGCTACTTCACTATGATTGCTGCCGGTGATGATCAATCATCCACGTACACCCCCACAATCAAGTAATCTTTACTTGAGTTTCTTTTGTAAACAGTTTGATCCTGTTTACATTTCTGGAAGCCTATCTGTTTTAGAACACTATCCAACCATATATTCCAAGCTCTAGGCGCTTGACGAAGGCCATATAGTGCCTTTGTCAAGCGATAAACCATGTGTTCCCTGCCCTTTTGAAAAAACCCTTCTGGCTGTGAAACATAAACTTCCTCTTTGAGTTCACCGTGAAGGAAGGCAGACTTCACATCAAGGTGGTGAACTGGCCAACCCTGTTGAGCTGCTAAGGCAAGGATCAGACGGACTGTCTCGAGTCTAGCTACCGGAGCAAAAGCTTCATCGAAATCCACTCCGGGTTACTGCACGTAACCCTTTGACAAATCGGGCCTTATGCTTAGTATCGTTGCCATCTGCGTCCTTCTTTAGTTTTTAACCCATTTCAGCCCTATAGATTTTTGATTGGGGGTTAAAGTCGTGAGCTTTGTCATAGCTTCTACCCAAGCTCTATAACTGGCTGGCAGGCTGCTTTAGTGTAATATAGAGGCTCACCCTCTAATAATAGAAGATTAACATCTTCAGTGTTTAACCGTGAGGCCCTCACATAAACATCCCCCACAGCCCGAATTCCTCGTGGTGGAGTATCATCATACGCATCTGGATCAAGGGGAAGTGGGCTGCTGGATCCACTGCTTTCTGGTTGGATAGGCCCACGTCTCTGAAAGAAGTGTGGGCTGCTCAAATCACCAGAATTAGTTGGGCTTTCACTCTCAGCAGAGCCTTCAACTGGTCCAGGTAAGCCTCCTGCAAGTGGGCTGTTTGGCCCAATTGCATCCACCATAAGTGGGCTGTTAAGCCCAGTACCTGCTTCGATGGAGCTGCCTGTAGTACTTGTGCTGCTGCCTGTAACAGGGCTACTTATGTCTGGATTGTAAATATAAACTTCATCTTCATTTGCAGCTTGTTCAGTTGATCCAGCCATTGTTTGGCTTGAATTTAGCTGAACTACAAATTCAGTCCATTCAGGACCATTTGTATCATGTTGCTCCAGATAAGAATTCCAGTCCCACCTTTTGTCTTCTTTGAATTTTACATCTCGACTCACCACAATCCTTCTCCTCTCCGGATCATACAACCTGTACGCCTTTGTATCCGGTTGGGTTGGGTTCCTAGATGAATCATCTTCGAACTTCTATCATCCAGCTTAGTTAACCCATTGGTCAGATAGAACCTTTACATGTCCCGTACAGCCAAACACCCTTAGGTGTTCCAGGTTCGGTCGCCTTCCTTTTAGGACCTCATACGTCCTGTCTTTTAGTGCTTGTGTGGGTGACCGGTTTAACAAGTAAACGACATGTCTAATCCCTTCACCCCAAAAATTTTGCGGGAGCTCCATGGCCTTGAGTAGACACCGAGTCGTGCCAAGAATGGTCCTGTTTCTTCTTTCCATAACCCCGTTTTGTTGGGGAGTGTAAGGAGCAGTGAACTGATGTGTAATGCCTGCTTCATTACAAAAATCAGTAAAATTTCGAGATGTGAACTCACCTCCGTTGTCTGTTCTTAGATTCTTCACCTTCAATCCCAGGTTCATCTCGATCAAACTTTAAAATTTTTTAAAACAGTCCAGAACTTCATCCTTTGTTTTAATCAAGTATTCCCACATGAATTGACTAAAATCATCGACAATAAGAAACACGTACCTGTTTCCTCCTTGTGTGGTAGGTGTGATTGGTCCACACACGTCCGCATAAATCAACTTCAACTAGGGGTGTAACGAGCCAAGCCTGCTCGCAAGCTACTCGGGATCGGCTCGAAAAAGCTCGAATCGAGTTGAGCTTAAACGAGCTCGAGCCCGAGCTTGAGCTCAAATTATTGCTCGTTTACTAAACGAGCTCGAGCTCGAGCTTCAGGATATCGAGCTCGAGCTGGCTCGCGAGCCTAAAGGAGCTTTTTGTATATATGTATTTTTACTTACATATTAAATATATATAAATACATATTTACATAAATTATATTATTAAATATATTATTGTGATAAAAAAATAGTTAAATAATATATATTGTGTTATATATAAAAAGTATGCTTATAAATAATTATAAAAGTAATTATAAAAATATAAATTTAATAATTTAACAATAAACTAGCCATGCTCGAGCTTGAAAATTTTCTAACGAGTCGAGCTCGAGCTTTATAAATAAAACTATAAACGAGCCAAGCTCGAGCTCGAGCTTCCTAAAACCAAAACGAGCCGAGCTCGAGCCTTAGCGAGCTCAGGCTCGGCTCGGCTCGTTTACACCCCTAACTTCAACGGTTTAGAAGCTCGATAACTTGACTGAACAGGGAATGGGAGGCGTGACTGTTTGCCAGCCTAGCAGCAGTCACAAATCTTGCTAGTATGTGTGATTCTTGGGACTCCTTGTACCATATTTTTTGCTGCTAATTGTTTAATGGAATCAAAGTTTAAATGACCAAGGCGTGCATGCCATAGCCAAGCTTGGTCATCAATATTAGCAAGCAAACAAACCAGTGAAACAATTTTTAATTCAATTTTATAGAGTCGGTTTAGAGATCTTGGTACCTTCATGAGTAAAGTTCCACTTTTCTCATACAACCATAGAAAATTGTCTTTCAGCAGTACCTTGCACCCAGATTCAGTAGTTTGCCCAAGGCTGATTATATTGCTTCATAAGGATGGAATAAGGTAGACATCTGATAGGCAGGGGCGTCTCAACGTTTTCAGAGGCCTAAAGCAAAAATAAAATTGGTGGCCTTTTAAAACTTTATCGTTAAAAATATCCTTTTTTATCATTATTGTTTGGTTGTTTATTTTTTGATACTTCGTTTGTTCATTATTTGGTTCATTTACTTATGCACTATGTGTTTCTTCATCATTAATTAGTTGATTTTGTTCATCGTTAGGATTGTTTGAGAATAATTTGATTGTTGATTAGGATCGTTTTGAGCATCATTTGGTTATTCATTAGAACTATTTTATATATATTCATGTTGTTCTCTAATTCGTTTTGACATATTGATCAAAATATAAATCTAAAAGACTAAAAGAATTCCTAAATCAAATATTTAACATAAATCAAATTTAATTGACTAAAACAAATGCCTAAATCAAATACAAACTAAAACAAATTCCCTGTCAGTGACAGCACCTGTTGCTCTCCATTTCTATATTCCAGTACAATTGAACCTCGACCCTTTATTTCCACACATGACCCATCACCGAAACGAACTTGTCCAGCCACATTGTTGTCCAAGTTGGAGAAGAATTCTTCGTTCCCTGTCATGTGGTTGCTAGCACCATTGTCTAGAAACCACAAATGCTTGTTTTGGACCGAAGTGTACTTGCTCGGTATCACACTTTCTTCATTTAAGAAGACTGTTCCCACTCGAAGAGTCACTAGTAGTGTCGGCTCGTCATCTTGAGCTTGTGCTAGATTGACTTCTTCCCTTCTTCTTGTAGACATTCGGATGCAAAGTGTCTTATGTTATCGCATTTGAAACACTTTATTTTTGACCGATCCTTTCCTGATTGGTTCCTTTGCTGTGATGTTTTGACCAAGGCCTCGGCCTCGACCACCTTATCGACCTCGTCCCCTTCCTTGGCCTCGATTATCAGTGTTGCCTGTCCCTCGGCCACGCCCACTGCCTTTCTGCTCCTGTTTTTTTCACCTGTCAGTCATTGTAAGACAATAGAAGCTGATCATTCTTGTGTACTTCAGACTTTACACACGGTTTGATCCTTTCTTCATATGCACGTAACCTGCCAATAGCATCTTGAAGTAACATAGTATTCAAGTCAGCGAATTGTTCAATAGAAGCCACTATTGGTAAAAATCGATCAGGAACTAAACCAAGAAACTTCCTGACTAGTTTCTTGTCCTCATAAACAGCCCTAAGGCTGTTTACTTTGGAGACAATTGCGCTTATGCGTCCAGCAAAGTCCTCAATGGTTTCTGCTTCCTTCATCTTCAAGGCTTCAAAATAAATTTGCAGTGAACCCAAACAGGCCTGCTTTACCTGATCAACACCCATAAACTGAGCCTTCAAAGTGTCCAGACTTCCTTTGTCTTTTCAAACTGTGCAACTTGTAAAACAAGTTCCTCGGGTATCGCCTGGTACAAATAGGCGATTGCAAGGCTTTTTTTCTTCGGGTCAACATTCTCTCCAGGTTCAATCGCTTCCCAAACACCATGAACATTAAAGATTGCCTTTATTTTAACTGTCCAAATTGTGTAATTTGTAGCAGTCAAAATAGGGCATTGCAGCAACAGGTTTGTATTTTCTCTTGCTGAACCGACCTGAGTTGTTGGAACTGGAGTTTCAGCCATCTTTCTCTGCTTTGGTCTCTTGCTTCTTCTCTGATCAGTTGCACTTTCCTTCGGCTCTTGATCACATCCTTTGGATCAAAGTTTGAGGACTGGTCGTCCCTTTGAACCAGGCTCTGATACCAATTGTTAGAAGATAACAATCAGATCAGCAAGCAAAACCGAAGAAGAACAGTTGAAAAGAAAAAGAAAAAAACTGTCCGCACTGCTGCCTGTCTCTTATTGAGTGAAAAACTAAATTTTTGAATGAAAATTACATAGAATACCTACTCTATATAAAGGGCAGAACATAAATAAGACAGCTATAAAAATACTAAAGATTAAACTCCTAAAATAAAAAAGCGGTATTCTATAGATAGAAGATCCTGCAATCCATAATTGATTTTACCGAAATTAATAACGTTGCGCGCACCGACCCTAACCTTATATTATCGTAGTAAAACTAATTAAATACAAATCTTTCGTTGATCGCTATTCGTATAATTAAGAGTATTATTATTATTATTATTGTTATTATTATTATTATTATTATTATTATTGTTGTTGTTGTTGCTGCTGCTGCTGCTGCTGCTATTATTAAAAGTAAAAAAATAATATTAGAGTTTGTATTATTATTATTATTATTATTAATATAATTAATAAGTTCAGGGTTTAAATTGTAATAAAATTAAACTTTAGAGAATAATCAATGCAAAGTTGAGGGACTAAATTGCAAAAGGTTAAAATTACATATTCATGTGTCGACCCCATCCCCTCCACCCGAATCCCTACTGCCGCTCACCCCCTCCCTCGCGATCGAACTCCGGCGGCCTCCCCCTCTCTCGACGAAACCGATTCCGGCAACCGACTCCTCCTCGTCCGTCACTGTAACATCGCGTATTTCAGTAATATATATATATATATATATATATTAATTTTTGTTAGAATGTTGATAATTACAACAATTATAATAATAATTATAATAATAATAATAATCATAATAATAATATATATATATATATATATATATATATCAATAATAAATAATAAAGTCCAGGGGCCTAAATGTCATTTCTGAAACTCAAATTAGAAACTTAAAACATAAAATAATAAACCTTTCAAACCTCAGGGGGCCAATGTGTAATTTTTTTTTAAATCCCAAACCATCCCTGTCGACCCTTCTCCCGTCCGGCCACATCTCCGGCCATCCTCCGGCGAGGCCGGAAATCCCAAAACAAATCCATTTTAAACCCGGAAACACATACCAAACCGTTTGCATACAAAATTCGAACCCCTACATACTTTAATAATCGAATTACAGCTCACCAAACCACTCACCGATCGCACCACGTTTGGTCGGCAACTTTACACCCTACAAATCGCACTAAACACTTAAATTAATTCAATTGAATCAGCATGAACAATTGTATAACTACCACTAATCGATCCCTATTTCTAATTGCACCTAAAACGAACACAAACCATCGTTTGATTCCTTCCAAAGCCGCGACCTGCAACTCTTGTGAAACCCCATCTCCAACCAATTTAAATTAAAATTGATAAGGGGCATTTGATCTCGATCAACAACTGAAGCTTCCTACCAATTTAATTTGATTATCATCAACATTTACCCAGAATTCGATTGAGAGCAACAACCGCGATTGTTCTTCATCAGGTTTATACTCGAATCGATACCATACATGAAATTCAACACACACACACACTCGATTAATCATGGGGAACAAAAGCCCCATGATTGCAGATACCATCGAAATCGAATTCGTGTCCAATTTGACCCAAATCGATTTCTAGGGTTCTTGAGAAAAGGGGGCAAGTTGTTAATTTGGTTTAAAAGCATTGAAACCGGATCCTAACCGCGGCTGAGGCCTTGGTTCACCGGTTACTGCGCCCCTTGCAATCCATGAGGTCCCGGGTTCGACCCCGGGCCACCTCAAATTTTTTTAACTATTTTTTTAAGCTTTATAGAAATCTAGAAAAATATCTAAAAATTATAAAATGTTTTTACAATCATTAAAAGTTTTAAATCAACTTAATTATTTTTCTGAAATTTACTTTAACATTTTATCCATTTTTATTAAATGTTTTAATAAATAAAATTACAAATAATACAAAAATTAATTATACGAAAAGTGGACTTTTAATAATGTAATTTATTTAAATTATTATTCGACACTAAATTACTTTTAATTTATTTAAGTAATATTTATTATTGCTTAAATCATAATTAAATACAAAAGTTTTATACCTAAATCATTCCAAAAAAACATTTTCATTTCTTTTAGCCATTTAAATAATTAAATACTTTAATTAATTGATATAATTAATTAATAAAATTAATTATTTGTTTATTTTTCCACACTTTCACAATAAAACAAATGGTTACGCGTATTGATACGTTTATTTTAAAATTCTAAACATAATCATTTCTAATAAATTCATTTTACTTATTTCAAACATTTTTAACTAAATAAATTATTTAATTTAAACTACCATTCAAAACCAAATGGAAACCCTAACACATTCCCAAATTCTCAAATCACTATTATTCTAATTCGAGGCACCGTTCCTTAGGTTAATCATAAGGAAATCGTAGGTGTCTAATCTATCACGTCCAAATTCAAATCTCATCAATCAAGTGAGTATTCATATCCCCTTTTTATATCATTTCTTATTTGGGGGAAATCATGTGATACAATATATTCAATCATGATATTCTATTGTTATTTCATTCTAAACTCAATTCAAGACAGGTTATGTTATTACTTGCAATTATGTGAACATACTATGATAAACTGGACGACAGTAAAACCCTAATTCAATCAATCAATCAATCCTGGTATCAATGGTAGATCTACTGGTTTGGATAACCCACCCCATATGGCTTACGAGTGGTGATTGTGCCAGAGGCAGGAGTTAATCTATGGTGTATGTGTGGAGTCTATTATATGCAAGTGTCAAGTCAAGGGGTTGTTATTGTGTCGGTTTATCTATATGCTTTACTCTTGCAATATAAGTCTTAACGTTACCTTGTGAATTGGATTATTCTCAATCAATCAATCAATCTATATGTATACTCAAAACTATGACTACTCACCAGCTAATTCGTTAGCTGACTTTATTTTCTCACATGATTTCAGATTAAGCAAGTTAGTGGACTTCTACATGCTCATATAAGACCCGGACTTAGTCAAAACAAAAGACAATTACTATTTGTGACTTTAACTGTTGTATTTGTATCTGTTAAATTCATGTTATCCTGTAATCTGATTATAATATTATTTTCACTATTAGACAATCATGAGTTATGAACAATCAATCATTCCCTCGTCCGCTCCGATGATTCCGCCGTCGGTCGGGGTGTGACAGATTGGTATCAGAGCCATGGTTATAGGGAATTAGGTTATTAGAAATGGAATGACCTAGACTATAACTAAGTACCTTTACACATGAGTCCTCTCATGTATTTTACATGCTTAGATAGGATTTTATGTGCCTTACATGTTTATACTTGATTATGTGAGTATATGCCTTACGTGATTCTTCTTATACTTTAAATCTTATCAATGTACACACGAATCTTAAACCATATTCTAAGGCATTGTGTGCCTAATTCAAGTGATTTCAAACTCCAAAACTTGATTGTTATTCATGGTTTTCAAAATCTCGTCAAAGTCTGTGTCTCACAACTGAATACATGCAATGCTGGAAGAGTGGGATGCCTGTATCTTGGGGTGTTCTATCTAGGCAAGGTATTCGTATAAATCCAAATCAACCGATGGATCTGTTTACCTTACCTGGGAACCCTCGGGATGAGTATCTGCTTATAGGTACGCATGTCTTCAACAAAGTTGTGGTTGACCTAATACTTTGATTAGTCAACGTATTCGCTTTGATTTACGAATCAAACGATTACACACGGAACATCTCATTGTTATTATGCCAAATTCCCGATTATCGTTTTCATGTAGTGTAACTCCTATTAATCCAATTCTCATAAAATATCTTAATGATATTCCAGAATGTCTTCTCGTCAAATCCGTTCACGGTCTAGAAACTCTGGCCGTAAGATTTCTGCTATTGTAGCACGTGAAGTTACTGCGGTCATCCCAACTCTACTTACCCATTTGAACCAAGGCAACAATACTGTTCAAAACCCAACTGCACCAAACCCTCCCCGAACTTGTACTTACAAACATTTCAGTTCTTGCAACCCCACTAAGTTCAGTGGAACTGAAGGTGCTACCGGATTACTACAGTGGTTCGAAAGCATCGAGAACACTTTCCTAAACAGCGAATGCCCTGAAAATCTGAAAGTCCGATATGCCACAAGTGTTCTCCAGAAACGTGCACTTACTTGGTGGAACGGAGAGAAACGAACCCGTGGAACTGAAACTGCTCTAGCCTTAACATGGACTGAAGTTAAGGAGCTCATGACTAAAGAGTTCTGCCCAAGAAACGAAGTCCGGAAACTGGAAGCTGAGTTCTGGGAATTAACCCAAGACAGTGGCGAGAACCTCGCATACACTAACCGATTTCACGAACTGAGCCTTTTGGTACCGCATCTTGCTACCCCTACCTCCCGAGCCATCGAGAAATACATTGGTGGACTACCCATGCAGATTCAGGATACGGTGCTAGGAAGGAATCCTTCAACCCTAGAAGATGCTATCAGGCTGGCTGCACAGTTAACCGATAATCATGTGAAAGCTGGTTCCTTAACCAGGAAAGGATCGAAGAAGAATACCGATAAACTTCCTAACGAAACCGTCAAAACCGATCAAGCCGAGCTTTCCAAGAACAAGAAGAGGAAGGCTCAATCTCAAAACTTTGCTGTAATTACCCCTGCTGTACCAATTAATCAAGTCCCTCCAACTCGTCAACCAGTGGTAAACAATCAACCGCTAATGAAAAAGCCATACGCTGGACCCTATCCGCAGTGTAACAACTGCAATTATCACCATCCCGCTAACATTCAGTGTCGTCAATGCATAAACTGTGGCCGTTTGGGTCATACATTCAACGTGTGCAGGAGTGCTGCTAAAGCTCCGACCAATGCACCAGTTCACCAACATCCTCCTGCAATTACCCAGGGTCGTGCATGCTATCAATGTGGTGATCCGAACCATTCTCGCAATCGATGCCCTCAACTTGTCATCCCGGTTCCTACGGCTCAAGGACGTGCTTTCAACATCAATACCCAACAAGCTCAAGCCACCAATGATGTGGTGTTGAATAATTCTTGTCCTTGATTTCGTCTTCCTGATTTAATTCAAGATTTGTAATCGTGATTTCCTTTTGTTACATTGATGTAATCTGAAAATTTCTAAATTTCTAATTGAGATACTTTTCCTTTCGTTGTTAAGTCGAACTTTGAACCGTTTGCACCGTGGGAGATGCAAGAGTTTGCAAGTCAACCTATGACTAAGGACACTCATATCTCCTAAATGATTCTAACTCATCAAAAAAGGGGTGATTCCCTTACTTTGGTGATGATTATTTATCCGTTTCAATAAATGGTTTCCAATGATGTGTTTTATGAAATTTCATCCTCTAAATTAGGGTGATTTCCTTATCTCGAGGACTGACTTCAACTATTCACTTTGGAACTTGCATTTCACAAATGACATGATCTCACCAAAATAGGATTGAAACCCTACTTTGGTGACAAATGTCAATCTTCAATTGTTTTCTTGTTATTATAAAATTCAATCATCAAGATAGACGTAAATTTCATACCTTGATGATAATTTCATTTTTATGGATTGTATTTCTCAAATGAAACGACCTCGTCAAAGTAGGAGTGAATTCTGGATTTTGATGAGGAAGTCTATCTTATTATATTTTATTTTTGTAAAAATTCATCGTTAAGATAGGAGTGATTTCCCTTACCTTAATGGTGAGTTATCTCGTCTTATTTCTGTAGATCCTCAGATCGAACTTTTGATTGGTAAGTTAGTGGCCATACCTTGAGAGTACACCATCAAGTTAGGGGTGAAAACCATACCTTGATGACTATTCTCATTCCTTGATCATCAACTTACCATGGTTGTAATCAAGTGACGAGACGCATGTAGTAACTTGAAGGGTGAAGTAATGTTAGTGTTTCGACCTATCAAGCCAAAGCATGATCTCTGAACTTGAAAAGAGACCCGATCGCTTTAGGTTGATTTTGAATCCTAACTTGGAACATTTAAATTCTTAAATCGATTTCTTTTATCTTCATGTTTTGACTAGATCTAGCTACATTAAACCATTTATTCCTTATTTATCAACTTTCATTGTGAGTTATCATCAAAACCTGATTACGTGATGGTAGTCTTCCTAAACAATCTTTGTCACACCCTCAAATTCCGGGTCTGGAATCTATCACGGAGGGGTGAACAAACAGGATCGAACACAGTAGTTACACATGAGATGCAAATATCTATATGATAGTTTTTAGATAATCATTACAATAATGTTCAGAGTATTATTATGCGTAGCGGAAGTAAATATAGATTGTTTCCTGACAACATGTCTTAATCATATTTCAGATAATAATCAATAGGTATCTTGAGCTCTTATATGATCCTACGTGCATGTCCATAAGCTCCTAATAGATACCTGAGAATACATGTAAATCAAGTGTCAACACAGGGTTGGTGAGTTCATAGGTAAGTAAAACATACTGATAAATCATCAATTATCATCAATTAGGATTTACCGTAAAAGTGTGAGTTTAATTTACTCACCGGTATATGAATAGCCTATCGGAACCCTTTTATATCAAGGTGAACTCGCTATCCCACATACCCACTATGTACAAGCCCAACAAATCCTACACATAGGATTTGTCCATGTACCATAGTTTAATATCCTTTTCATGTGTATATTATATTTTCATAATAATTTCAAATCAGAGGGAGCAAATCCTCCTTTACATTTATCCTCATATGGGTTTGTAAATGGAACTATAATGCAAACTATAAAAAGTGCACATCTGCCTTCTCACTACAGAAACATCATCCCAAATGACAACAAGATCTTTGTGCATCTGATATGGATCACACGTCCATACCTTTGTGGGGGTAAGTCACTCCCCGATAGTACTATCCAAAGATCCCTGCTTATTTATAGTCCAGTTTACAGAGAAGGATTTTCATAATAACCATATGTAATCATAAATGTGATCAAATTATTATTTAACATAATACACAAAATAATTTGTAAATTTAATTACAACATGTATTCCAGCCCCAAAATATTTAAATGATTAAAAAGGGGAATAGTTATGAACTCACCTCAGTTCCTGTGTGGTGTTGACAACCTAGTAAATTCCTGTTAAGGAATTATAATTTCACGTAAGCAAACAGATACAAATCCAAAAACCTAAATAAGTTAGATCTTAAACCTGGTGTTCAGTTGATCTAGGTTTTGGTTTTCTAGGATTTGTTATAATCATTAAATCATTTAATTATTTTTGTTAATAATTAATGATTTATAAAATTTAATTAGTTTAATAATGATTTTGACATATCATTATATTCTAATTAAATTATAGACGTTATATAAACATATAAGTTTATATTTAATTTTTGTAAGATTTTATAAATATTTAAATTTATAAAATTTACTTAGTATTTATATTACCAAATAAGTCCATAAAATATTATAACATCCATTAATAATTTGATGATCTACTTTATTATTTGGAAATCCATTTTATATGGATAATAATTTATAACACAAGTAATATTTATTTTCATAAATAATTTAGGCTTTTAAATAATTATTTTCCATAATTATTATGATTTATCATTAATAAAATGATATGGTGTCCAATTAATGGATTAATACTTTAAATCATAATTTAAAGTCTATTTTTATAAAAATATTTAATTATAATATTTTTGAATAACATTGTATAAATTTTATTTGAAGTATTTTTAATTAAATAATTTACAGAAATTAATTAAAAATAAAGAAGTTCTTAAAAATCAGTTTTATAATTTTTGGTGATTTTTATGTATTTTTAATAATTTTTATTTATTTTTAAAGGGTAAATAACTAAATAAAATAAATAAAACAAAAAGGTTGGGAGGTGCACGGTTCGAGCCCGTGACCTCCCCCTCAACCACCCGCGCACAAACCACTGAGCAAAAGGCTCATCAGCGAACAAACCCCGCCCCAAATAGTTTTAAACACACCCGAATGTTCATCCCCAAATTCAAGAACCCTAGAATCAATTTGATTCAAATTGAAGTTCGATTTGATTCTGTTAATGCACAAATTCATGGGGCTTTTGTTGCCCATGATTAAACGAACACAATGATGTAATGAATTACCTGTTTTGATGTTCAAATAGTTAAGAATGATCGAAGAACAGGTCGGCCCAATGTGAAATTCAAACGAGGATCAAACGTTGATGATAATGAAATTAACTTCACAGGAAGTTTCCAATCACCCTAATGATCAAAAGCCCTTTGTTGGTTTCGTGAAATAGAACTCAGTAGGTGGAATTCGAATAAGTTGCAGGTCCGCGGATGAGAATGTTTTGAATGTGATATTTTGTTGTGTTTGAAACGAATTTGATTTTGATGATAGTTTATAAATAGTCATACGACTGCTAGTGCGCAATCAATTCGATAATTTTTATTGTTTGGTGCGTGTTCGTAGTGGGTGTCGCCGAACTTTCGGTCGTTAGTGGAAATCGCATTAAACCGACACCATTAATCAAATTTCCAGTGGCCACGAGTTCGATTATCGTTCTAGAAATGTTTGGTACTGATTTTTGGGGTCAAAATCGAGTTTATAACGGCTTTTGGGCTCGCCGGAGAGCCGCCGGAGAAGTGGCCGCGGTGGTCGGGGAATCGGGCGGCGGTTTTGGGATTTTTAAACGAAATTACACAATTGGTCCCTGGAGTTACAACAGTTAACATTTTATGTTATTAAGTTTATAAACAAGTTTCAAGAATTTCAAATTACCCCCCTGAACTTTACTAAATCAAGTTTAATAATTTTATAAATTATTATTAATAACAATATTTTCATTATTATTATATTATCATTATTAACATTATTAATTTTAATAATAACATCATTATTATTCTTATTATTATTTTGATAATAATATCATTATTATTATAATTATTATTATTATCATTGTTTGTAATAATAATATCATCATTATTATTATTATATTATTATTATCATTATTTTTAATAATAATATTATTATTATTATATTGTTATTATTTTTATTATTATTATATTATCATTAAATAATAAAAATATAAAAATAAACTATAAATTCACATAAAAATTATATTAATCATGAAAAATTTTCGGGTTGTCACAATCTTTTGTCAGTAAAGATATTATCTCTGATCGCGATGGTCGCTTCATCTCTCGTTTCTGGAAAAGTCTCCAATCAGCTCTCGAAACTCAACTGAATCTTAGCACAGCCTATCACTCACAAATCGACGGTCAGACTGAAAGAACGATACAAACCCTCGAGGATATGCTCCGGGCTTGTGTCATTGATTTCAGTGGATCGTGGGATTCTCATCTTCCGTTGATCGAATACTCTTTCAATAACAGTTACCAGCATCCAGATGGCACCATTTGAGGCCTTGTATGGTCTGAAGTTGGTAAATCATAAATTATTGGTCCGGAATTGATACAAGAAACAACTGACAAAATTCATAAGATCCGTGATAACTTGGTCGCTGCTAGAAATCGTCAAAAGCGTTATGCTGATAAAGACGTAAGCCCATGGAATACAAGATCGGAGATCTCGTTCTTCTTAAGGTATCACCTTGGAAGGGAGTGATTCGCTTTGGAAACAAAGGGAAACTAGCACCTCGTTATGTGATTTCATTCAAAGTACACGAGCGAATTGGGAAAGTGGCCTACAAGCTTGCACTACCCCAAGAGCTCAGCAATATGCATCCGACGTTTCATGTTTCAAATCTCAAAAATGTCTTGCCGATGAAAATCTCCACATTCCACTCGACGAAGTCCAAATTGATGAATCTATGCACTTTATTGAGAAACCTGTGGAAATTATGGATCGGGAAGTCAAACACAAACGTAGCCGGATACCTATTGTCAAAGTCCGCTGGGAATCTAGCGTGGTCCAGAATTCACCTGGGAACGTGAAGACCAAATGAAGTCCCAGTATCCTCATCTTTTCGTTTCAGCCTCCTCGTAAACAAATTTCGGGACGAATTTTCTAAAGCAGGGGAGACTG
Source organism: Flaveria linearis (assembly GCA_024085815.1). Lineage (NCBI taxonomy): Eukaryota > Viridiplantae > Streptophyta > Magnoliopsida > Asterales > Asteraceae > Flaveria > Flaveria linearis. The sequence continues at coordinate 3,418,503 of CM044017.1, read as the reverse complement.
TAACATCGCGTATTTCAGTAATATATATATATATATATTAATTTTGTTAGAATGTTGATAATTACAACAATTATAATAATAATTAAATAATAATAATCATAATATAATAATAATAATAATAATATATATATATATATATCAATAATAAATAAAGTCCAGGGGCCTAAATGTCATTTCTGAAACTCAAATTAGAAACTTAAAACATAAAATAATAAACCTTTCAAACCTCAGGGGGCCAATGTGTAATTTTTTTTAAATCCCAAACCATCCCCGTCGACCCTTCTCCCGTCCGGCCACATCTCCGGCCATCCTCCGGCGAGGCCGGAAATCCCAAAACAAATCCATTTTAAACCCGGAAACACATACCAAACCGTTTGCATACAAATTCGAACCCCTACATACTTTAATAATCGAATTACAGCTCACCAAACCACTCACCGATCGCACCACGTTGGTCGGCAACTTTACGCCCTACAAATCGCACTAAACACTTAAATTAATTCAATTGAATCAGCATGAACAATTGTATAACTACCACTAATCGATCCCCATTTCTAATTGCACCTAAAACGAACACAAACACATCGTTTGATTCCTTCCAAAGTCGCGACCTGCAACTCTTGTGAAACCCCATCTCCAACCAATTTAAATTAAAATTGATAAGGGGCATTTGATCTCAATCAACAACTGAAGCTTCCTACCAATTTAATTTGATTATCATCAACATTTACCCAGAATTCGATGAGAGCAACAACCGCGATTGTTCTTCATCAGGTTTATACTCGAATCGATACCATACATGAAATTCAACACACACACACACTCGATCAATCATGGGGAACAAAAGCCCCATGATTGCAGACACCATCGAAATCGAATTCGTGTCCAATTTGACCCAAATCGATTTCTAGGGTTCTTGAGAAAAGGGGACAAGTTGTTAATTTGGTTTAAAAGCATTGAAACCGGATCCTAACCGCGGCTGAGGCCTTGGTTCACCGGTTACTGCGCCCCTTGCAATCCATGAGGTCCCGGGTTCGACCCCGGGCCACCTCAAATTTTTTTAACTATTTTTTTTAAGCTTTATAAAAATCCAGAAAAATATCTAAAAATTATAAAAATGTTTTTACAATCATTAAAAGTTTTAAATCAACTTAATTATTTTTCTGAAATTTACTTTAACATTTTATCCATTTTTATTAAATGTTTTAATAAATAAAATTACAAATAATAAAAAATTATTTATACGAAAGTGGACTTTAATAATTTAATTTATTTAAATTATTATTCGACACTAAACTACTTTTAATTTATTTAAGTAATATTTATTATTGCTTAAATCATAATTAAATACAAAGTTTTATACCTAAATCATTCCAAAAAAAACATTTTCATTTCTTTTAGCCATTTAAATAATTAAATACTTAATTAATTGATATAATTAATTAATAAAATTAATTATTTGTTTATTTTTCCATACTTTCACAATAAAACAATGGTTACGCGTATTGATACGTTTATTTAAAATTCTAAACATAATCATTTCCAATAAATTCATTTTACTTATTTCAAACATTTTTAACTAAATAAATTATTTATTTAAACTACATTCAAAACCAAATGGAAACCCTAACACATTCCCAAATTCTCAAATCACTATTTTCAATTCGAGGCAACCGTTCCTTAGGTTAATCATAAGGAAATCGTAGGTGTCTAATCTATCACGTCCAAATTCAAATCTCATCAATCAAGTGAGTATTCATATCCCCTTTTTATATCATTTCTTATTTGGGGAAATCATGTGATACAATATATTCAATCATGATATTCTATTGTTATTTCATTCTAAACTCAATTCAAGACAGGTTATGTTATTACTTGCAATTATGTGAACATACTAATGATAAACTGGACGACAGTAAAACCTTATTCAATCAATCAATCAATCCTGGTATCAATGGTAGATCTACTGGTTGGATAACCCACCCCATATGGCTTACGAGTGGTGATTGTGCCAGAGGCAGGAGTTAATCTATGGTGTATGTGTGGAGTCTATTATATGCAAGTGTCAAGTCAAGGGGTTGTTATTGTGTCGGTTTATCTATATGCTTTACTCTTGCAATATAAGTCTTAACCTTACCTTGTGAATTGGATTATTCTCAATCAATCAATCAATCTATATGTATACTCAAAACTATGACTACTCACCAGCTAATTCGTTAGCTGACTTTATTTTCTCACATGATTTCAGGTTTAAGCAAGTTAGTGGACTTCTACATGCTCATATAAGACCCGGACTTAGTCAAAACAAAGACAATTACTATTTGTGACTTTAACTGTTGTATTTGTATCTGTTAAATTCATGTTATCCTGTAATCTGATTATAATATTATTTTCACTATTAGACAATCATGAGTTATGAACAATCAATCATTCACTCGTCCGCTCCGATGATTCCGCCGTCGGTCGGGGTGTGACAGTCAAAACGAAGGTAACCGGTCGTTCCATTGATTCGCCTTCTACATTTCTTTGTTTTGATTACGTTCGGAGGTTCGGTGACGGTACACGGCTGTGTATAGACTTGTATAACTGTGTGTACGTATGCGTGTGTGTGCGTATGCGTGTGTCGTGGTGGCGCGACAGTGGTATATTGGGTGCTCGTTGGGGAAGATCCGAAGTCAACACAACAGTTTTCGGCTGAAGTGTTGACCATGTATGTATATGTATACCCTGTGTGTGTATAGATGCATGTATGTATATGCAGTGTTTGTGTATGTATTTCGGTGTATGTATATGTATGTAGCTCTATGTGTGTATATGCGTATGTATGTGTACCTGCGTATGTAATATATATATATATATGGTTGTGTGTGTGATATTGTATATATAGTTGTATGCGATGTGTGTGCATGAGGTTGTGTGCGTGCGATGTGTGTGCATGAGATTGTGTGTGTGCGAGGTGTGTGTGTCGGATGTGTATGTGTGTGTATATGAGTGTGTGTGAGTATGTGTTCCAAGGAGTGATATTGTGTGTGTGTGTGTTGTGTGTGTATGCATAAACCGTGAGTGTGTGTATAAACCATGAAATTGTGTGTGTGTATGTGTTGTGTGTGTATGCACACACATATGGTTGAGTGATTGTGTGCTTGTATGTTTTTTATTTATACACATAGTTATACACATGAGGGCGGGCCTTGGCGCAGCGGTAAAAGTTGTTCCTAAGGGACCGAAGGTCTCAGGTTCGATCCGTGAAACGGCCTCCCCACAAAATGAGGGGGAAAGACCGCGTACATCTTCCCTTAAATGGGACGGACCCTCCCTGGACCCTGTGAAAACGCGGGAGCTCTTTGCAGCACCAGGTACGCCCTTTTTTACACATAGTTATACACATATATGTGTGTGATTATATATATACATATGAGTATAAGTATGGTTACATTGTGAATGTATGTATGAATATATATATGTACTGGTTAGTGGTTATTAACGATCTTACGAGCGTAATTGGCTACATATGTGGGTATATTAATGTATATATATGTGTGAACGTCATATTTACATATGTATGATTATGCATAGTTGGGTTGTATTGGTTGTTATTACTTATGGTTATTATTATTATTAATATTGTCATTGTCACTATTATTAATACTATTATTACTATTAATATTATATTTATCTTTATTACTATTATTATTATTATCAATAGTATTATTATTATTATTTTCTCTATCACTATTATTTATTAATATCAATATTATTATTATTATTCTATTAATAATGATAATAATATTTTACTAATATTACTATCGTCGTTATTGTGTATTGCGTCGTATATGGTGTGCCGCGCGTCGACCCGAACCATCCAAACACATCTATCTCATTGACACATTTAAAGACTTAGTTGCTATTATATAGGTGTTTATATCCCAAAATATGCAAAAACCCTTAGTTAACAATGTCTGAAAATAAAATACGAAATACTAAAATAAATCTCTTAAATCTTCAAACCTTCAACGAACCCATGCGACGTCAGTACTGCTCGTCCTCACTTCTAGAGAGATAGAAGGGCTCGGGGGCAGGTCGGTGTGGTTACCCCACAAACTCGCCTCCTCAGCAGGCACTCGAAACCTTATGCGAGTGGCCGAAAACACTCTCTTTCTAGCTGTCCTCAGTAGCACCAGCCAAACGCCGTTCACCCGGTACGGTCCTCTTGGGTAGCTGGGCACCCAAGGTCCCGCCTCAGGGGTGTACCTTGCAATAGCCGGTCCAACATGTATCATTGGAGCAGCAGGGGCGGCAGGGGCATTTGATGCAGCAGGAACAACGGGTGCACTTGGTGAGGCTGGGGCTTCAGGTGCTGCAGGACCAGGTGATGTTAGCACCAACGGCAGACAATCCTAGTACACCTGGTTACCTATCTCCTCTTCATCAGATGACTCTCTCACCGACTCCTCGGGGTCGGACTCTGTATCAGAAGACGTAGGAAGCATATGGTCCGAGAGAACCTCTTGGGTTCTGACTCAGAGTCGGACAAATGAACGGGGCACTGCGGGAACGGAGGGTCCAGTGGAAGACATCCTATAAGGAAAATGTACTTTTCCGCAGATAAAGAAAATCAAAAGATAAAGAAAAAATAGATAGAATAGAAGGAACACACCTGTAATATCGGATGCACACAAAACCCTAGTATGCATTCTACATGAAGGTTCCTAGGTTATAGTCTAGTCGAGTGATCCACCTAATCTTTAAAACCGGCTCTGATACCAATCTGCCAACACCCGCTCTATAGCGGAAAACACGAGGATGTACGGACGAGATCGTCAAACACATTGTTAATTAATAGAGATGCAATAAATGATGAAAGTCAACGTGTCATGACGTCACCCGACACAAATGGAGGACTTGTGTCGTAGTTAGTCATCCCACGACAAACATAGTCATACAAACAATTAAGTTAAATCCCACAATCCGGGAAACAAGTGAACATAAGTGAATAATAAAAGTCAAGCAATTGTCAAAGACATCCCATGAGTTAAGTAGTGCAATCCTAAGGTCGTCGCTAAGGCAGCATCGCTAGCTATCCTCAATGACTGTTACCTGAAAAGATATGCTCAAAAGGTCAACATATTATTGGTGAGTTCGTAGGTTTAAATAGTAAACAAAACTTGATGCCGTGTAAAAGTTTTAGTAGGATATGAGTGCATACAGTTATAAGCAAGTACTATCACATGTAAACATGAGCATCACAACTAAGCCTACGAGTAACACACAGAACTTGTCGGAACATATTCACCCTAGGGCCGTACATGGCTACTGTCAGTCCCAACTAGTATACTAACAAACAAGGGTGGGGGTGTCAGCCCAATAGTACTATCAATACCTGTCTGTCGGCTCCAACATCGGAGTTAAATAGTTATGAATAAAGAGCTACACAGACAACTCATGCATGTACTTGATAAATACTTACAAAATAGTAAACACAACAGTCCTAAAATAAATCAGTTCACAGCATAAAAAAGGTAAGCATACTTTCCCCCTAGTTTATAAATATTTAGAATGAAAACAATGCCGCGAAACTCACCTTAAATGTGATGTAATGAAATGAACAAAACTTCAAGGAATGAGAGCAGCGAACGATCAAACACCTATAATAATAGTAACTAAGTCTTTAAATGTTTCAATGAGATAGATGCGTTCGGACGGTTTGGGTCGGTTCGGGTCGACGAGCGACACACACACAAATAGATGACCATATACGACGCAATATACAATAATGACGATAGTAAATTAGTAAAATATTATATCATTAATACCCACGTATATAAATATGACGTTCACACATATTACATTAATATACCCACATATATACATTAATATACCACATATGTAGCCAATTACGCTCGTAAGATCGTTAATAACCACTAACCAGTACATATATATTCATACCATACATCACAATGTAACAATACTTATACTCATATGTATATATACAATCACACACATTATATATAAGTGTATAAATATATGTATAAATATAAAAACCATATGTGTAATCACACACATACACCACACAATTTCACGGTTTATACACACACTCACGGTTTATGCATACACACAACACACACACACACAATATCACTCCTTGGAACGCACACTCACACACACTCATATATACACACATACACATCCAAACACAACCTCGCATGCACACAACCTCACGTACACACACTGCACACACATCGCATACACTATATATACAATATCACACACACAACCATATATATATACGCATATCATACACATAGCGCTACATACATATACATACACTGAAATACATACACACACTGCACATACATACACGCATCTATACACACACACGTTATACATATACATACATGGTCAACCACAGCAGCCGAAAGCTGCCATGTTGACTTCGGATCTTCCCCAACGAGCACCTAATATACCACCACTAGACCACCGCCGCGCCACCACGACACACGCATACGTACACACAGTTATACAAGTCTATACACAGCAGTGTACCGTCACCGAACCTTCGAACGTAATCAAAACAAAGAAACATAGAAGAAGAATCAATGGAACGGACGGTTACCTTCGGTCTGGCGGATGAGGAGTCGGCAAGGGGTCAGCGGTTCGGGTTTTCGGAATGGATAGGTTTATCTCTGAGAAGGATTCCTTTGGATCTCTTTTAAATAAAGATCCAAAGTTTTTTCCTTCAGTTCGTCGATAGAGGGGGAGGCCGCTGGAGTTCGATCGCGGGGGGGGGGGGGGGGGGGTTGAGCGGCAGTAGGGTTTCGTGTGGAGGGGATGGGGTCGACACATGCATATGTAATTTTCACCTTTGCAATTTAGTCCCTCAACTTTGCATGATTATTCCCTGAAGTTTAATTATTTACAATTTAACCCTGAACTATTAATTATATTATTAATAATAATAATAATAATAATAAATAATAATAATAATAATAGTAATAATAATAATAATATATAAATTTTCATTGGTTAATGTACTATATAAATTTTCATTCGTTTCATTTGAGGTTATCCTTATTTTCGTTAAGGCATAGTTTTTGCCTTGAACTTCATAGTATAACTTTCATTTTTTCATTCTAGATTACTCTTAAAAGTTGATCTTGATTCCGGTGACTAAATGATGAAGGTAACAGTTAAGGTAACAATCTTGATCCACCCTTGCTTTAGTGTTCTTTTAACTTTCATTCGTGATTGACTTAAACTTCCAATGTTGAATCTCGGCTCTAAAGGATCAAGGTAACAACTTCAGTTCGTGGGCTACTCAGCCATTGAGGGTAACAATTTCAAACCTTCCTTGGTTAATGGTTTATATAATTATCTATGTTTTCATTTGAGACTGCCTTAAACTTCCAATGTTGAAAGATGGTGCCTTAAGCCTGTTAGATCTATGTATACCTTTTTGGCCCTAGCTGCAAAATAAACCTGTTTGGTTCTTATCATAACCCTGGGTCCGATATTTGTACCATTAGCATGGATATACCAAGGTTTGTGTTTACTTGATTATTCATTCCTTTTCATTGCCTTGAATTCTGATCTTGAACCCGACGACTACATGATTAAGGTAACAATTTTAACCTCCCTTGGTTTAGCGTTCTGTATTAATCGTTAATTGTTTTTATCTGAGATACCCTTAAAATTCTGATCTTAAATTGGTAAAATTTTAATTCATTAGTGATTAAGGATAATGGTAATAGTCTTCATCCTCCCTTAGTTTATTGTTTTGTAAAACATTTCACTCGTTTTCATTCGAGATTACCATCTTGATTCTGGCGACTAAAGGGTTAAGGTAACAATTTGATATTGGTACGCTCGATGAGATGTTTTGTAATGAGCTAAGTGGGGAATTGGTCATGATGTGGTTGGGTCAAAACAGGTAAGTTTTATCCCAAACTTCTAACCTTTTGTTATTAGTATTTTGTGACAATTATGTTCTTTTTTTCAAATCTGATATTGCTTTTCTCCTCTGCGATCTAGGAATTTCTTGTTTCTTTTAAATGGGTAATGTTTATGCAAGACAAAACAAGTTGGTTGGGTTGACCCTAAAAACTTTTGTTCAAAAGTTTTAAACTTTTAATGTATGTTTTGAAATACAAATTTTGTTACAAATTCAAAACATTGTTCATCTTTATGGTCTTGAAATTTCTTGGCTCTTCTTTTGACTTGAGGTGGTGAAATGGGTTGGGTAGGGTAATTAGAGAAAACAGGTCGGTTGGGTTGTGCCCGAACAGCTTTTATGATAGTTCAAATCTTTTCATGAAGTGACTTCAGCAGTGTTATGTTTTAAAGTAAATTTAGATGAAATGTGAATTTTTCACGGGGTGATGTAATTTATATTTCCACAATCTAGTCACAACCACTAGTTATATGGCATTATTTGTTGCTAAAGTGTTTATAGCTAGGGTGTTCAAATTCGGATATCCGAGTTTCGGATATCCGAAAATTTCGGATAGTGAATTTCTCTATCCGAATCCGAATCCGAAATTTCGGATTCGGATTCGGATATCCGTTCGGATATCCGAATTCAAAGAAAATTTGTATTATTTAATAATTTTAGAGTAAATTACGCTTTTCGTCCCTGTGGTTTAGTGGTTATAACCATTTTCATCCAATAGTTTAAAAACGCCCGATTTAACCACTATGGTTTGAGATTTGTCACAATCAAGTCCATGACACTAACGTCCACCATTTTTTTCTGTAAATAGAAGTAAAAGACAAATATATCATTGGGCTTATATGGTTAGTTTAATAAAAAAAAAAAATGTATATAAATATATGCCCACTCACACACTCTCTCTCCTTGTCTTCTTCACTCTTTCCCCTTGCCACCACCACCACCACCATCCCCCTGCCACCGCCACCATCACCCTGCCACCACCACCATCCACCATCACCACCCTTCTACAATAAGACAAATGAATTATTAGCTTAAGAAATCGGGCATGGTTAAGCTGGTGGGAAGGTTTGGCCGATGGAGCCAAAGAAAATATAAAAAGGCGAAACATGGAACATATGCATTTACAGCAAATTTCTCTTGGTGGGAATGTGAGCCAATTTTCAGGGGGCATTTCAGTGCCAAATATCTCAGCAGTCCGCTAAGTAGCTTGAGACGGAGAGAACTATTAACATTGACTTCAATTCTAAGTTCACTCTCTTTCTCCAATTTCACATGCTTCATTGCAGGCAAAATACTCACAGCTGCAGCTGGACCCAAAGTTGCACCTCCGTATGCCATAGAGGACCTTGTGTTCCAACAATCTTCTGTATGCTATTGCAAAAACCTTTAAATATCTTCAAACTCCTCCACCACCACCTTCACGACACCTTAGCAACCATCTTCATGATTTACAGCTTGAAAACCAGAAATTATAGCCTCTTATGTACCAAAATGTCTGATTAGGGCCTCGATCTAATAGCCTTGGTCAAGATAGGGATGTTTGATCCGATTGTGGGGTCGATGGAGCATATCTAAATGTGGAGTTCTTAGATCTAGTTCGATTTTGGTGGAATGGTGGTGGAGGGTGGCGATTTTGGTGGAATTGGTGGTGGGGGCGGATGGTGGCGGAAGCGAGGGGGATGGTGGCGGTAGCGGGCAGATGTGGTGGCGGTAGCGGGCGGATGGTGGCGGGTAGAAGGGGGATGTGGCCGATGGTGGAGGCGGATGGTGATGGAAATGCATAGCAGGCGGATGTCTGGTGTTGTGGTGGTGGTTGTTGTGGCAGTGGTGGTATGGTGGCGATGGTGGTATGGTGGGAGTGGTGGTGATGGGTTGGTTTTATGGTTAGAGTACATAGAGATATGAGATATATATATATATATATATGTATGTATGTATATGTATATGTATATGTATATATTTGTGTGTGTATTTGTATAAGAGTATCACTTTTAATCCAAGGGTATTATCGTCTTTATTAAAATATTTAACGATAACGTTGGATGGAGTTAACGGTTTGGACTTGATTGTGATAAATCTCAAACCATAGTGGTTAAATCAGACGTTCTTAAACTATTGGATGAAAATGGTTATAACCACCAATCCACAGGGACGAAAAGCGTAATTTACTTTATAAAAATGTAATATTTTTATTGAAGTTTTTATCGGATATCCGAAGTTTTTTATTAAAATGTCCTAAATATCTAAAAATATCCGAAATATTAATTAATATTTAATGTTTTTAAATTTTTATAAAAATATTTTGGATATTTTGGATATCCGAAATATCCAAAATTCTGAAAATCACTATCCGAATCCGAATCCGAATCCGAAATTCGGATATCTGAAGTTTGGATATCTGAATTTCAGATTTTCGGATATTTCGGATTCGGTTTCGGATTCGGATATTTTTATTCTCAGATTGCAAGCTTATAACTGTTGTTGGAGATAGTACTCTTTAATGAGAAGTAAGAGATTATACACGTAATCTTTTTCTCTTTACCAGCTTTTTTCTTTAATAATTTGATTAAGCTGATTGTTGCATTAAGTAGACTGTTCATATCTAGATCATGATGTGGGTTAATGGGCCAAAATGTGATCCTTTTATAGGGCTCAAAACTCAAAATGAGTCAGCTTAGGTTAGACCCGGAACCATTTTTGTCTATTTTTCTAATTTTGCTTTTGTTTGATGGGGCTATTTTAATATTTAGACCCCTAGACTACTTAGCGTTAAGGTAAGAATTTCAACCCTCCCTTGGTTCATGGTTTTGTATAATTGTTCATTTGTTTCCATTTGAGATTACCTTAAAATTTGATCGGGATTCTAGTAACAAAAGGATTGAAGGTGACAAGATCCTTGGGCTACTCAATGACTAAAAAGTATAACCCAATTTAGATTGCCACTAAATTCTGATCTTCATTTTGACACCTAGAGGAGCAGGTAACAAATTCATCATGCATTATGGTACTTGGCGATTAAGGTAACAATTTTCGACCCTGCCTTGGTTTATCAATTAGTAATATTCAATATAACTTGTATAACTTTTCACTCATTTTCTTGATTGCCTCTGGTGACTGAAGGAAACAACTTTGATATGTGGGCCGCTTAGTGATGAAGGTAACACTTTCGACCCTCCCTTGGTTTATCGTTCTATATTATGTTCATTTGTCTTCATTAACTTAAAATTTAATCTTGATTTCGGAGACTACAACAATTAAGGTAAAATATTGATCTGTGGGTGAACAACGAATAAGGTAACAATTTAACCCTCCCTTGGTTTATCGTTCTGTAATAATTCTTTGTTCATTTTCACGACCAACTTCTTAGAGGAGGTTGGTAACCCAGATCCTTTACCACTACCAACATCACTTTGTTTTTGTTGGCATATTGAAGTTTCTATTGTTATCAAAGAATAGAAATAAGACAATATTCATCTTAATTATTAAATGCATGTCAATAAATATAAGAATAATCACAACCATATAATAACAATTCAACCAAAAGAGATTAAATTGATAATTTATAATGGAAAGTTATGTCACTTGTCCAAAATAATAACCCACAATAGGAGCTAATACATATTAGTGTTTGGTGTAGGCTTCGGGTGAATTAATTTGGAGCAGTTGGGCTCGGGCGGCCCAAGTTTAATTAGACCTAGTTTAGTTAGATTACTAAAGAGATTAACCCTAATTGTAGTCTATATATACATCTCATTGTACTTGTATCTTTATCACTCAATAAAAAGAAAACCCTAGTTTCCCTAAGAAGACGTTGGTTGCACACCGCGACCGAACCTCTATAAATCTCTTGTGTCTTTGTTATAGTTTATTTTGTTCTGTATTGTGTGTTTCATGCTATTTGTGATCCTAACTATTATCATCAGGCTCTTGAAACTGTTAAAATCTTCCCCCTGTTTCCAGGGTTAGAGTTTTCTGAAGATTTCGTACGAAACATACTAGGGTTTCTACGCCATTTTTGGTTACCAATCGAACCAAGTTTCTCTGCCGCCGCCTTGCTTTTGTCGAATTAGGGTTTTCTTTCGTCATCTATGTCATTTGATTATCTGTTATGTTCAAAACTCAAGTGCATTATCAAACTAGTTCGCTTTCGGTTTTTTTGGAACAGTTCTCATAGAATAGTGGTCAATAGAACAACACTCAAGTTCAGGCAACCGACCACTATTGTGTTTGTCACTATTCTCAGTTCTGACTCGAATGTTGAGCATTTGTGGTTTGGAATAATGGCTAAGGACGGGAAAAAAAAATAGGGAAATTCGATGGTCATGATTTTGGATGGTGGAAGATGCAAATCAAGAGTTTGCTAGTTCAGAAGGATTTAGAAGCCACTTTGTTTGGACAGAAACCGGATAACACTTCAGATGATGATTGAGCTGCTCTTGATAGAAAAATTGCATCTGTCATTAGACTCTTTTTGTCAAAGAATGTTGCTTTTAATATTATGAAGGAGAAGACTGCTAAAAAGGCATTATGGATGAGCTGTCAAACATGTATGAGAAACCGTCAACTGCAAATAAAGTCTTTATGATTAGAGAATTAGTGAACATGAACTGAAAGAATGTCTGCTGAATAAAGTCTTTCTGATTAGAGAATTAGTGAACATGAGAATGAAAGGAGGATCTGTTAACATACAGCAACCTCAACACTGTCATCTCTCGATTAGTGTCAGTTGATATAAAATTTGATGATGAGGTTCAGGCATTGTTGCTTTTATCTTCTTTACCAGAAAGTTTGTCAGGGACTGTCACTATAATTAGTAGTTCATCTGGAACCACTAACAATGCAGTCCGGGATCTGATTTTAGGAGGGGATATTAGAAAAGAGCTTTAGGAGAATCATCAAGTTGTCTACTAAGCGCTAAAATGAGAGGAAGAAAGAAAGAAAGGGGTAGTAGAGGAAGATCAAAATCCAAAAAGAGGGGTCGGTCAAAGCCCATGAAAGACATCCGGTGTTGAAACTGTAAAGAATGTAAAGAAACTGGGCATTTTAGAAATCAATGCTCAAAATCAATGCTCAAACCCATCCACCTCAAAAGAGAAGAAGGAAGTCAATGTGCTATGTGGTGAGTCGGTGCATATTTTTATGCTACCTCTACCACGAAGTTGATGAAGAATCTATGAACACGTAACTTTGGTAACGTTCGTCTGGCAAACAATCATACTCTTCATGTCACAAGATTGGGAGATATTTAGTTGAAAACTTTGTTCGGTACCTCGTGGAGCTTAAAGGATTCTGGGGTCATCCCTAGCCTGAAAAAGAAGCTAATCTCTATGAGGTAGTTTGATGATCAGGGATACGACGTGATGTTTGGTGGGGGACAATGGAAGGTGGTAAGGGGAATCTTGTAATGGCCAAAGGTAAAAAGAGGAGTACTCGTTATATGGCTGAAGTTCTAGTGGATGGGGTAAACTCGATGACTAGTGGACCGAGTCAATCCGGTCTGTGGCACCAACGACTCGGTCACATGAGTGAAAAAGGCATGAAGATGCTCATTGCAAAAGGAAGTTTCCAGAACTCAAAAAGGTTATCGTGGACCCTATTTCTTTGGGAAAAAGAAGAAAGTATCTTTTGCGAAGACGGGAAAAACACCAAAAGCTCAGAAATTGGAGCTTGCTCACACTGATGTATTCGGACCAACCTCGGTTTCATATCTGGGAGGAGCTCATTACTATGTCACCTTCATAGACGACTCAACACGCAAGGTATGGGTTTATTTTTGTAAAAATAAATCTGATGTCTTTTATACTTTTAAGAAATGGAAAACCATTGTTGAATTGAAAACTGATGTTAAAGGTAAAATGCTTGAAGTCGGATAACGAAAGAGAATACATCAGCGCTGAGTTTCTTTATTATTGCGCTGAACACGGTATTCGGATGATAAAGATAGTCTAAGCACTCCTCAACAAAATGGATTGATGGAAAGAATGAACAGAACATTAAATGAGATAGCAAGAAGTATAAGACTTAACTGTAGGCTTCCAAAGATGTTCTGGGCAGATACAGTCAACACTGCTGCTTATTTAATCAATCAAGGATTGTCAGTGCCATTGGGATTCAAGATAATAGAAGAAGAATGGAGGGGGGAAGCCATCAATTACGAGCATTTGAAAGTATTTGGGTGCACTGCCTATGATCTAGTGAAAGACGACGAAACTTCATGCTAAAGCTAAGAAGTACACCTTCAGCGGATATGGGTCGGATACTATAGGCTACATGCTTTGGAATTTAGAAAGAAGAAAGGTAGTTAGAAGCAAGCATGCCACATTCAATAAGGTTAAGTTGCATAAAGACAGAATTACAGCAAACTCACAAGTTCAAAAATAATAGGTTGAATTTGAAACTGATGCAAATAAACCAACACAGCCGGTCACTGAATCAAACACTGAAACTGAAGTTCCATGACGATATAGGTGGAGATTAAGAAGCAGTAGGAGCTTCTGATAGTGGGAGTTTAGAGTCTGATGATGAATAGTCCCCGTAGGATCCCGACAAGTCTCAATATTAGGTCAGGAGGTCCACCAGAGTCTCCAAACAACCAGAGAGGTATAGTCCTTTAGTCAACTATCTTCTCTTAACTGAAATGGTGAACCATGAAGTTTTTCTGAAGCTGTTAAGATGAAAGATTTGCTTTGGAATATGGGTCGGATACTATAGGCTACATGCTTTGGAATTTAGAAAGAAGAAAGGTAGTCAGAAGCAAGCATGCCACATTTAATAAGGTTGAGTTGCATAAAGACAAAATTACAACAAACTCACAAGTTCAAAAATAATAGGTTGAATTTGAAACTGATGCAAATAAACAAACACAGCCGGTCACTGAATCAAACACTGAAACTGAAGTTCCATGACGATGTGGGTGGAGATTAAGAAGCAGTAGGAGCTTTTGATAGTGGGAGTTTAGAGTCTGATGATGAATAGTCCCCGTAGGATCCTGACAAGTCTCAAAATTAGGTCAAGAGGTCCACCAGAGTCTCCAAACAACCAGAGAGGTATAGTCCTTTAGTCAACTATCTTCTCTTAACTTAAATGGTGAACCATGAAGTTTTTCTGAAGCTGTTAAGATGAAAGATTTGCTTTGGTGGGAACATGTTGTGAAAGATGAGATTAGTTCTTTGATGAAAAATAAAACATGGGTACAACCAAGCATCCGCTAGATAAAAGAGCTCTACATAATAAATGGGTCTTTAGGGTCAAGGAAGAAGATGATGGGCCTAAATGACGCAAAGCTCACTTAGTAGTCAAGGGTTTTAGCAAAAGAAGGGGTTGATTATGATGAGATCTTCTCGTCAGTTGTGAAAATGACAACCATCAAATTGGTTCTGAGTCTGGTAGCTGTAATTGGGTCTGCAAACTAGAAAAGAGCTTATATCGTCTAAAACAGGCATCCAGGCAGTGGTACTTGAAGTTTGATAACTTTAGGGAAATGTCGGGGTACAAGAAATGTCAAATGGATCATTGCTGCTATTTGAAAAGGTTTATCAGCTCTTATATAATTTACTACTCTATGTAGATGATATGTTGATTGTAGGGTCAGATATGACAGAGATAAGCAAGTTAAGGAAAGAAATGTCCAAAGATTTTGAGATGAAAGACTTAGGTCCAGCCAAACATATACTAAAAAGGATGGATTTTTAACACTATCCTAAGAAAATTACATAGTGAAAGGGTTGGAAAGATTCAAGATAAATAATGAAAATACGAGGTCTAGAAACACAACATTAGAAAGTCACTTCAAGCTCACCAAAGATCAGTCTCTTAAATCTGAAGAAAGAACACAGATGGCTAAAATCCCATAAGCATCTATAGTTGGTAGTATCATGTACGTCATGGTCTGCACTCGACCAGATATTGCTCACACGGTTGGGTATTTAGTCGGTTTATGTCAGATCCAGGGAAAGAACACCGGGAAGCAATTAAGTGGATACTAATATGCTTAAAGGGTACATCTAAAATGGTGTTATGTTTCAAGGGGGGAGATGCAATTTTCAGAGGGTATAATGATGTTGATTTGGGTAGTTGTAAAGGGACATTCAAAAGCACTACAAGGTATGTCTTTATAGTGGGAGGAACATCAGTTATCTAGATGTCCATACGTTAGAAAAGTAACAATAGAGGCTGAATACATGGCTGTTGTTGAAGCTAGTAAAGAGTTAGTGTGCTTAAAGACTTTTCTTGAAAAATTGGGTATAGAGCAGTCTAATTACTCATTGTATTGTGACAATAAGAGTGCAGTGAAATTTGCCAAAGTCCAGTCTATCATGGTAAAACAAAGCACAATGGGATGAGATATCATTTTGTCAGAGGATTGATTAGTGATGGAGCAATAAGTTTGAAGAACATCTGAGGTGCGAAGAATCCATCCGATATGTTTACTAAATCTGTGGCGATGGATAAGCTGAACCTTTGCATAGCTTCTGTTGGCCTTCGGGAATTATGTTGAGAAGGCAGGGGTAACTAGGGGGTGCAAAAATCAGAGAGATTTACAGAAGTACAAAGAAGCGCAGTGCAGCTAAACGTGTTTCGAAGCCTCTAAGTGGGAGAATTGTTGGGTGTAGGCTTTGGGTGAATTAATTCGGAGTAGTTGGGCTCGGCCGACCCAAGTTCTAATTAGGCCCAGTTTAGTTAGATCATTAACTAAAGGGATTAACCCTAATTGTAGTCTATATATACATCTCATTGTACTTGTAATCTTTATCACTCAATAAAAAGAAAACCCTAGTTGCCCCAAGAGGACGTAAATTGCACATCGCGACCGAAACCTATAAATCTCTCGTGTCTCTATTATTGTTTATTGTTTATTGTTTTCTATTTGTGTGTTCGTGCTATTTGTGATCCTAACAAATGCGAACATGTCTGCATAGAAATATGACATAAAGTCTGTAGCTAAAGGGTGAGTGGTCGGTGGTAATGCATATGGAGTCTCTAGTAAAAAAGATGTCTGGTTATTAAATTATTTCATAAAAATTTGGATTAAATATTTTTAATACTTGTGAACTCACCAACCATTGAGTTGAATCTTTTCTAACGTGTTTTTCAGGTACTTCAATAAGCTTTGGAAGTAGTGAAAACGTGTTTTGAATATAATGTATTCTAACATGTATGTTACAGGGCAACTTATAAACTTCAATGGTTTTTGTATAATATTAAAGAAATAAAATCCAAATACATGATAAAATACTATTTTTCAAAACATTATTAGGTGCCAACCTTCATCACCACAATGCTTGCCTTCCGCTGCTAATTTTTGGGGTGTGACAGAAGTTCGTATCAAAGCCAATGGTTATAGAGAAATAAAAATTTTCTTAAAATTCTAAACTATAGTCCAAAGTGCTTTTGAAATAAACTTTTCACACTTCACGAAGCCAAAAGTTTTCATACATATAAATTTCTTGTATATATGATCGCTAAAAGAAATTACATGCATATAATTTAAAATATTTATGTGTACCTTACGTGTTTTTGGATTGAAAATATTATGCATGCTTAAATTTTATTTATCACACTTACTTAGTATGGATATATGTTTTGTCTCAAAGATGTCTGGTCCACACATAATTATCGAGATACAAGACACTGGTAGTGAGACGGACATACCTTCGCCAACTACTATTATACTAGAGACTCTATATGCATTACCTCCGATCATTCACTCATCAGCTAATGTTATCTTTTATTGCAGATTGTTCACATTTGCCATATTTTCCTACTATACGACTAACTCGAGCAATAAATGGATTAAGGATGATGACACGACCCTAAATTTTTTGATCTTTAAGATTGGTGAGTCATCCGACCTGGTGTCTGCATTAGGTGATCTGGTTAGGATAACTTGTGGTACTAGTTTTCATCTCAATGTAGCTCATATGATGGATGCAGTTGTAGGGTCAACTCAGGTATTAAAACCTGAGGGAGTTTGTTGTTGGGGTTCATGAGTTTACTTTTAGGGCTCTTGTTGTGATGGCTGAAGATTTCTACAC
The DNA here is from genome assembly GCA_024085815.1 of Flaveria linearis. NCBI lineage: Eukaryota > Viridiplantae > Streptophyta > Magnoliopsida > Asterales > Asteraceae > Flaveria > Flaveria linearis. The sequence goes on along the minus strand of CM044017.1, from coordinate 3,400,521 downwards.
CTACTGCACGGTTGTGTCTGCCTCGTTGGTATGTCACTCTACAGTACAAGTTCCCACAACCCCTCTAAGGGTTTATACACGTGATAGAAAGAGAGCTCCAACTATAGGTGATGTGGTGTTGTCTTCTAGAGTTGTGATTAGATGCCACCGATAAAGATGAAAGGCAAATGGTTGATTGGTGTTTTCATTGTGATAAATAGTTAGCGACTAGGGTGGTGACTAATAAGGTTGAGATTGAGAACTATAAAGGGTAGATAAGTATATTGAAGATTTGAATGTTGTGGATGATAGTGCTCTCCACCAGATGCACTTTAGGAGATTATATGTGCATGCTACTGAGGAGATAGTGGAATAGTTGCTTAAAACAGTGGTCAAGCACTAGAGTACTTGGGTGATAACCTACAATAACATCATGACATCCACAGGAGTTCATGTCATTCATGTACTTGGGTGAATGTTGTAAACAACTGCAATTATCCTTTCGGATGGAGTTATGAGCCTGGCCCATTGAAGCTTCTTAAAACCCTAATTATTCTTATAATAGAGCATGTCATTGTATTGTAATCTTGTCCCTTGAGCTTAATAATAAAATACCTAGTTGTAGAGAGTGGACGTAGGTCATCTTGACCGAACCACTATAAATTCTCTTGTTCATATTGCTTTCGTGTGCGTGCGTATAATAGTGTGTTTATTTCCGTTGCGTAAGATACCTAACAATTGGTATCAGAGCATAAGGCTCTTGAAGACTTTCGTCGTCGCCGCCGCCGCTATCTAGGATTTCTGCCGTCGTCGCCAGCTAGGGTTCCGTACCCGCCACAGTATCGCGCCGCCGTGAATAGTGTTTGCCGGCCCGTGAATAGTGTTTTTCGGCCGTGAACAGTGTTTTCCTGACCGTGAACAGTGTTTTCCGGCCGTGAACAGTGTTTCTAATCGTGAACAGTGCTGCCGAATTTTTTCTGTTTTTCCAGCTGTTGTTCGGTTCTGTTTTGTTGCTGACGTTTTTGAGTTTTTTTCCTGCTGGTGGGCTGATCACAACCACTTTGGTGTTTGTTTGAACGCCGGAAATTAGGTTTTTTTCAAACCCTAAGTTGCACAAAAAGGGGAGAAGGTAGGGGCTTTGGGGCTGTTTTTTAAGGAATAAAGTGGTTCCTCTTGTGCGTGTACAGTGGAAGCACAGGAAGGGATCCGAGTCTACGTGGGAGACTGAAGAAGAAATGAAACAGCACTACCACAGCTGTTTGAGGAATAACAGGTTTCGGGGACGAAACCTATATAAGGGGGGTGGACTTGTAACACCCGTAATTTCTTATTAAAGAAATTAAAAGAACAAGATAGAAAGAGAAAGGAAAGAAAACAAAGTCTACTTTTGTGGAAGGGCCAAAAGTGCCAAATGGGCAAACTTTCCATTTATTTTGATACAAAAGTGGTATGGTCACCCACTCTTGTTCACATCATCACCAACTTCGGATTTTTAGAGAAAGAAAGCACAAGAGCAGAGAATTCTCGGGATTTTGAAGAAGAACCTGAAAAACTCGAAGTTTTTGGTAAGAAATCTTGAGTTTTGAAGTTTTAGATGATTCTAGAACCGTATGTGTGCTTATAAATGTGTCTTGTGTGTTCGGTGGTATGTGTGTGTGTGTTTTAGGTGTTAGAAACAACTGAGAAGTTTAAGGAAGAGATATCAAAACCCAAAGACAAACTAAGGTGAGTTTCTAGACCCCTTTTTACCTGTTTAAATGTTTTGGGGCTGGAAAATGCATGTAAGTATGTTTTTAAAATTTGGGTTTATACCCGTATGATTTGAATGTACGAATGTATGTGTTTATGTTAAGCTTTGCTTAGAATCATGTGAGCATGTTTAGAACTAGGCATTATGATGTTTGGGACTTGAAATATGAATTAGATACATGTCCAGGTTGCTAATACGTCCAACAGGGTGGTCGTATGACCAAATAATTTTCTAAGTGTGTTGAAGAGTCCAATAGGACTCATACGCCCAACAGGTGGTCGTATGACCAGGTGATTATTCTAAGTGTAGGATGAAGAGTCCAATAGTGCTCATACGCCCAACAGGGTGGTCGTATGACCAGATGATTATTCTAAGTGTAGGGTGAAGTCTGGACCTTGGTCGTATGACCAGAAAATAGTTTCTAAGTATGGGCTAATACGACCAACAGGGCAAAAACGACCAACAGGGGTCATACGCCCAGCAGTGCTCATACGCCTAGAGCCTGAAATTTTTCTAAGTGTAGCTGATGAGTCCGACAGTGGTGAAACGCCTAGAACAGGGCTCATACGCCCAAAATACTTAGACTTTTTAACATATTTTCTTTGGAGTTTGTGCAGTAGGGTTTCACCTGAATGTTGACTAGGACGTTATTGAATGTGAATGATGATGTTTGAATGTAATAATATCCTTTCCTTAATATTATAATTAATATTACGATTAGGGATATTATCAAGAGTATGAATAATATTATTTATATTATTAGTATTATTATTATTAATATGCTTATTAATAATAATACTGTATGTTTCTATGTGGAATGATCATGATCAAGAATTATTATCATTAATAAAGTGAAAGATTAATGATAAAGAGGAATGGAACGTGAACGAATGAACGAAAGTCTTGCAAGCAATGAATGGAGGTGCACACCCCTGGCAGGTGTTAGCTCAACTGTGATGCGGGTTCGCTCCCCGAAGGATGCACACAGGATCAATCCTTGAGATTGATATAGAGGTGAGTGACTTGGTGTCACAACAGACTCACAGGAATGTAGGTCAATCTTCGTGATTGGCTTAGAGGTGAGTGACTTGGTGTCACAACAGACTCACAGTATGTAGGTCAATCTTTGTGATTGATTTAGAGGTGAGCGACTTGGTGTCGCAACAGACTCACAGCTTAATTAAAGAGGAATGATAAAAGTACGAATTGAACGATGATGAAGATAATGAAAGTATTACCTATGTGTACGTACGATGTATGATCACCTGTGAAAATGAGGAACGGTTTTTGAACGAAAAGTAAAATATTTTAACTATAAAACTAGAACTCACTCAGCAACGCTGACTTTATGTATTTTCCAGTTGGCAGGTGACAGGTTGCTGAGGATGGCATACAAGGGTGGCTACTTGGTGGGCAAGACTGACATCCATTATGTTTTGACGATACTGTTGTTTAGTAATCCATTCAATTAAATATTTTGTGACTTGTGAACTAAAATGTATTGCTTAACAACAGTGTTTTAATGAAATGAATGTCTTTTGTTTAAATTAATTCCGCTGCTTCAATTTATAATAAGTACGTTTTATGCTGTGAATGTCCAACTGTGAGGTGCCCGGGAACGGGGCCTTACAAGTTGGTATCAGAGCTAAAGTTTAAGTGAAACGGGTAAATTTTCAAAAATAAACCTAACTTAAACTGAGAATGGGACGGAAAGAGGGATGTCAGCCCGAGTAGCCATGTGCCATCAGGTATTGTTTTCTTAAAAGTCAACCAGACTTATGTGCGTGTGCTATATGGATTATGTGATCTTAGTAGATTTAGATGCTGATGTAGTCAGGACAGGAGATGCTTGGGGTGTGAAGAGTAAAGTAAGTGGCTAATCACAACTGGCCACTGTAATTAGGGACTTACTATACTTGACATAAACTAAGCTGTTCCTTGAATGACTGTTTTAGTGTTTGAATCTTATAGTGCATAGGAGAATGGCTGGGAAGAAACCTTCTAAGGCTGCTAGAGGTAGAGGTCGTCCGCGTACGACTAGGAACAGTACTAAAGCTCCTGAGACGACTCCTGTGAACCCTGAGGTTCCTAACCGGAATGAAGAAACCGAGAATGCGAGCCTGAATGCCTCAGCTAGGGAGGCGATTGCTGATGAGGTACACCAAGTCCTGCAGGCAGTTATGCCATCTGTGGTGACTGATGTTATTCGTGCTGTGAGGAATGAGGAAAGGAAGGAGAAGGAGGATAGGAGAAGGTCAACTGGGAAGGAAAGCAAGGGAGGAGAGGAACGACCAGATCCAGAGATAGTAGTATCTGATGAAGAGGAAGATGATGTGGTAGGGGTGACAACCAAGGGATGCAATTACGGGGCATTCCAGAGGTGCAGGCCCCGACTTTTGATGGAAATGGCAATGTTGCGGCTGCCCATCGGTGGGTAAGGGAGATGGAGGCGGTACTCGAGATCAGTGAATGCCGGGAAGATCAGAAGGTGAAGTTTGCCACCCACTCCTTTACTGACTCAGCCCTATGTTGGTGGGACAATATTGTCCAGGCTGAGGGCAGCAGGGCCATAAGCAAGATGAAGTGGTCCGAGTTGAAGAAGCTGGTAATTGAGGAATTCTATCCTCACAGGGAACTCGATAAGATTGAGAGGGAGTTCCTACAACTCGAAGCGGGAACCATGACCCACCAGCAGTACACTGCCAAATTCAATGAGATGGCGAGGCTGGTGCCGGATCAAGTGACGCCGGTGTCCCGAAAGATTAACCGGTACATTCAGGGACTACCAACCGACATTCGTAGGCACTTGATTGCTGCTCGGCCAAGCACGTTTAGGTCGGCAGTGGATTTGGCTGGAAGACTCTACGATGAGAGGGAGGTAGCAGATGCGGAGGTGAAGAAGGCTGGTGGGGGTGACCGAAACTGGAATGGGAAGCGGTTCGGGCGTGGTGGCTTTACCCCGAACAACAAAAGGATGAGAATGGATGACCGTAGGGTGGGGTCATCAAGCTCGAGGCCCAAAAGGTGTGGCAAGTGCGGGAAGGAGCATACGGGTGAGTGCAAATCGGGACTCAACGTGTGTTTCAAGTGCGGGAAGCCGGGCCACATCTGAAAGACTGTAAGGAGCTGAGGTGTTATAACTGCGGCGAGTCGGGCCATATGAGCAAAGACTGCAGGAAGCAGAGGGTGGAGAGTTCCGGGGCAAAGAAGACGGCCGGGACTGAAGGGCAGAAGGCGAGCGCCAGAGCTTTTACCATGACCAGAGAGGAGGCTAGGACGGACCCCGATGTTGTGTCAGGTACGTTTCTAGTAAATCAAACTCTTGCTTCTGTGTTATTTGATTCTGGTGCTAGTAGGAGTTTCATTTCTACTACTTTCTGTGTTAAATTGTCTGCTAGTAGTAAATGCATTGATGAGCCCTTTGATGTAGAAACCGCTATTGGTAAGTCCACTAGAGTTACTGATGTGATAGAGGACTGTACCATAGAGTTAGAAGGCCATAGGTTTGCTGCCAAATTACATGTAATGCCCCTAGGAGGATTTGATGTAGTGTTAGGGATGGATTGGTTAGCAACCTACGAAGCGAATATCGTGTGCCGAAAGAAGATGATTAGGCTGACGGCGACTGACGGAAGTCCGGTGACAATATATGGCGATCGGGTTACGACGATTCCGAAGGTGATCTCAATGGCGGTGGCGGGAAAGTGTATGAGGCGCGGATGTAGCGCCTACTTATGTTATGTAAAGAATGTAGAGACGACAACACCACAACTATCTGATGTACCAGTTGTGCGTGACTTTCTGGACGTGTTTCCCGAAGACTTATCGGGATTGCCACCTGACCGAGAGATCGAATTCCCGATCGACCTGATACCGGGTGCCCAGCCTGTCGCAAAAGCACCGTATCGCTTGGCTCCGACGGAGATGAAAGAGTTGATGGAGCAACTGCAGGAGTTGCTTGACAAGGGCTTTATTAGACCGAGTATCTCTCCTTGGGGTGCTCCGGTCTTGTTTGTGAAGAAGAAGGACGGTAGCATGAGAATGTGTATCGACTATCGTGAGTTGAACAAGCTAACGGTAAAGAATCGGTATCCGTTACCGAGGATTGACGACTTGTTCGACCAGCTCCAGGGTGCCAGTTGGTTCTCGAGGATAGATCTTCGATCTGGCTACCACCAGTTGAAGGTGAAGGAGCAGGACATTCCTAAAACAGCTTTTCGTACGCGTTATGGGCACTATGAGTTTCTCGTTATGTCATTTGGTTTGACCAACGCGCCAGCTGCTTTTATGGATTTGATGAACCGAGTGTGTCGACCAATGTTAGATAAATCAGTAATTGTGTTCATCGATGATATTCTGATTTATTCGAGGAGCGAAGAAGAGCATGCCGGTCACATTCGGGAAGTGTTAGAGACTTTGAGGAGGGAGAAACTATATGCTAAGTTCTCCAAATGTGCGTTCTGGCTACGCGAGGTACAATTTCTGGGTCACGTGGTAAATGCAGAGGGGATCATGGTGGACCCAACAAAGGTTGAGGCTGTGATGCAATGGAAATCACCAAAGACGCCATCCGAGATTCGTAGCTTCTTGGGGTTGGCGGGCTACTATAGGAGATTTATTCAAGACTTCTCCAAGATAGCCTCACCTTTGACAAAATTGACTCGCAAGGATGTAAAGTTCGTGTGGGGTCGAGAACAGGAGGATGCTTTCGAGGAATTGAAAACGAGACTGACACAAGCTCCTGTCTTGACATTGCCCGAGGGAAATGAAGACTTGGTGGTCTATTCGGATGCATCTTATTCTGGGCTAGGTTGCGTGTTGATGCAACGTGGAAGGGTAATAGCCTATGCATCCCGACAACTGAAAACCCACAAAGTCAACTATCCCACACACGATCTAGAACTAGCTGCGGTGGTTTTTGCGTTGAAGATATGGCGGCACTATCTATACGGGACGAAGTGCACTATCTTCACAGACCACAAAAGCTTGAAGTATTTCTTCGAGCAGAAAGATTTAAACATAAGGCAAAGGCGATGGTTGGAGCTCATAAAGGATTATGACTGCGAAATCCATTACCATCCGGGCAAGGCCAACGTGGTGGCCGATGCCCTTAGCCGAAAAGAAAGGCCTGAGCCGATCCGGGTATCAGCAAATTATGACCTCAGATGTAATGACTCAGGTTAAGGAGTTTCAAGACGAGGCTTTGAAAGAAGATCGTCTTAACTCCGAAAGGATGAGAGGTCTAGTTACGGAATTGGGTGAGAACACTCTTGGTGTTAAGACTCGATTTGGACGAATGTGGATTCCTCGATACGGGGATCTACGTGGTAGAATTATGGACGAGGCCCATAAGACCCGATACTCCATTCACCCCGGTGCTACCAAAATGTACCACGATATGAAGAAAGACTATTGGTGGCCGGGTATGAAACGCGACGTAGTGGAGTACGTAAGTAAGTGCTTGACTTGCTTACAAGTGAAGGCGGAACACCAGAAGCCCTACGGGAAGATCCAACCGTTGGATATACCCGAGTGGAAGTGGGAACACATCACCATGGATTTCATCACGAAGTTACCACGTACCCCAAAAGGGTATGATGCCATATGGGTGATAGTTGACCGCTTGACAAAGAGTGCCCACTTCCTACCGATCCACGAAACGTACTCATCTGAAAGATTGGCGGATCTGTTCATCAAAGAAATTGTAGCTCGTCATGGTGTACCGGTGTCTATTGTGTCTGATCGCGACACCCGGTTTACCTCTAAGTTTTGGAAGAGATTTCACGATGCAATGGGGACGAGACTACACATTAGTACAGCATATCACCCTCAGACAGACGGTCAGTCTGAGAGGACGATCCAAACACTCGAGGACATGCTTCGGGCGTGCGTGATCGATTTTGGAGGAAGTTGGGACGACCACCTGCCGTTAGCAGAATTCTCGTACAACAACAGTTATCATGCCAGCATTGGCATGCCACCTTACGAGATGCTATACGGTAGGAGATGTAGGACGCCCGTATGCTGGGGAGACATTGGGCAGAAAGAGTTAGGAGGTGTTGAGGTGGTCGAAGCTACGACTGAGAAGTTGGAAAAGATCAAGGCCTTTCATGAAGGCGGCGAAAGATAGGCAAAAGTCGTATGCTGACAAGAGGCGAAGACCGATAGAGTTCAAGGTTGGTGACCGAGTCATGTTGAAGGTCTCGCCCTGGAAGGGAATCATTAGATTCAGGAAACGAGGTAAGTTAAGCCCGAGGTACATAGGACCTTTCCGAATTATTGCACGAGTAGGAGAGGTGGCCTATCGACTTGAATTGCCAGATGAGTTAAGTGGAATTCATCCCACATTCCATGTATCTCATCTGAGGAAGTGCTTAGCTGATGAAGACATGGTTGTACCACTGGAGGATATTGAAGTAGACGAACGGCTCAACTACATGGAGCAACCAGCGGCAATCATTGATCATAAGGAGAAGAGGTTAAGGAATAAAGTGGTTCCTCTTGTGCGTGTACAGTGGAAGCACAGGAAGGGATCCGAGTCTACGTGGGAGACTGAAGAAGAAATGAAACAGCACTACCCACAGCTGTTTGAGGAATAACAGGTTTCGGGGACGAAACCTATATAAGGGGGGTGGACTTGTAACACCCGTAATTTCTTATTAAAGAAATTAAAAGAACAAGATAGAAAGAGAAAGGAAAGAAAACAAAAGTCTACTTTTGTGGAAGGGCCAAAAGTGCCAAATGGGCAAACTTTCCATTTATTTTGATACAAAAGTGGTATGGTCACCCACTCTTGTTCACATCATCACCAACTTCGGATTTTTAGAGAAAGAAAGCACAAAAGCAGAGAATTCTCGGGATTTTTGAAGAAGAACCTGAAAAACTCGAAGTTTTTGGTAAGAAATCTTGAGTTTGAAGTTTTAGATGATTCTAGAACGTATGTGTGCTTATAAATGTGTCTTGTGTGTTCGGTGGTATGTGTGTGTGTGTTTTAGGTGTTAGAAACAACTGAGAAGTTCAAGGAAGAGATATCAAAACCCGAAGACAAACTAAGGTGAGTTTCTAGACCCCTTTTTACCTGTTTTAAATGTTTTGGGGCTGGAAAATACATGTAAGTATGTTTTTATAAAATTTGGGTTTTATACCCGTATGATTTGAATGTACGAATGTATGTGTTTATGTTAAGCTTTGCTTAGAATCATGTGAGCATGTTTAGAACTAGGCATTATGATGTTTGGGACTTGAAATATGAATTAGATACATGTCCAGGTTGCTAATACGTCCAACAGGGTGGTCGTATGACCAAATAATTTTCTAAGTGTGTTGAAGAGTCCAATAGGACTCATACGCCCAACAGGGTGGTCGTATGACCAGGTGATTATTCTAAGTGTAGGGTGAAGAGTCCAATAGTGCTCATACGTCCAACAGGGTGGTCGTATGACCAGATGATTATTCTAAGTGTAGGGTGACAAGTCTGGACCTTGGTCGTATGACCAGAAAATAGTTTCTAAGTATGGGCTAATACGACCAACAGGCTAATACGACCAACAGGGCTAAAACGACCAACAGGGGTCATACGCCCAGCAGTGCTCATACGCCCAGAGCCTGAAATTTTTCTAAGTGTAGCTGATGAGTCCGACAGTGGTGAAACGCCTAGAACAGGGCTCATACGCCCAAAATACTTAGACTTTTTAACATATTTTCTTTGGAGTTTGTGCAGTAGGGTTTCACCTGAATGTTGACTAGGACGTTATTGAATGTGAATGATGATGTTTGAATGTAATAATATCCTTTCCTTAATATTATAATTAATATTACGATTAGGGATATTATCAAGTGTATGAATAATATTATTTATAATATTATTAGTATTATTATTATTAATATGCTTATTAATAATAATACTGTATGTTTCTATGTGGAATGATCATGATCAAGAATTATTATCATTAATAAAGTGAAAGATTAATGATAAAGAGAAATGGAACGTGAACGAATGAACGAAAGTCTTGTAAGCAAATGAATGGAGGTGCACACCCCTGGCAGGTGTTAGCTCAACTGTGATGCGGGTTCGCTACCCGAAGGATGCACACAGGATCAATCCTTGAGATTGATATAGAGGTGAGTGACTTGGTGTCACAACAGACTCACAGGAATGTAGGTCAATCTTCATGATTGGCTTAGAGGTGAGTGACTTGGTGTCACAACAGACTCACAGTATGTAGGTCAATCTTTGTGATTGACTTAGAGGTGAGCGACTTGGTGTCGCAACAGACTCACAGCTTAATAAAGAGGAATGATAAAAGTACGAATTGAACGATGATGAAGATAATGAAAGTATTACCTATGTGTACGTACGATGTATGATCACCTGTGAAATGAGTAACGGTTTTTGAACGAAAAGTAAAATATTTAACTATAAAACTAGAACTCACTCAGCAACGCTGACTTTTATGTATTCTCCAGTTGGCAGGTGACAGGTTGCTGAGGATGGCATACAAGGGTGGCTACTTGGTGGGCAAGACTGACATCCATTATGTTTTTGACGATACTGTTGTTTAGTAATCCATTCAATTAAATATTTTATGACTTGTGAACTAAAATGTATTGCTTAACAACAGTGTTTTTAATGAAATGAATGTCTTTTGTTTAAATTAATTCCGCTGCTTCAATTTATAATAAGTACGTTTTATGCTGTGAATGTCTAACTGTGAGGTGCCCGGGAACGGGGCCTTACAATGTAAGTTACCAACTTCGTCTAAGAAGTTGCTTAATTGATGTCTCAACACTGCTTTGGAGCAGCAAAATGTTAATCAAGGTGTTAGATGGGGTCAAGGACGTGGCGCTTGTGTAGCTGCTATCGGAAAACCTCCAGGTAGAAAAAACTGAAAACATTTGACAGATTATAGTGGGGGCGTGGTCATTTTAAAGAGAAGGAAGAGGGAGGGTAGAGAATGGAAGGACAAAAACAAAGCTAACTTGATTCAGTTGGAAGAATTAGCTTTACTTTAATGAATGCAGAGTATTGGATCCCTAAAAACTGGTATAGCCTTAGGATACATTAAATGCACGAAGAGCTACATCCTAGTACCTACTGTGCGGGTGGCCATGAACCGACATAGAACACTAACAACAAAGGATATTTCTGGGTGAGGAACTGTGAGATAGTTAAGGTTTCCAACTAATCGTCTGTATTGCTCTGAATCCTTCATGGGTCATCCTCCAGAAGAAGCTTTACTATAGGGAGCATTGGGCTATCAACCGGCTTACAACCCAATAATCTACACTCAGATAGCATATCAAGGACATAATTTCTTTAAGAAAGAAGAAACCCCTGTGGAGAGGGTGATACTTCAATGCCAAGCTAATATCTTAGTAGGCCTAAGTCGCTAATCTGGAACTAAGACGGAAGGAACTGTTTAAGCTTGGCAATCATGACTTCCATCATCACCCGTGATAATGATGTCATCCATGTAAACAACTACAATTATCCTTTGACCTTCGCAATGTATGCAGAATATGGAATGATCATATCCACTACGTGTCATCCTAAACTCTCCCATAACACTAGAAAACTGGCCAAACCATGCTCTGGGAAACTCCTTAAGGCCACACAATGAACGGTGTAATCTGCATACCTTTAAGGCATCCTTGACAATAAACCCAGGTGGTTACTTGACATCATAGAGGAATGCTTTCTTGACATCAAATTGGTGGAGTGGCCAATGATTAATAGTTGTAAGGGCAATCCAGATTCGTACAGATGGTGTTTTGGCAGCCGGAGAAAACGTTTCATCATAATCAAAACCATAAGCCTGTGAATAACCCTTAGAAACAAGGAAGGCTTTCAAGGGATGCAAGGATCCTTCGGGATTGAGTTTAACCGTGAATATCCAATGACGACCAACAATACGCTTCACATGGGGAAGTGTTTCAAGTTTCCACGTATGATTGGATCGAAGAGCCCCGATCTCCTCTTCCATAGCCTTATTCCATGAGTGAGCGAGAGCGGTTATCATATTCTTGGGAATTAGGTATAAATCAATGGCAGTAGTATAGGCATGACACTTCGATGAGAGATGAGCCTAGGCAACATACTCTTGAATTAGGCATAAATCAATGGCAGTAGTATAGGCATGATACTTCGATGAAAGATGAGCCTAGGCAACATACTCTTGAATAGGGTAACTGGTGTGATATATGGGATCTTTACAAAAAGCAATAGATATGTTAGGATATCGTGCACAAGGTGGGTCATAAATAGGTGTATTTGGGTAAGAGGTGTAGTATCTAGTAAGGTGGTGGTCCTATGGGTATTCGGAGAAGATTGGAACGAGGACGTACCAGGTTCATGGTCTGATTGTGAATTAGGAGCCTTTGTTGTCTTATCCTTTTGCCACCTTGCATATGTGAAGAGCAATGGTAGAGGATCTCTTGGCATGGTAGAGGTGTCAGTAGAGCCAGGATTTGTAGCCAAATCGTACATTTCTCATAGGAGATTATATGTGCATGCTACTGAGGAGACGGCGGTATAGTTGCTTCTTCAGCTTTCCCCATACTCTCCGGTTTCTTTTCCAGTACCATATCTAAATCCTTTTGATAAAGTTAAACATCTATTTGCATTCTCCACCAACCAAAATCAGTGCCATTGAACTTTTCGATCACAGTCTTCCCGTCTTCAACCGTAATAGCAAACCATAAACAAAATAGAACAAACGAAACAAGCACGCTGAACAGTTGATAACCAATCAACAAAGGATAGACAAACCAGATCCAGTACTTCCAACCAAAAAACCTAGAACCCGAAACACCCGACCCGGCGATTCACCTGCAAAACCTGAGCGAAACCAGCAACTCCAAGAGATCCCAGCCGGAACTCTAATTGTAAAATCACTCAAAAAACAGCCCCAACACAGCCTTTGCCTTCTCCCCTTTTTGTGCAAGTTTGAAAAAAACCTAATTTCCGACGTTCAAACAGCCAGCAAAGTGGTTGTGATCAGCCCACCACCAGCAGCAAAAAAAAAACTCAGAAACAGCAGCAGCAAAACACAAGGCAAAGTGCTATTGATAGAGGTAGAGGATGTAAGTTACCAACCTCGTCTAAGAAGTTTGCTTAATTGATGTCTCAACACTGCTTTGGAGCAGCAAAATGTTAACCAAGGTGTTAGATGGGGTCAAGGACGTGGCGCTTGTGTAGCTGCTATCGGAAAACCTCCAGGTAGAAAAAACTGAAAACATTTGACAGATTATAGTGGGGGCGTGGTCATTTTAAAGAGAAGGAAGAGGGAGGGTAGAGAATGGAAGGACAAAAACAAAGCCAACTTGATTCAGTTGGAAGAATTAGCTTTACTTTAATGAATGCAGAGTATAGGATCCCTAAAAACTGGTATAGCCTTAGGATACATTAAATGCACGAAGAGCTACATCCTAGTACCTACTGTGCGGGGTGGCCATGAACCAACTTAGAACACTAACAACAAAGGATATTTCTGGGTGAGGAACTGTGAGATAGTTAAGGTTTCCAACTAATCGTCTGTATTGCTCTAAATCCTTCATGGGTCATCCTCCAGAAGAAGCTTTACTATAGGGAGCATTGGGCTATCAACGGCTTACAACCCAATAATCTACACTCAGATAGCATATCAAGGACATAATTTCTTTAAGAAAGAAGAAACCCCTGTGGAGAGGGTGATACTTCAATGCCAAGCAAATATCTTAGTAGGCCTAAGTCGCTAATCTGGAACTAAGACGGAAGGAACTGTTTAAGCTTGGCAATCATGACTTCCATCATCACCCGTGATAATGATGTCATCCATGTAAACAACTACAATTATCCTTTGACCTTCGTGTTGGATTCTGTATGCCCAAGACACATAGAACATTGATGTGGTTAGTACGTTGTGATCCAAGTCGGGTCATACCCAATAACAAGCTTAGCAAACACCAATTAATATTAATTGATGATATGATCATGCAATTAAATAATTACACCAATTTAGAAAATGGGTTTTCTAAATAAGTTGCATGTGAGAAAGAACAACTTATGAGGATATTTTGTTCATGGATATTATTTGTAATGTTGTTTAATTTAGTTAAATAACATTAGATAATAAAGTGTGTGCATATTATATATAATTAAAAGGTTAGTTATGTATGGTAATTTTAAAAACTCTTGTATAATTTTGAAAGAGGGTTTTAAAAGAGGGAATCCAAAAAGACAAGGGGGATCGGCCGCCCTTGGTAGCCATTTTCCTTTCTTTCTTTCATGTTCTTGGAACAAGACTCTCTCTAGAATCAAAACACACACTTAGTCCAGCTTTTCTCTCATGCAAAATCGATGACCAAGACTTGTGTTCTTCATCAACAAGAGGTTTTTCATTGCTGAAAAAGGTTCCAGCAGCCAAGACGTTTTTCATTGCTGAAACAATAGTTCCAGCAGCCTCATGATAGTTCACGGCTGGAATTCGATTTCAGCTTGTTCTTGGACGATTTTTGTGTACAAATCCTAGCAAATGGGTGTTGCTAAAAGGGCTTGTGGGTATGAACACTTGAGAACACCTTCTCTTGGTGTTTTGGCTGCTCAAGAACATCATTCTTTTCATCTACATCCACGATTTTCAGCAGTTTTACAAGGTAGTATGTATTACTTGTTTAGGTTGATAAATATTGGTATTAACTAGTTCAAACACATATATAAGATCCTTGCATTCTTGGGTTTGTTGTAGACATGCAATGAACTAAAATTTTCAGATTTCAAATGGTATTTGTTTGATGTTAATCCGCTGCGTTTTCTTGTTTAAAATGGTTAAACAACATTGTTTAGGTCCAACAAACCCAACACTTCGCAATGTATGCAGAATATGGAATGATCATATCCACTACGTGTCATCCTAAACTCTCCCATAACACTAGAAAACTGGCCAAACCATGCTCTGGGAAACTCCTTAAGTCCACACAATGAACGGTGTAATCTGCATACCTTTAAGGCATCCTTGACAATAAACCCAGGTGGTTACTTGACATCATAGAGGAATGCTTTCTTGACATCAAATTGGTGGAGTGGCCAATGATTAATAGTTGTAAGGGCAATCCAGATTCGTACAGATGGTGTTTTGGCAGCCGGAGAAAACGTTTCATCATAATCAAAACCATAAGCCTGTGAATAACCCTTAGAAACAAGGAAGGCTTTCAAGGGATGCAAGGATCCTTCGGGATTGAGTTTAACCGTGAATATCCAATGACGACCAACAATACGCTTCACATGGGGAAGTGTTTCAAGTTTCCACGTATGATTGGATCGAAGAGCCCCGATCTCCTCTTCCATAGCCTTATTCCATGAGTGAGCGAGAGCGGTTATCACATTCTTGGGAATTAGGTATAAATCAATGGCAGTAGTATAGGCATGACACTTCGATGAGAGATGAGCCTAGGCAACATACTCTTGAATTAGGCATAAATCAATGGCAGTAGTATAGGCATGACACTTCGATGAAAGATGAGCCTAGGCAACATACTCTTGAATAGGGTAACTGGTGTGATATATGGGATCTTTACAGAAAGCAATAGATATGTTAGGATATCGTGCACCAGGTGGGTCATAAATAGGTGTATTTGGGTAAGAGGTGTAGTATCTAGTAAGGTGGTGGTCCTATGGGTATTCAGAGAAGATTGGAACGAGGACGTACCAGGTTCATGGTCTGATTGTGAATTAGGAGCCTTTGTTGTCTTATCCTTTTGCCACCTTGCATATGTGAAGAGCAATGGTAGAGGATCTCTTGGCATGGTAGAGGTGTCAGTAGAGCCAGGATTTGTAGCCAAATCGTACATTTCTCATAGGAGATTATATGTGCATGCTACTGAGGAGACGTCGGTATAGTTGCTTCTTCAGCTTTCCCATACTCTCCGGTTTCTTTTCCAGTACCATATCTAAATCCTTTTGATAAAGTTAAACATCTATTTGCTTTCTCCACCAACCAAAATCAGTGCCATTGAACTTTTTGATCACAGTCTTCCCGTCTTCAACCGTAATAGCAAACCATAAACAAAATAGAACAAACGAAACAAGCACGCTGAACAGTTGATAACCAATCAACAAAGGATAGACAAACCAGATCCAGTACTTCCAACCAAAAAACCTAGAACCCTAAACACCCGACCCGGCGATTCACCTGCAAAACCTGAGCGAAACCAGCAACTCCAAGAGATCCCAGCCGGAACTCTAATTGTAAAATCACTCAAAAAACAGCCCAACACAGCCTTTGCCTTCTCCCCTTTTTGTGCAAGTTTGAAAAAAACCTAATTTTCGACGTTCAAACAGCCAGCAAAGTGGTTGTGATCAGCCCACCACCAGCAGCAAAAAAAAAAAACTCAGAAACAGCAGCAGCAAAACACAAGGCAAAGTGCTATTGATAGAGGTAGAGGATGTAAGTTACCAACCTCCTCTAAGAAGTTTGCTTAATTGATGTCTCAACACTGCTTTGGAGCAGCAAAATGTTAACCAATTGGATGGGGTCATGGACGTGGCACTTGTGTAGCTGCTATTGGAAAACCTCCAGGTAGAAAAAAACTGAAAATATTTGACAGATTATAGTGGGGGCGTGGTCATTTTAAAGAGAAGGAAGAGGGAGGGTGGAGTATGGAAGGACAAAAACAAAGCCAACTTGATTCAGTTGGAAGAGTCGGCTTTACTTTAATGAATGTAGAGTATAGGATCCCTGAAAACTGGTATAGCCTTAGGATACATTAAACGCACAAAGAGCTACATCCTAGTACCTGCTGTACGGGGTAGCCATGATCTGACTTAGAACACTAATAACAAAGGAGATTTCTGAGTGAGGAACTGTGAGATAGTTAAGGTTTCCAACTAATCGTCTGTATTGCTCTGAATCCTTCATGGGTTTCCCATCCTCCAGAAGAAGCTTTACTATAAGGAGCATGGGCTATCAACCGATTTACAACCCAATAATCTAAACTCAAATAGCATCTCAAGGACATACTTTCTTTAAGAAAGAAGAATCCCCTATGGAGAGGGTGATACTTCAATGCCAAGCAAATATCTTAGTAGGCCTAAGTCGCTAATCTGGAACTAAGACGGAAGGAACTGTTTAAGCTTGGCAATCCCGACTTTCATCATCACCCATGATAATGATGTCATCCATGTAAACAACTACAATTATCCTTTGACCCTCGTAATGTATGTAGAATATGGAATGATCATATCCACTACATGCTATCCCAAACTCTCCCATAACACTAGAAAACTGGCCAAACCATGCTCTGGGAAACTCCTTAAGGCCACACAATGAACGGTGTAATCTGCATACCTTAAAGGCATCCTTAGCAATAAACCTATGTTACTCCATACATTCCTCCTCAAGAACACCATAGAGGAATGCTTTCTTGACATCAAGTTGGTGGAGCGGCCAATGATTAATAGCGGCAAGGGCAATGCAGATTCGTACAGATGGCATTTTGGCAACCGGAGAAAACATTTCATCATAATCAAAACCATAAGCCTGTGAATAACCCTTAGAAACAAGGCAGGCTTTCAAGGGATGCAAGGATCCTTCAGGATTGAGTTTAACTGTGAATATCCAACGACGGCCAACAATACGCTTCACATGGGGAAGTGTTTCAAGTTTCCACGTATGATTGGATCGAAGAGCCCCGATCTCCTCTTCCATAGCCTTATTCCATAGGTGAGCGAGAGCGGTTATCACATTCTTGGGAATCAGGTATAAATCAATGGCAGTAGTATAGGCATGACACTTCGATGAGAGATGAGCCTAGGCAACATACTCTTGAATAGGGTAACTGGTGTGATATATGGGATCTTTACAGAAAGCAATAGATATGTTAGGATATCATGCACCAGGTGGGTCATAAACAGGTTTATTTGGGTAAGAGGTGTAGTATCTAGTAAGGTGGTGGTCCTATGGGTATTCGGAGAAGATTGGAACGAGGACGTACCAGGTTCATGGTCCGATTGTGAAATAGGAGCCTTTGTTGTCTTATCCTTTTGTCGCCTTGCATATGTGAAGAGCAATGGTAGAGGTTCTCTTGGCATGGTAGTGGTGTCAGTAGAGCCATGATTTGTAGCCAAACCGTACATTTCTCATAGGAGATTATATGTGCATGCTACTGAGGAGATGGCAGAATAGTTGCTTAACAACAGTGGTCGAGCACAGAGTATTTGGGTGATAAACCTGCAATAAACATCATGACATCCATTTGTTATTATGCTCATCCTGAACCTTTAAGTCAGTGGTCGGTGAAAACAAAGCATGTAAATCATCCCGAAGTTTCGAGAACCGAGTAAAATAATCAGTGAAGGAAGAATTGCCTTGCTTAGCTCTTGTGTATGCTTGAACCACAAAAATAGTATGTGACAATGATTCCTTTGCCGAGAATGACGAAGAAAGATGATCCCGCATTTCTTTTACAGTAGGAAATTTATAAGCGATAATGAGTGTCTGTTGTTCCATTATGTTCCACAGAGCCATTTGAATCCCACTTTCATCTATATGCTATTCCTTAGGAATAGGATTGGGGGGCTTGTTGTATTAAATGGTCCTCTTTATCCCTTTTTGTCCAGACTTAGGAGGCCTTTCTAAACGAATAAACTCCATGAGCTCTGGTTATTGGAGTCATGTTTCACCGGGATTCATAAAACAAAGGCAAAATTGATAATACCGGGAGCAATCTGGTTCTCGGTAACAACTTTAGTCTTCCCGTCTCCCATTGAATAATATCAACATCAAGCCAAAAACGGTAATGATAACCCAAATAAACAGTTAACAATAGTTGATAGGAATAATGACAACGAGAATAATAACTTCTAGGTAACACACTAAGAACTCTGATGTAATGTGGTACTTTAAGTCCAAGATTAAAGAAATTATACCATAAATTCATCCCAGGTCATCTGCTTCGCAGATTCCCTTCCCCTAGCTTGCACCTGGGTGTTCCACCAGGTTAGTGCTCTGCCCTGCAGTGAGCACGTGACATACTTGATCCGCTGGCTGTCGAGGCATTCACTGATGTCGATCACAGCCTCCATTTTCTCAAGCCATCTAATCAGGGCTATCGCCCCACCTTTCCCATCGAAATCCCGGGGCTTACAGGCCACAAACTCCTTATACGAACAGCCCCGTTTGGCGTTAGCAGCCCCAGTTTCATTACCGGCTGTACCAACGTTTCCGGTCTCTTGGTTGCTCTCATTCCCAATCGGGTTCCCAGTATCCTCGTTCTCATTACCACCATCCCCGTGGGGTGGTTTTGCTGTTGTAGGACGTCGCTCACCTGAGCTACGATAGTTGGAATCACGGCAGCCAATTGTTGAGCAATTAAAGCTGCCATATCAGCATTTCCAGTCCCCTGGGTATTGCCAGAAGGGCCTTCATTTGCTATTGGAGGTCTACCCCGGCCTCTGCCTCTGCCCCTCGGGGCTTCACTTCCGCTACTGTTGCTGCGGGTAGATCTTCGAGGCGGCATGTTCTATTCATACAAGAAGCAACATATAAGCTTTAGCCACCTTAAGATGCATAAGTACTTTACTTATCAAATTTCCAATGTTTCATTTTCCAGTCGGTCAAGATCACCATGCAGCCATTTTAAGCATATTCTCGGTATACCGGTGGTGTTTATATATAGGGTTCCCCGCAGTGTTCCCACCACACCCACGATGTATCGAGGATGTGCCTAATCCGGTTACATGACATCCGACCTTCCTTCACATCATATCCATAATAATCCAGCAAGTCAACTGAGAGCCAAACATGTAATCACGTATAGTCTAGCGGAGGTTGTCTATCTCGCGTCCTTGGGAGGACTCAGACATGGCCTCCTCGGGTCGGTCTCTCAGTATATGAGGTCAAGCGCGATGTATGATCTGTGAAGATCTCTTCGGGTCTCAATACCCGAATTTGGTTATGATAACTTGGCGCACAGAGGGAACGGAAGATCCAATAGGAAGCATCCCATAGGGGTTGAGCACAAGGGCTCAAGCACAAAGTGAAGATCACATGACAGTAGGATAATCGAACATGTAAAGAGGAACACATACACGAGATATATAAATGCACACAAGCTTAAGCATGCAAATCTACATGAAGGTTCCTAGGTTATAGTCTAGGTCAAGTGTAATTGCCTAATTCTCTATAACCAATGGCTCTGATACCAGTCTGTCACACCCCCGCTGATAGCGGAAACACGGGGAATGTGAGCTAGACGGGATCGTCATAACACATGGTATATGATAGAGTAGCAATAAAATATGATGACAAGCGTGTCATGACGACACCCAAACACAAATGGAGACTTGTGTCGTGTATAATCAATGTTCACGACAGCATAGTCATAAGCACAACATAAATGATCACATAAACATTGATAATAGCTTGTAATGTAATATTCCCACAACTCGGGAACAAGTATACAAAAGATCATGTTCAAGCTTTACAAAAGTAATAAACACAAAATACATCCTAGGGTCTCCTCTAAAAGGCAGCACTCCTAGATCTTCAATTACCCTGATCACCTGAAAAGAAATGCTCAAACGGTCAACATAATTGTTGGTGAGCTTCGCAGGTTTTAAGTAATAAAAGATGTTAAGATGAAATCAGTGTGTAAGTTTAATAAAAGTTACCGCGACTACACTTACGTATAGGCGGTTTTACTAGTTATAAATAGCTACAGCCAAACCTAATGTTCGGTTCCTCACGGGAATTGATGGCTGTAAAGAAAGTATTCTCAAAGCATAATAGTTTAATAAGACGTAGCAAGATCCACACAGCGCATACGTATAGTGCATAACCAAACCAGTCCTTAGGTCCCATTACCGGGATTAATGGTTATATATAAAAGGTTTTCATAGCATAATAAGTTTAACTTGACGTAGCAAGATCCACACAGCGCATACGTGTCAAGTTAAACATGACGTAGCAAGATCCACACAGCGCATACGTATAGGTTACAACCAAACCAATCTTTAGGTCCCAATTACCGGGACTAATGGTTGTAATGGATGATCAGCTTAGAAGAACCACACAGAAGAACCACACAGCCGAGAGCATCCAAGGTCAATGGCATCCACAAGTAGTATAATTCAACACGTAGCATCAAATAGTAGTGCATGGTAGTGTAAAACCCCTAAGTAATATACATAGGGTAACGTAGCACATAATTCAAGTTCATATAGCAGCAAACAGACATGTTCATCATGTAACCCGGTTTGAGCATATTCTTAGTATACCGGGGATGCTTATATATAGGGTCCTCCGCAGCATTCCCACCACATCCGCGATATACATAGAATAATACTTAAACCAGTTACATGACATCCATTTAACCTTAGTATCAATCAACAAGTTTAGCAAGGTAAGTTACTCATATAAGTAGCAGCCAACTTCCACTAAGGAAGGTGCCTGAAATTAAGTAAATAAGTGAGCATTCTTTTCCCCCAAGTAGAAAATGTTTAAAAAGGTTTTATAGGCGTAAAAAGGGGCCACGAAACTCACAGAACAGATGATAGGCACGTATGATGAAAGATTCCGACGGTAGGATGCTATGAACAGTCAAACACCTATTGACAGTTACTGACAAGCATTAATAATGATCATAAGGCATAAGATGATATCAATAGGCTCGGGCAGTTTCGGTTCGGTCGTGGGTAGTACACACACAAGCAGTCACACACATCTCAGACTAGGTTATTTTAAATAGTATGTGCCTGTTAATAGCGTTGACTTTAATCTTTGTGGTCAAACTATGACACTTTATTAATGTTACTTCATCGTCGTGAGATCTCCGAAGAGGGGATCCATACGCACGCACACATCATTAGTCATACAACAGGACCGGACGCTCGACTGACACTCCATTCGCACGAGTGGACTTTCAGTCGTACGAATTAGCTACTTTCGTACGATTGAACCTTCATTCGTGCGACTAAGCACTCAGTCGTACCATGCAAGACTCAGTCATACGACTCAACCTCCATACGCCCGATTGGACCTTCAGTCGTACGAATCAGCTTCATTCGTACGATTGAACATTCATTCGTACGATTGGACTTTCAGTCGTACGACTCACGCACAATCGCACACCATTTCATTCGCACTGACTCAATCGCATACAACACTCAGTCGCATGACTCAGTCGTACGACCCACCCAGTCGTACAGCTTAGTCGTACGATAGACTCAGAAGCATGGACTCAGTCGTATGACTCAGTCGCACGACAGACCCAGTCGTACGGCTTAGTCGTACGATAGACTCAGACGCATGGACTCAGTCGTACGACACACCCAGTCGCACGGCTCAGTCGCATGACAGACCCAGTCGCCCTGTACAGCAGGTCGCGACTGCTGAAGTGCAGAGCAGCGTCCAGCTGCTCCGAGCACGAGTTTTTCACCACCAAAACTTCCAGAACACTAACCCTAACATGTCTAGACAAGAAGCACACTCAAGAACACAACATGCAAGCCCACACGACCTCATGTGCTCGGATGAACCCGAGCACCCGAAACCCTAGAAAACGCAGAGGTGAAATCGAGCAAGAAACGGGTCAAACGAAGTTATCTACCTGCTAGGAACGAGTATACACGATGACACTCAAGATTTGACGGTGGAAACGCGAGAAATCGAGCGGTTTAGGTGCTAGATTGATGTAGAGAGGAAGAAGAAGAAGATGGTCGATGAAGAAGAAGAAGAAGTGTAGAAAATGGCTGGGAAATGGGTATTTATACCCAGCCTAGTTTCTCAAAATGTCAAGTTTAGTCCCCGCACTTTGCCCCCGGGTTCCCAACTTTTGTTTCGGTTTAAAAAAACGTTATTTTATTAGTCTTGTTTTCATTAATGGTAAGACGTCGTTAATGTTATTTACAAGTTAAAAATAATTTTGTTCTTGACAATTATTTTAATATAAAATGACGTGTTTAGTGTTAACGGGGCAAATCTTGGAGAAACGTCTTAAGATAACGACAAGTCAAGCAACGATAGCACGCATAGAAGGATAACTAAGCAAGGCAAATATGGTATCCACGTAGTTGGTTTATCAAAATGAGGAATGACCGATAACAAAGGTTAAATCAAACACGCTAAATGACGGACCTTCGGTGACGGATGTCACAGTATCCCCCAGTTGAGGGAATTTCGTCCCGAAATTCAACTGGTGCTAGGTCTAAGGGTGTCATCCTCGAATAGATGTGGATACTTGAGTCTCATCTGATCTTCACGTTCCCATGTAAACTCTGGCCCTCGTTTGGAATTCCATCTCACACGAACAATAGGTATCTTGCTGCGCCTCAACTTTTTGACCTTTCGGTCCATGACCTCAATAGGTTCCTCCACAAAATGGAGGCTTTGATCAATCTTGATATCCTCAATAGGCACGTGAAGTGATTCGTCAGCTAAGCACTTCTTGAGGTTCGATACATGGAAAGTATCATGTACACTGTTAAGCTCTTGTGGCAACCGTAATCGGTACGCCACCGGACCGATTCTTTCTATGATCTCGAATGGTCCTACATATCTTGGGGCCAACTTCCCTTTCTTTCCAAACCGTACGACCCCTTTCCACGGAGAGACCTTGAGCAACACTCGATCCCCAACGTTAAACTCTAGTGGCTTCCGACGGTTGTCGGCATAGCTCTTTTGGCGGTCTCTAGCAGCTTTGAGTCTGTCTTTGATTTGGAAGATCTTATCGGTGGTTTCTTGAATGATTTCGGGACCTATTAGCTGGCTTTCTCCAACCTCGGCCCAACATACGGCGATCTACATTTCCGTCCATACAATGCTTCGAACGGTGCACAACCAATACTAGTATGGTAGCTGTTGTTGTAAGAGAACTCAATCAATGGTAAATGAGTGTCCCAGCTACCACCAAAATCGATTACGCAAGCTCTAAGCATGTCTTCCAAGGTTTGTATAGTTCGTTCACTTTGGCCATCTGTCTGTGGGTGATAGGCAGTACTCATGTCTAATCGAGTACCCATCGCTTTCTATAACGTCTGCCAAAAGTGTGAAGTAAATCGACTGTCTCGGTCGGATATGATTGACACCGGCACCCCGTGCCGTGTCACGACCTCTTTGATGTACACCCTTGCCAGCTTATCCATCTTGTAGTCTTCTCGGATAGGCAAGAAGTGAGCAGATTTCGTCATTCGATCCACCACGACCCATATCGTGTCGTGTCCGCTTGGTGTTCTCGGGAGTTTGGTGATGAAATCCATAGTGATGTTCTCCCATTTCCACTCGGGAATTTCAGGTTGTTGTAACAATCCTGATGGTTTCTGGTGTTCAGCCTTGACCTTTGAACAAGTCAAGCATTTGCTCACATATGTAGCAATATCTTTCTTCATGCCTGGCCACCAGTATAGCTCTTTCAGATCGTGGTACATCTTGTCTGCACCAGGATGAACAGAGTATCGAGTCTTGTGTGCTTCATCCAAGACTAGTGTACGTACACCTCCCTATCTGGGGACCCATATACGATCCACGAAGTAATGTACGCCGTCATCCTTGCGAGTCATTTGTTTATCCAATCCTCGGAATTCTTCTCCCGCAAGGTTCTCTTCTTTCAAAGCCTCACTTTGCGCAATTTGAATCTGAGCCTTTAGATTGGTTTGAATAGTCAAACCTAACGCCGAGCACGTAATGGTTTCACACGTTCTTTGCGGCTTAAAGCATCAGCCACCACGTTAGCTTTCCCCGGATGATACCGGATTTCACAATCGTAGTCGCTAAGTAGCTCCACCCAGCGTCGTTGCCGCATGTTAAGTTCTTTCTGATTCATGATGTGTTGAAGGCTCTTATGGTCTGTGTAGATGATACATTTAGTTCCATATAATAATGCCTCCATATCTTGAGTGCAAATACTACAGCACCCAACTCCAAATCGTGAGTTGTGTAGTTCTTTTCATGCACTTTGAGTTGTCGCGAAGCGTAAGCAATTACCTTATCTTTCTGCATTAGTACACAGCCCAAACCTTGATGTGAAGCATCACAGTACACCACAAAATCATCGGTTCCGTCTGGGAGGGACAATATGGTGCGTTGCACAACTTCTCCTTCAATGTTTGGAACGCCTGTTCTTGTGCTTTCCCCCAATCGAACTTCTTGTCTTTCTGAGTCAACAAAGTTAACGGTTGGGCAATCTTGGAGAAATTGGCAATGAAGCGACGATAGTATCCGGCCAATCCTAAGAATTGCCGTATTTCTGAGGGTGTTTGGGGAGTATCCCACTTCTTCACAGCTTCAATCTTACCGGGGTCCACATGAATTCCATTTTCGTTAACTACATGACCCAAAATTTCACTTCTCGAAGCCAGAATTCACACTTCGAGAACTTGGCGAAAAGTTTCTCTTCCTTCAACAGTTCTAGAATCGTTGGAGGTGTTTTTCGTGATCCTCCTTCGAACGGGAGTAGATGAGTATGTCGTCTATGAATACAATCACGAACTTATCAAGACTTGCACACCCGATTCATCAATCCATAAAGACAGCTGGTGCGTTGGTCAACCCAAACGGCATGACCAAGAACTCATAGTGCCCGTAACGAGTTCTGAATGCTGTTTTTGGAATATCGTCCTCGAATACTCTTAATTGATGATAACCAGATCGAAGGTCGATCTTAGAGAAATACGAGGCTCCTTGCAACTGATCGAACAGGTCGTCGATTCTAGGAAGAGGATACCGATTCTTCACGGTCAATTTGTTCAATTCCCTGTAGTCGATACACATACGGAACGACCCATCCTTCTTCTTGACAAATAACACCGGTGCTCCCCACGGTGAATGACTCGGTCGAATGAAACCTTTCTCCAGTAGTTCCTGTAGTTGGTTGGATAACTCTTGCATCTCTGAGGGTGCTAACCGATACGGTGTCTTAGCTATCGGTGTAGCTCCAGGAACCAGCTCTATATGGAATTCCACCTGTCGTGGAGGAGGCAATCCAGACAAATCATCAGGGAACACTTCCGGGTAATCCCGTACAATCGGAATGTCTGCCAATTTCGTCTCTTCTTCCTTCTTTTCTACCACGTGAGCCAGAAAGGTGTAACACTGCTTTCGTAGACCTTGGCGTGCTTTCATGCAGGAGATAAGCTTCAAGTTCTTTCCCGGTCGCTCTCCCTGTATTCTGAGTACTTTCCCGTCTGGCATGGGAATCCGCACTACTTTATCTCGGCAAACAATCTCGGCTCCATGCTTAGACAACCAATCCATCCCCACTATTACGTCGAAGCTCCCCAACTCGAAAGGTATCAAATCTATGTTGAAGGCCTGGTCTTCCAATATTAGGGTGCAGTTCTTAATGATTTCCTCTGCCTGTTCAACCCTACCATTTGCCATTTCTACGGAGTAACTAGTTTCTAGTCTACTGGCACTCAAATCAAGCATTTGCACAAACTCAGATGATATAAAACTATTGTCTGCTCCAGTGTCAAACAGTACAGATGCGAAGTGGTTATTGAGTATGTGCGTACCCGTGACAACGTTCGGATCTTGACGGGCATCATTAGCTCCAATGACGAAGGCGCGTCCCCGTGCAGCATTAACTTGGTTTCCTTGGCCTTGAGCACCCGCTATGGCCAGTATCTGCTGCTGGTTGTTTCCCTGCTGACCCGGTGCCCTATTCAGTCGGGGGCACATATTCCTGAAGTGATCGAGGGCTCCACACTCGTAACAAGCCCTGGCATTCCCAGCGGGGTTAACCGCGTTGATGGGTGCCACCAGGTTTGGTGCTACTCTACAGTCTCTTGCTTGATGCCCCGGGCGTCTGCAGTTCAAACACACCCGGCACGGTGTTGCTGGAGGATGATGAAGATTACACCTGTCACATTTCGGGTGCGGACCAGCATATTCCTCTTCCCCTGAGTCACGGCCACAAAGTTTCTGGTTGTTTTGGCCCTCTTATCAAACTTTCCTGTACCGGACCGGCTCGATTCCCCAGCTTCCTTCCTTTTCTCTGCTCCCTTACCCAGTACCCCTGTTCTTATCATCTCATCAGTGAGAGCGCCAGCCTTCAAAATTGCGCTCTGAATCGTGGGAGGAGCAGCTGCAGTTACCATTGCTCGTATTTGAGGCGCGAGTCCCCAAATGTATCTTTCTATCCTCTTAGATTCCGGAGTGACTAAGTGTGGAACTAGTCTAGCCAACTCGTGGAATCGGTCAGTATAAGCTGCGTGCCCCGCCCCCACCATAGCATGATTCCAGAACTCATGCTCAAGCTTTTGCATCTCGTTGTGAGGGCAGTATTCCTCGGTAATCAAGGCTTTAATTCATCCCAAGTCATCTGCATCGCAGATTCCCTTCCCCTAGCTTGCACCTGGGTGTTCCACCAGGTTAGTGCTCTGCCCTGCAGTGAGCACGTGACATACTTGATCCGCTGGCTGTCGAGGCATTCACTGATGTCGATCACAGCCTCCATTTTCTCAAGCCATCTAATCAGGGCTATCGCCCCACCTTTCCATCGAAATCCCGGGGCTTACAGGCCACAAACTCCTTATACGAACAGCCCCGTTTGGCGTTAGCAGCCCCAGTTTCATTACCGGCTGTACCAACGTTTCCGGTCTCTTGGTTGCTCTCATTCCCAATCGGGTTCCCAGTATCCTCGTTCTCATTACCACCATCCCCGTGGGGGTGGTTTTGCTGTTGTAGGACGTCGCTCACCTGAGCTACGATAGTTGGAATCAGGGCAGCCAATTGTTGAGCAATTAAGCTGCCATATCAGCATTTCCAGTCCCTGGGTATTGCCAGAAGGGCCTTCATTTGCTATTGGAGGTCTACCCCTGCCTCTGCCTCTGCCCCTCGGGGCTTCACTTCCGCTACTGTTGCTGCGGGTAGATCTTCGAGGCGGCATGTTCTATTCATACAAGAGGCAACATATAAGCTTTAGTCACCTTAAGATGCATAAGTACTTTACTTATCAAATTTTCAATGTTTCATGTTCCAGTCGGTCAAGATCACCATGCAGCCATTTTAAGCATATTCTCGGTATACCGGTGGTGTTTATATATAGGGTTCCCCGCAGCGTTCCCACCACACCCACGATGTACCGAGGATGTGCCTAATCCGGTTACATGACATCCGACCTTCCTTCACATCATATCCATAATAATCCATCAAGTCAACTGAGAGCCAAACATGTAATCACGTATAATCTAGCGGAGGTTGTCTATCTCGCGTCCTTGGGAGGACTCAGACATGGCCTCCTCGGGTCGGTCTCTCAGTATATGAGGTCAAGCGCGATTTATGATCTGTGAAGATCTCTTCGGGTCTCAATACCCGAATTTGGTTATGATAACTTGGCGCACAGAGGGAACGGAAGATCCAATAGGAAGCATCCCATAGGGGTGAGCACAAGGGCTCAAGCACAAAGTGAAGATCACATGACAGTAGGATAATCGAACATGTAAAGAGGAACACATACACGAGATATATAAATGCACACAAGCTTAAGCATGCAAATCTACATGAAGGTTCCTAGGTTATAGTCTAGGTCAAGTGTAATTATCTAATTCTCTATAACCAATGGCTCTGATACCAGTCTGTCACACCCCCGCTGATAGCGGAAACACGGGGAATGTGAGCTAGACGGGATCGTCATAACACATGGTATATGATAGAGTAGCAATAAAAATATGATGACAAGCGTGTCATGACGACACCCGAACACAAATGGAGACTTGTGTCGTGTATAATCAATGTTCACGACAGCATAGTCATAAGCACAACATAAATGATCACATAAACATTGATAATAGCTTGTAATGTAATATTCCCACAACTCGGGAACAAGTATACAAAAGATCATGTTCAAGCTTTACAAAAGTAATAAACACAAAATACATCCTAGGGTCTCCTCTAAAAGGCAGCACTCCTAGATCTTCAATTACCCTGATCACCTGAAAAGAAATGCTCAAACGGTCAACATAATTGTTGGTGAGCTTCGCAGGTTTTAAGTAATAAAAGATGTTAAGATGAAATCAGTGTGTAAGTTTAATAAAAGTTACTGCGACTACACTTACGTATAGGCGGTTTTACTAGTTATAAATAGCTACAGCCAAACCTAATGTTCGGTTCCTCACGGGAATTGATGGCTGTAAAGAAAGTATTCTCAAAGCATAATAGTTTAATAAGACGTAGCAAGATCCACACAGCGCATACGTATAGTGCATAACCAAACCAGTCCTTAGGTCCCATTACCGGGATTAATGGTTATATAAAAAGGTTTTCATAGCATAATAAGTTTAACTTGACGTAGCAAGATCCACACAGCGCATACGTGTCAAGTTAAACATGACGTAGCAAGATCCACACAGCGCATACGTATAGGTTACAACCAAACCAATCTTTAGGTCCCAATTACCGGGACTAATGGTTGTAATGGATGATCAGCTTAGAAGAACCACACAGAAGAACCACACAGCCGAGAGCATCCAAGGTCAATGGCATCCACAAGTAGTATAATTCAACACGTAGCATCAAATAGTAGTGCATGGTAGTGTAAAACCCCTAAGTAATATACATAGGGTAACGTAGCATATAATTCAAGTTCATATAGCAGCAAACAGACATGTTCATCATGTAACCCGGTTTGAGCATATTCTTAGTATACCGGGGATGCTTATATATAGGGTCCTCCGCAGCATTCCCACCACATCCGCGATATACATAGAATAATACTTAAACCAGTTACATGACATCCATTTAACCTTAGTATCAATCAACAAGTTTAGCAAGGTAAGTTACTCATATAAGTAGCAGCCAACTTCCACTAAGGAAGGTGCCTGAAATTAAGTAAATAAGTGAGCATTCTTTTCCCCCAAGTAGAAAATGTTTAAAAAGGTTTTATAGGCGTAAAAAGGGGCCACGAAACTCACAGAACAGATGATAGGCACGTATGATGAAAGATTCCGACGGTAGGATGCTATGAACAGTCAAACACCTATTGACAGTTACTGACAAGCATTAATAATGATCATAAGGCATAAGATGATATCAATAGGCTCGGGCAGTTTCGGTTCGGTCGTGGGTAGTACACACACAAGCAGTCACACACATCTCAGACTAGGTTATTTTAAATAGTATGTGCCTGTTAATAGCGTTGACTTTAATCTTTGTGGTCAAACTATGACACTTTATTAATGTTACTTCATCGTCGTGAGATCTCCGAAGAGGGGATCCATACGCACGCACACATCATTAGTCATACAACAGGACCGGACGCTCGACTGACACTCCATTCGCACGAGTGGACTTTCAGTCGTACGAATTAGCTACTTTCGTACGATTGAACCTTCATTCGTGCGACTAAGCACTCAGTCGTACCATGCAAGACTCAGTCATACGACTCAACCTCCATACGCCCGATTGGACCTTCAGTCGTACGAATCAGCTTCATTCGTACGATTGAACATTCATTCGTACGATTGGACTTTCAGTCGTACGACTCACGCACATCGCACACCATTTCATTCGCACTGACTCAATCGCATACAACACTCAGTCGCATGACTCAGTCGTACGACCCACCCAGTGTACAGCTTAGTCGTACGATAGACTCAGAAGCATGGACTCAGTCGTATGACTCAGTCGCACGACAGACCCAGTCGTACGGCTTAGTCGTACGATAGACTCAGACGCATGGACTCAGTCGTACGACACACCCAGTCGCACGGCTCAGTCGCATGACAGACCCAGTCGCCCTGTACAGCAGGTCGAGACTGCTGAAGTGCAGAGCAGTTCCAGCTGCTCCGAGCACGAGTTTTTCACCATCAAAACTTCCAGAACACTAACCCTAACATGTCTAGACAAGAAGCACACTCAAGAACACAACATGCAAGCCCACACGACTCATGTGCTCGGATGAACCCGAGCACCCGAAACCCTAGAAAACGCAGAGGTGAAATCGAGCAAGAAACGGGTCAAACGAAGTTATCTACCTGCTAGGAACGAGTATACACGATGACACTCAAGATTTGACGGTGGAAACACGAGAAATCGAGCGGTTTAGGTGCTAGATTGATGTAGAGAGGAAGAAGAAGAAGATGGTCGATGAAGAAGAAGAAGAAGTGTAGAAATGGCTGGGAAATGGGTATTTATACCCAGCCTAGTTTCTCAAAATGTCAAGTTTAGTCCCCGCACTTTGCCCCCGGGTTCCCAACTTTTGTTTCGGTTTAAAAAACGTTATTTATTAGTCTTGTTTTCATTAATGGTAAGACGTCGTTAATGTTATTTACAAGTTAAAAATAATTTTGTTCTTGACAATTATTTTAATATAAAATGACGTGTTTAGTGTTAACGGGGCAAATCTTGGAGAAACGTCTTAAGATAACGACAAGTCAAGCAACGATAGCACGCATAGAAGGATAACTAAGCAAGGCAAATATGGTATCCACGTAGTTGGTTTATCAAAATGAGGAATGACCGATAACAAAGGTTGAATCAAACACGCTAAATGACGGACCTTCGGTGACGGATGTCACAGTGTTTGTTCGTTTAAGGCTGAACAAGGAGGTTGACCCAACAGGTACTTTAGGTTTCAAAACCAAAGCGCATCATGATAGTTTAAAGATCTTGGATTTAAAATGAAGGCTCGGTATCAACATTGAAGCTTGAAGTATATGAAGTCCAGCTTAAGAGGGTGTGGTAAAAGAGTAATCTTGAGATCATTTTCTAAGTTGTATTTAGGCAAGACTGATAAGGTAGTTAATAATGGGTCAGACAATTAATGGCATCCAATCGCTTCTTCTAAGTGGTGGTAGCGGTAAGATGTAAAAGGGGTTAAAAAACCCGTATGCGACAGGGACAGTGAGTAGAGATCTAGAACAGTAACGATGATGTCTTCTGGCAGCTGTCTCAGATCTAGAGCAGAATCTCGTGACCGGAGTAGCGACTAAACGGAACAGAAAATGTATAGGAGGTCAAATGTCGAGCCTAAACTCTGATACCATGTAATCTAGTATTGTATTACAATAAGTTATATTTAGTACAATGAGAGGGCACCTCTATTTATAGAGGAAAAGTCTAAGAATTGGGCCTTTGTGCCACGATAACTAACTGGACCTAAACTACAACATATATAGATAACATTGTATTATATATTCTAAATCACGATTACAAAGGGATATATACACTAAATATATTTACAATCTGAACCCTCTAATATAATTACATATGCATAACAAACTTAATTGTCTAGAAAGTGTCAAAAACGGGTCAAGTCGGGTAACTGCTAAAGTCATCTGTAAAAGTCAAAAAACATGTGTTTTTAATTCCTAATTTCAGTCTGGGTCTTCTATTTGGTTGCAAGTTTTTAGGATGTTTAGGTGTTTACTTTTTCTTTACTTTTGTGTGTGCTAGTAGGGGCTACATAAACAACCAAGTATGGTGAATAAAAAGCAGGTCTTTGATAGAAAAGCAACTCCTTCCACTTTATTAATTTCTTATTCTTCAATTGTAGTTTTGTGTCTGTTCGAAAAAATATGCATAGGAGGAGATTTTAATGGGCATATCGGTAAGGATAATGACCACTTCCAGTTGGTGCATGGAGGCTTCGGCTATGGCCTTAGGAATGAAGGCGGTAAGGAGCTTCTTGACTTTGCAGTAGCGCATGACTTAGGAATCATAAACTCGTTTTTTAAGAAAAGAGAATCGCACCTAATCACGTTTAGCAGCGGCGGGAGACACACGCAGATAGACTATTTATTGACGAGGAGAGAAGATCGTAGCTCGTGGAAGGACTGTAAGACAATTCCAGGAGAGACAGTTGTGACACAACATCATATGTTAGTGGCGGATATACGCGTGAAGAGACCAATTGTCCAACAAAACAAGAGAAATAGACATACGATCAAATGGGGTCAGCTCAAAGACGAAAACATAACCATTTTTAGAGATAAGGTCATACCAATGAAACATCCTGGACCACAGGAAGACGCAAACCAAAAGTGGGAGGCCATGGCAAATACGATCATCCAAGCAGCTAAAGAGACGCTTGGAGTTACAACAACGAGAACAGTCGACCATAAGGAATCTTGGTGGTGGAACGAAAATGTACAGGAGAAGATACGAATTAAACAACAAAGTTTTAGAGACCTTATACGCTGTAACA
Organism: Flaveria linearis; assembly: GCA_024085815.1. Classification (NCBI taxonomy): domain Eukaryota; kingdom Viridiplantae; phylum Streptophyta; class Magnoliopsida; order Asterales; family Asteraceae; genus Flaveria; species Flaveria linearis. The sequence goes on along the minus strand of CM044017.1, from coordinate 3,367,676 downwards.
ATGAGGAAGAACGCCCACAGCTAAAAGATAAATACAAGGGGGCTAAGAGAGAGGTGAAGAAATCGGTGTCAGATGCAAAGAACGCGGCGTATGAGAAGATGTATAAACGACTGGAGTCGAAGGAAGGAGAGCATGACATGTTTAAGTTAGCCAAGGCAAGAGACAGCAGAAGACAAGACCTGAGAATTGTGAAGTTTATAAAGGCTGCGGATGGAAAAGTTTTGGTGAACGACAATGACATCAAGGAGAGATGGAAAACTTACTTCGATAACCTTTACAACATAAAGAACCCAAATCAACAAACTGAGATAGATAATACAACCCAAACAACACAACAAAACAATTGCTATTGTAGAAGCATCACAGTAGACGAAGTCACGAGAGCTATGAAGAAAATGGGAAGGGCCAAAGCGGTGGGGCCAGACAACATACCGATTGAAGTGTGGAAATGCCTGGGAGATGAGGGGCTCAAATGGCTAACAGATTTATTCAACACTATCTTTACCACAGGGAAGATGCCGGACCAGTGGAGAACTAGTGTCATAGTCCCCATATATAAGAAAAAAGGAGATGTTCAAAGTTGTGAAAACTACAGGGGAATAAAGTTATTGAGTCACACGATGAAATTATGGGAAAGAGTTATTGAGTCACACGATGAAATTATGGGAAGAGTTATTAACACGAGAATTAGACGGGAAACACAGATAGCGTCAAACCAATTTGGATTTATGCCAGGACGCTCTACAACAGAAGCAATACACGCCATAAGGAGGTTAATGGAGAAATACAGAGAAAAGAAAAGGGACCTCCATATGGTATTCATCGACCTGGAAAAGGCCTATGACAGTATTCCGCGTCAACTAATTTGGGATAGTCTACGACTTAGAAGGGTTCCAGAGAGGTATATCAAAATAATCAAGGATATGTATGATGGGGCAAAAACGTGTGTGCGAGCCCCGATCGGAGACACAAACTTATTCACAGTGGAAGTGGGACTCCACCAAGGATCGGCACTGAGCCCATTTCTCTTCACAGTAGTGTTGGATGAGATGACCAAGTCCATACAGCAGCCAGTTCCGTGGTGCATGCTCTTTGCAGATGATATTGTCTTAATATCGGAATCTAAAATGGTGCTTAACGACAGGCTAGAACAGTGGAGAGCAGCACTAGAGCGCAAAGGTTTAAGGATAAGTCGCTCTAAGACAGAATACATGCATTGTAACTTTAGTGGCGAGGCGGAAGAGGACACCCAAATCAGTATTCAGGGTATGGCGGTCCCACAAACGTCTAGGTTCAAATACCTTGGCTCGTACCTGCAGGAAGACGGAGAAATACACAGCGATGTAGCGCACCGTGTTCAAGCGGGAAGGTGCAAGTGGAGAGCAGCATCAGGGATACTATGTGATAAGAGGTTTCCAGCAAAACTAAAGGGAAAGCTATACCGAGTGGCAGTACGTCCAGCTATGTTATATGGAACAGACTGCTGGGCCATAAAGAAATCGCACGAGAACAAATAGAGGTAGCAGAAATGCGAATGCTGAGGTGGATATGTGGTCACACAAGACTGGATCGGATAAGAAACGAAGTGTTTCGACAGAAGCTACAAGTGACTCGTATCGCAGATAAAATACGAGAGGGAAGATTAAGATGGTTTGGGCATGTCAAGAGGAGACCAATGGCGGCACCAGTTAGAGCAGTAGAGAACATCATCTTAGAGGGTAGGAGAAGTAGAGGACGATCTAGATTGACTTGGGATGAGGTAATTAGGCGAGATATGATACACTTGCACCTCTCTGAGCACATGATCGAGGATAGGAGTGAGTGGAGGCGTAGAATTAAAATTAAGGACTTTTAGTTCGACCAATAGGCATGAAGGGTATTTGAAGTCTGGTTGCGGGGCCTGATGTCTAAATACTCCATATCTGCCCTTTAACGGTGATTATTCCTGCTCCTATGATATATGTATGCTATGTGTCGTATGTATGTGTCGTATGATTTACTTGAACGATGTATTGCAATCGGTATGGCTTTTTGTACATTATGTGTTGTAGGATTATTGTATGCTGTATGCTATGTGTGGTAGGATTTTCTTGTATACGGTATGCTATGTGTCTTGTTTCTCAGTATGGCCTTTGCTATCGAGCCGGGGGTCTCTTTGGAAGCGGTCTCTCTACCTAACAAGATAGAGGAAAGACTCGCCTACACCTACCCTCCCCAGACCCTGCTCTTGAGTGTGATATACTGGGTTTGTTTGTTTAGTTTTGTGTCTGTTCGTTTGAGGCTGTACAAGGAGGTTGACCCAACAGGTACTTCAGGTTTTAAAACCAGAGTGTATGATGATAGCTTAAAGATCGTGGACTTAAAATGAAGGCTTAGTATCAACATAGAAGCTTGAAGTATATGAAGTCCAGCTTAAGAGGGTGTGGTAAAAGAGTAATCTGGAGATCATTTTCTAAGTTGTATTTAGGCAAGACTGATAAGGTAGTTAATGGGTCAGACAATTAATGACATCCAATCCTTCTTCTAAGAGGTGCAATGGTAGTTTGTGTCGTGTAGATATGTATAAGAAAACATATATATTCAACAATGTAATCAGATCAAATGTGTGTGAGGCTAATATACAGATACTTCAAGATACATATAAGAAAACATATATATTCAACAATGTATTACACAAAATCATAATAGTTACCTGGAATGTTAACAGGTTTTTTGCCTGTCTTCAATTGCATTTCTCAAAGACGTGTCTACAAATTCATCATTGGAGCTGTCTTGTAAGCAAGATATGTTTGTTTGGATCTCCAACATACCTGCTGACAGAGATTCTTATTGCTATTCTATGGCTTTTACACCCAGTTTAAAAACATGATATACATATGTATTAGCCACCACTAACATGCATCATTGAAACCAGTTTATATAGAATTGAGCTACAAGCTTACCCGAACTCATGCTTGGTTGATGTAATAATAGTGTAATCAATTCTGTCCCTCAAACGTTGTTCTTAGGGATGCATGTTAGTAGGCACGAGACAAAAGCTTTGTTAGGGGAAAATTAAGCAGCCGGGTGAGAGTGAAAAAACTTTATAGATGCATTTTTCGTCTTGTTGAAATTAACCATCTTTTCTAATAAACCTGTAGTATGTATGTGCTTGAAAATGCATAATTATTCATACGACTGGTTGAATTGCTTAGTAGAATACACCTAAGTTGCTTAACAGAAGTTTGTTTATTTATGTAAAAAACTCACTATTTTATGATAGAAGGGTTATAGCTAAAAATTCAGTATGTAAATGAATGCTTTTTCTATTGTTATAATAAGAATCTATTTCAAATACTACATGCCAAGAGATACTTACAAGCCAACAAATGTCACAAGGGTAGCAGCCGCTTCAAACATCATTGATCGAGAATCCCTTTGATATAATATGCAAGAGCCAACATATGAATAACATTGACAACCTGAAATATATATAAAAAATAAAGGTGTTAGCTAGGTCACAAATATTCAGCATAACTCCCTGGATTATATAGATTGAAACATCAGAGTGTTTGTTTCCCCATATTTGTTCTGAAATCCAAGAAAACCTTTATGATAGACTAGTTGAGGTGGTTACAAGATGTATAAATAGAGTAACATGAAGAATGAATCACCCAAACTCAGTTACATAAACTTCACCATTTATTCCCACTTGCCTTATGATACAAATACCATTGCTTTTGTTTTCAAGATTCAACAAGTGCAGTACACGTACTGTTATAAGGGGAGGGAAATTTAAAATTAGCTTCTCTTGGGGCTTAGAATTAGAAAGCGAGCGTAATTTAAAGTAAAAACATCAATGATTATGACACTAATCCTAGTTATTGAAGTGAAATAATAATGAACATAATTTATCCCTAACACTCCGGCATATTTATATCACATCTTTAATTCTCAAAACTCCGTGAATTGTACCATGTTGAATGAATAGTAGAAACCAAAAGTAAATACAATTACAAAACATATAAAGCAAAACCTGAGTGATTCTGTAATTGAACCAAGGATCGAATTCATGAGTCACACTTTCATACTCAATAACCTGCAACAAGTATCAAACTTCAAAAACGATTAGTTTATACAAATCACAAATATATAGTGTTCATATGAAAAAAAAAACCTTAGTCAAAGATATGTTGCCCAGGCAGCAAAGGCAGAGAATACTCACATTGTTTCCACAGACAGCAGAATATTCAAAGATTAAAGCACCCTGAAGTCAATAAATTTTACTAAATTTACTGTAACATTGGATAAAATCATTTGAATAGAACAAAAATATGTTACATTAAAATCCAGATTGTTCTGTGATACATAGTACTTCCATAAGGTTCCAACAGTCACAGTCAACCCAAGGGAAACAGTTCCACCAATAACTCATCCAAGATATACCTTGCAAGAACTAAATGATATAGTGTCACGTTTGCCTTATTTATTTTTGTGATATGCTCAATGTATAAAAAACGGGACTATCCACATACCAGGTACAGCAATCAAATCAATTCTACAAGTCATAATCCCATTCTTCATAAGAAACTGCAGGCAAAATTGAAATGTAAACAAGACATAGATGGTATGCATGAACAATAAGAGGTATGAATGAACCAACTACTGCAACAAAAAACCACACTAGTGTCCATATGTAATAAGAATAAATGAAACTATCCACATACCAGGGAAGATGCCGGACCAGTGGAGAACCAGTGTCATAGTCCCCATATATAAGAAAAAAGGAGATGTTCAAAGTTGCGAAAACTACAGGGGAATAAAGCTATTGAGTCACACGATGAAACTATGGGAAAGAGTTATTGACACGAGAATTAGACGGGAAACTCAGATAGCGTCAAACCAATTTGGATTTATGCCAGGACGCTCTACAACAGAAGCCATACACGCCATAAGAAGGATAATGGAGAAATACAGAGAAAAGAAAAGGGACCTCCATATGGTATTCATCGACCTAGAAAAGGCCTATGACAGTATTCCGCGTCAACTAATTTGGGAAAGTCTACGACTTAGAAGGGTACCAGAGAGGTATATCAAAATAATCAAGGATATGTATGATGGGGCAAAAACGTGTGTGCGAGCCCCGATCGGAGACACGGACTCATTCACAGTGGAAGTGGGACTCCACCAAGGATCGGCACTGAGCCCATTTCTCTTCACAATAGTGTTGGATGAAATGACCAAGTCTATACGGCAGCCAGTTCCGTGGTGCATGCTCTTTGCGGATGATATTGTCTTAATATCGGAATCTAAAATGGTGCTGAACGACAGGCTAGAACAGTGGAGAGCAGCACTAGAGCGCAAAGGTTTAAGGATAAGTCGCTCTAAGACAGAATACATGCATTGTAACTTTAGTGGTGAGGTGGAAGAGGACACTCAAATCAGTATTCAGGGTATGGCGGTCCCACAAACGTCTACGTTCAAATACCTGGGCTCGTACCTGCAGGAGGACGGAGAGATACACAGCGATGTAGCGCACCGTGTTCAAGCAGGACGGTGCAAGTGGAGAGCAGCATCAGGGATCCTATGTGATAAGAGGTTTCCAGCAAAACTAAAGGGAAAGCTATACCGAGTGGCAGTACGCCCAGCTATGTTATATGGAACAGACTGCTGGGCCATAAAGAAATCGCACGAGAAACAAATAGAGGTAGCGGAAATGCGAATGCTGAGGTGGATGTGTGGTCACACAAGACTGGATTGGATAAGAAACGAAGTGTTTCGACAGAAGCTACAAGTGGCTTGTATCGCAGATAAAATATGAGAGGGAAGATTAAGATGGTTTGGGCATGTCAAGAGGAGACCAATGGCGGCACCAGTTAGAGCAGTAGAGAACATCATCTTAGAGGGTAGGAGTAGAGGAAGACCTAGATTGACTTGGGATGAGGTAATTAGGCGAGATATGATACATTTGCACCTCTCTGAGCACATGATCGAGGATAGGAGTGAGTGGAGGCGTAGAATTAAAATTAAGGACTTTTAGTGGGACCTATAGGCAGGTAGGGTATTTGAAGTCTTCTTGCGGGGCCTGATGTGTACGTAGTCCATATCTGCCCTCTACCGGTGATTCTACCTGCTCCTCTGATATATGTTTTTTTCTTTCTCTAATTCTTTAGTTGTTATATTTTTGTATGTTGTATGCTATATGTTGTATGATTTATTTTATGATGTCTTGCTATCGTTGGCTTTTGCTATCGAGTCGGGGGTCTCTTTGGAAGCGGTCTCTCTACCTAACAAGATAGAGGAAAGACTCGCCTACACCTACCCTCCCCAGACCCTGCTCTTGAGTGGGATATACTGGGTTTGTTTGTTTGTTTGTTTGTTTGTTTTATGGTCCCTTCCTCATTTTGAAAAAGGTGGGCAACTCGGTGTATCACCTTGATCTTCCACTAGACTCTATGATTCACCCCACCTTCCACGTGTCCTTGTTGAAACGAGTTCATGGTTCACATTCTCTGGTGATCCCACTTCCCACTGTTCAGCGGTTTATACCGCAACCACACGCGATTCTTGATCGCCATCTAGTGAAGAAAGGCCATCGCTTTGCTTTCCAAGTTTTGGTTCACTGGAATGGTCTTCCCATTACGGAGGCTTTATTGAACTAATGAAAGGGGGTTAATAGTTGATCAGTTGGTTAGCTGGTATTGTGCAATTCTCTCTCTTTAGTTTCTACCCTAACAAATATAATCAGACCAAATGTGTGTGGCCAATGTACAAAAACTTCAACATACATATAAAACATATGTCTTCAAAAATGGATTAAACAAAATCATAATAGTTACCTGGAATGGCAAAAGGTTTTTTGCCTGTCTTCAATCGCATTTCTCAAAGATATGTCTATTGGGGTTGTCTTGTAAGCAAGATATGTTTGTTTGGATCTCCAACGTACCTGTTGAAAGAGGTTCTTAACGTTATTTCATGGCTTTTACGCCCGGTTTAAAAGCATGTTATCCATCTGTATTAGTCATTATTAACATGTTATACATCTTGCTATTTATGATTCCTAGCCTTATTAGGAGTGATATTGAATACATTAGAGTACTCATTAAGTGTTTATTTGTCTACAACTAGTTTAAAATACAATCTAGTGGACTGATTATGGTAAAGGCACATAATACATATTATCCACATAATATAGTTTATGCTGAAGCTAGAGCCAAAAAGGTATACCCATGCTAATGATACATATATAAGACCCAAGGTTATGATAGAATGTCAGAAACCAAACACTTTTTGCTACAGCTAGGGTCAAAAAGGTATACATAGATCTAACAGGTTCAAGGCATCATTTTTCAGCATAATGTATCAAAAGAATTGACATGTGGTATGTCATTGTTCGATCGTTCAACCCAATTCACTCCAGAAAGAAATTATATAAAGATAAAAAAAATTTGAACTATTTAACTGAAAAAAATTACCTTACAAATCATCCTTGATTGTTAGAGAAAAGTGTGGCGCTGTTTGAAGAGTTGCAACAGTGTTGAAAATACTGGTTATAGTGGATTTCACTCCCTTGTAGATCCATTTTTCCATTTTTTAAAAATTGAGTTTTCTGCTTGTGGGGGCTTCAAATCTATTACCTCCATAGAACGTTAAAAAAACACTATCGGAAGGTCAAGAACTTTTTATTATCAAGTAGCATACTAGAAACAGATAAAGATCTAGTTGAAGGTGGCAAAATGGATGGACTGGAAAACATATGTTCTGTTTTTGCACATGTTGAGAAATGGATGACACACTTTTTGCCCAATATTTTAAAATCTTCTATAAATGATTAGCGTGTCTAATACAATTACAGAAATTATATTATTTCAATAAAAATTAAATGGTCTCAATAAAATGACCTAGGATGTTTTAAGTATTAAAATACAGTTTTGACTTTGTTTTACCCTTTACCCCTTTGAACTATTAGAGATGCAACAAAACCCAAATTTGACCCATTATAAGGGGGTCAAAATTGCAACATCTATGCAGAAGTTAAAGACATGATAATGACTTTACCCCATGGACAAGAAAAGTCCGCTCCGAACACGAGCAGCATTAGGATTATAATCAAACTCCATTCTAGATGTCAATACTGCATTGCAAGCTGCAATCACATCATAAAGATGCTTTCATGAAATTAAATTTCTAAAGATCATAAAAGTAAAGTAATAAATGAGAAAATTACTTTGTGAATCAGGCCAAAATTTTATGCAGGTCCCCATACGATCTCTTGAATTTGTAGATGATCCTTGCATGCTAAAAGCTTATGAGGCTTTCCACATGTATAGCTTTGATGACATTGCTTGCCTTCACGCCAAAGAGTAACTTCTAATATCTGCACCAAGAATACATAAAAGTAGACAAGTCCAGGTTGATTAGAACAAAGATTTTGGTAAAAAAAAAGTGAGACGTTTCAGGATATTTCATGAAACTGCACATTGGAAAGGTTTGTTGTTAGTGAAAATCAAATGAACTGCAGCATGACCGAACGATTTGAGGATTTTCTTGTAGCTAATCTAACCTGCATAATTAGATGTAAAATTAGTTTCTAAGCCAACTAAAAATAGTATAATAATAGCTAATCTGAGTAGAAACAATAGCTTACTTGCTGTTTATTTCTAGTAACTAACAATAGCTAAGAATAGACAAGATATTTCCAGATGTTTGACCAATCTAAATGAATCATCCCATCTAAGAAGATTGTATAAAATTGTAAAATAGCTATACATGCATCACAATACTTGAATATCCCAAAATAGCAATAACCTCATGCATTAAAGGTTTAAAAGTACGGAATTGAGCCACGAGGAGTTTTCCCTTCGCCTCATGAGGCGTAAGCCTCGAGGCGAACCGAGGCGTAAGCCCGAGGTTCGCCTCGAGGCGGAATTAAAAAATAAATATAAAAATTATATATCTTAATAAAAATAAAAATACAGACTAATTTCATCATCGGATTCATCAAAAACATCAAAACACATCTTAAAAGACATGGAATGTTTATAACTAACACAAATAGTCTAAAACATCGAAAAACAAACACTAAAACCCCCTGAGGCGCCCCTGAGGCGCCCCTGAGGCGCAGGTATTCTTACAGCCTCAGCCCTATGAGGCGCACGTACAAAATAACCCCTGAGGCGCCGCCTCATGCTTGTTTTCTGGGCGCCTCGCCTCGAGGCGCACACCTCAACCGTTTTTTAAAACTATGCATGCATTACATGATTTATCTCACTAAAATTGATTATTCATAACTTATTGACTTTTAAAGAAATTAAAGAAAGATTATTTTAAAATTTTGTCGCTTTACCTTCGGTGGATCATTTTCAACAACACCTGTTACATTCAAAGAACCTTCCATAAGTGATGCTAGCTCATGAAGACCTAACTTTCCAACTTGTAATAAATTTGTCAAGTGTTTTACAATTCATAAAGCTAATGATTATAGTTGACCTCATAACTTTAACATGCAGATATTTCAGTAGGCAACACATAACATTTCATACTGCAGATTCAGCATACATATCACTTTCTTGAAATGAAACAGAGGAAAAAATATGCTTACGTTTGTGAATGATCAATAAAGATCCTCCTGTAGTGATTGTAAACTGTGAATTCAAAACCGTTAATCAAAGAAGTAACCAGTACCTGCCAATTCAAAATTTATAGCCCTTATTAATGTGTATACAACAAAATTTTTACATTAAGATGCAGACGATTGCACACCTGAAATAGAGGTTTGGTGAGTGGACGGTTTTGATTCAAGCTGTTGCTCGCTTGGTTATGGTTCTTTACTTCTGTTATATCAATATCTGCAAAAAGAACATAGGTACATCAATCACATTGATATAAGCTACCGAATAGAGAGATAACACAAAGGGGTAACGTAAGAGGTTGGTGCCACATTCGCTCATTGCTCCACCACACAGTCCTTGTATCTCATCATTGGTTTTTCCAGCTCAACCATCATGCCGAAATGTGAATTTTGGCAGCAGTTCAATACTTCAATACCCTCTTTGCTTTCTCCTTCCTGCTAATGCTAGTTGAGACAGAAAACTACAAATTCTTAGTTATATCATATACATAGTTACAGATTTTCAAACATGTTTACACATATAATAAAAAGATTATGCGAAAGTAGAATGAAGTGGCTGCAATGAACTTTTAAGACCGAAATGCTAGTCCAATTAGAAAGAACACTACACAATCTGGCAATCATAACAAAAGCAGGGGCTTTAATGCCATGTTTTGATAAGATAACCAAGGATATGTGAAAATATGTCAAAAATAGATGAAGCAATTTAAGATATTATGAAAAGATCAAGGTTCGCCTACCTGATGAGAAACAGCCTACTAGACATAAATTATACATGGAAGACAACAGCAGACTGCGATACCAGACTAGATTATTAACACTTTCAGAATGTTTGAATAGTATAATCTCATGTCACACCCCGTTACAGATTCAAATTTAAACCCATGAACTTATACTATAACTTATGTTTGTAGCATGATATTCTACCCCTAAAAGTACACACAACGCCAGCGTTGCGGCACAAGTAGAAAAATATTATATGAACAGGACGGGCTTACAATAAGCTCAGGGTTGGTGCTACCACATCTCAAAACAAAGTAGTTAGTCACTGGTGATGTGTGCGGGATGAAATAGTGTCTATTCTGGTCCACTAAACTTCTTAAATTAACACTGCAAAGGATCACCATGGCAGTTAAGAATATTACACAGTCAAATTGATCACAACAAACTGACCAAAGTACATAAATCACATGTGTTTTCTGAAAATTGAAGAATAACAAGAACACACATATCCTACAAGCATACATCCAAATACCACAGCCAGAATGGTGCATTCCAGTTTTTACTACAGCCACGTCTAATAAATAGTTTCAAAAGCCCAGAACTAAAAGTTTTCTTAATCTTATATAAGCTAGTACTTCCAATAACAATAAGAGGCAAAACATTACAGGTCATAAAACCTGCTTGAAATAACTCAAAAATGTTTTACATCATTAACCAAAAACTTAGAAGTGCCACTTTGAATTCAGCAGACATAAGGAATTTGAAGGAAATTTGTTTGTTATGCAGCAAATATAAGATTATGAGTTCCCCTACCTTGATAAATGCAATGGTATAGAATACAAACATGTAATTTTATTGAACAAACATGCCACAACAAAACAAATGGTAAATATTTTAGAGAGGAGCAACTGAATCATACCCGATGAAGCCAAGACCCACGCACATCTTAATATATATACACACAGAACACAGATAAACACACAGATATATTACTTACAGACACGCATATACACATATAAACACACATAAACATTATACACACACAGAAGGTAAACAGAATCGTTAAATTGCACCTTACCAATAGAAATTAAGGTCAGTTATAGAGAACAATTAAGCAAGGGAGTGTAGAAATTGTTACAGATTGAAAGGCGAGTAGTCCGCACATTGAATTCGTCAGAATCAATGAATTTAGGGCAATCTATACAAATGAAAGCAAATGAAAAGTTAGACAGAAGGATAAAAAACTAAGACGAGAAGAAGAACTTGAACCAAATTATGAAGAAAGCGAATCTCTTTTGGAAAACATCGCCAGAAAACTTGCTAATTCTACTGAATGAAAGTCACCGGAAGGATTATGAAGATATTGTTTATGGGGGTTTGATTTTATAGTGATTTGGGGGTTTTTCTTGTGACCGTTGCACACATAATCTTGAGGACGATTCGGGGTAATCAACACTCGGGTATATGTTCGATTCTCCTTTAGTCATGTTAATATTCTCTTTTATTTATTTTTATATAATTATATTATAATATAGGATCAATTGCATATATACCCTTACAAATATACCTTAAATGCACATATACCCAAGCTAAAAATATAATAGCATATATACCCAATATAATTTTATGACAATTTTGCCCCTAGGTTAAATAGAAAAAGAAGAAAAAAGAAAAAGGAGAAAAAAAAACAATAAAACCATCTGCATCTTAAACCCTTCATCTTCATCCTCCACATTCCATCCTCCCCATTCCATCCTCCCCATTCCATCCTCGTCGACTGCACCTGAAATCCTACTGCACCGCCTCCCGTCGGTTCCATCTCTACATCGGTTCCATCTCCACCGCCGCCGCCGCCTCCCGTCCCGCCTCCTCCTGCACTCTCCACCGCCTCCCGCCTGCTCCTCCTTCCAGGTTCCACCGCCTCCCGCCTGCTCCTCCTTCCAGGTTCCACCGTAAGTCTTGATACAGAATTTTTGTAAAATGTTTGTTTTTGGGAGTAAATGGAAATTGGAGTATTTGACATCTAGTTTGCATCAAAATATTGCAAGTATATGCTGGAAATTGAATGTATGTAAAGGAAGTTTCTGCAGTATAGAATGTGGTTGGGAGAAACCGAAATGACTAGTTATGTTCTTGTTCTTGATCATTCGTTAGTTTGATATTTCTTCATTCATTCGTTAGTTGTTCGGTCAACTATCCGGTAAACACTGTCAAATTTAGATATGAGCAACACATAGTTCTTTGTTTTGCAGTTCATGTTTTATTTTTTGATTTGATTACTTGATCCATTGTGTACATTCCTCACTTTTTTGTTATTCTTTCTTTTTCTTAATGTCCTGATTGAGTTGATGAGTAAATAAGCATGAAATCGGTTGTTGACTATTTTCTTCAAGTATATGGCGTGAAACTTTTTGCATTTTGTTAGAAAGCATTATGTTTGGTAATTGGTGTAAACATATCTGGTAATTGTGCATAACAGAATCTATATTTTTGGCTAAATTTGAAGTTTAATGGAAATTGAATGTATGTAATGGTTTACTTTGATTTTGATTTGTATTTGTGATTTTGATTTGTGTTTGATTGTTCAGGTTTTGATTATGGTTCAATCACCTACAATAGAGCCAAATGTTGTTGAAAGACCATCAAAGCATAAGATAAAACTAAAATACGGAGGCTACTTTCGGTTTGCTAAGAATTCATGTAGGAAAAGATATTGTTTTGGCTACCAAAAATGTATATACATTGACACATACATCTATAATTTTAGTGATTTAATTGAAGAGGTTACAAAGCATTATCCCTCAAATAGGAATCTTGTTATCTCCCTTTGTTTTGTTGACAAGTATGCCACGGATCAATCTTTTATCAAGCTTGATTCTCATGAGAACTTCCAATTGATGCTCAACATGTATAAGGTAGACAAAGAAGTAATTGTTTATGTGACAACGGAAAAAGAATTAACTCTACATGTGACAACCAGTAATAATCCTGAGATATCTGATAATGTCGGGAAATCTTCAAGGGATCAAAGGTAAATGTTTGTTTCCAAGTGACATTAATATGATGTGCACCATATTAGTATTAATTGTTTATGTTTGTTTTAGGGGTGAAGATGAAGTCGATGATGAATCAGAGTATTCCTTAGGCGATGAAAGCTATCATAGCCATTATAGTTCTAATAGTGAATTTGAGATGCATAATTTCCAAGAGGAAACTTTTAGCAAGAAAAGTCCAACCATCAAAGTGAACTCAACATTTGACAATGTTAACATATTTAGAAGAGCATTGATTCATTATGCTTTGATTAATGAATTTGAATACTTTCTTGAGAAAAGTGAGCCAACACGAGTCACAGCAAAATGTGTAGACAAAGATTGTAAATGGAGAATACATGCCTCTCTCAAGCAAGATGGAATTACATTCGAGGTAACTTTATGAGTTTGTTACAAATTATTAATTATTTTTTGCTAGTGTGGTAACTATGTATGGAATTATATACAGGTTAAGACATTTGTAGAAGCACATTCTTGCATTAGAAGCAACATGGGTGGTAACAAAGTTGCATCTCAAGGATGGATTGCTAGTGTGGTGAAAGATAAGCTAAAATCTGATGGAGATGTCTCTGCCAAAGAACTTCAGAAGTGGGTTATGAAGAATTATAATGTTGATGTTTCGTATGATAAAGTCCGTAGAGGTAAAGACCAAGCTTATGATGAAATTTTTGGTAAGTGGGAAGACTCTTTCATGAAAATGAACGATTTCAAAGAAGAACTATTATTTCGAAACCCGGGAAGTGTTGTTGACATTGGTAAGTGGGAAGACTCTTTCATATCTTGATGCATGTCATTTGAAAGGGAGGTTCAATGGGGTTCTAGTCGCTGCAACAAGTGTTGACGGTAACAGTTCTATATTTCCGGTAGCCTATGGTATATTAGAATCAGAGAATAAAAATTCATGGATTTGGTTTCTTGAATTACTTAGGAAAGCAATTGGAACACCTAATGGTCTTGTTGTATCATCTGATATGCAGAAAGGTTTGGAAATTGCAGTGACACTAGTTTTCCCAAACATTGAGCATAGAGAGTGCATAAGACACTTGTCTAGCAATTTTAAGAAACACTTTCGTGGGGACTTTTTTAGTAGAACTTTATGGCGGGCTGCAAGAACTTATAGTATTACCGAGCATGATAGATTATTAACTGAAATAGGTAAAACAAATAAAGAAGCATTGGCGTATATTACCGAGAATCACAACAAAATATGGAGCCGATCCAAGTTTGGGACAACATGCAAGTGTGATTACTTTACTAACAACATATCTGAGGCATTTAATTCTTGGATTGGTGAATTGCGTTATAAGCCGGTTCTTGACCTCCTTGATTCCATTAGGGAAAAGATTATGGTACGATTAGACAAGAAAAGGAGGATTCTAAACCAATGGAAGGGTGCACTAGTACCTAAAACTAAGAGTTATCTCAAACAAATCTCCAAAGTTAGTGTAATTTATTTTGTTCAAAATCAATTGTTTTAAATTTGTGTGAAATTTGTTAATATAGTTTTTATCTTGTATGCAGAATTTGGGTGAGTACGAAGTATGTAGAGGTGGTGAAAATCGAGCCGAAGTTAAATATGGGGAAAGACGTTGGGAGGTCGTACTTGATGAGCGAACTTGCACTTGTCGGGTTTGGCAAGTTAGAGGTGTTCCGTGTATACATGCATCTGCTTTTATTGCATTCATAAGGGAAGAATGGGATAAGTTTGTAGATCCTTACTTCACGATTGAGAAATATAAATTGGCTTATGCTCTAGAAGTTGCTCCTATGCCTACAAAGAATCAATGGGTGCGGACCGGGGAGATGATATACGCACCTAAAATCAAACGGCCTCCTGGGAGACCAAGAAAGAATAGGATTAAAGCAAGTGATGAACCATCAAAAAAAAGACATAAATGTGGGCGTTGTGGCGAGTACGGACACCATAAAAAAACTTGCAAAAATTCGGCATCTCAAGATCTTTGAATATTTTGGTTATTGTTATGTCAAATCTTTGAATATTTAGTTATTGTTGGTATTTGGATTAAAAAGTTGGTATTTGATTTTGGTTTTTGGTTATTGTTATGTTAAATCTTTGAATATTTTTTGGTGATAATGTATGGATTAAATACGAGTCACTTGAATGATGACGCATAAAAACATCTTGCACTTTAATAAGATTAAGGGGAACTTTGAGTTATAAAGTATAAATTGAAGAACTATATTGACACTTTAAAAAGAATAAGGGGAATTTTGTAAATTATGAAGTTTTAATAAGAATAAGGGTAAATTAGTCATTGCATAAAATATTTTTAATGAAAATGGGTATATTTGCCATTATTAAGTTTTGAAAGGGGATATATGCATTTAAAATTTTTGGTTGGGTATATATGCCATTAATCATTTTTAGAGGGGGAAATATGTTTTTCACCCTATAATATAATGTAATACTGAAGTTCTAAATTTCCTTTTGTCCCGAATTAAATGACTATAGCACTTAGTTTCCCGTGTTTTATACGGAGCAACTATTTTACATAAAAAAAACATGTCACAAACATGTATTTTGGAATTTAGAAAGATGATATCATGTTGTTGTGAAAATCATTATTGACAAACACGAAAGCTCGGTTACAAACACAGGGTCACAAATTATTTTATAAATTTATTTAGGTATCAAGTATAAAAGTAAAAATAAAATATGTAAGTAGAAGCTTAAAATAAGAAAGAATTAAATTTAACAAAAAAAGTAAATTACATGAATAGTCCATATAATTTAAGTTAAATTTTGAATTTGATCCCTAAACTTTATTATTTATAGATTTAGTCCCCAACTATCATTTTTGCTTTTAAAGATGGTCCTTGAACACAACAATGTTAAGTTGATAGCCATATTTGCTTGTACCCACCGTAGGAAAGTAAGAAATCTAATCGTATCATCATCGGGAAACAAGAAATCATATCATATTGCTTGTACCCAAACGGATTTGGAGCAATTAATCTTGATGTTGGGGTGTTCTTCGATCTTGATATTAGGTTAAGATGAAAGGAATCAGTGTGTTATATCGCATAAAGAAACCGACAATCAACGAAAAACCAAATCGATTGATCAAGAACAAAAAAATCAGTCAAGTTTAAGATGAGTACAAGTTTGTGTCTCGTGAGATGCAATCGATGAAGAACTAGAGTAGGTGGGGTTTATCTTATTTTCTTTAATATATCAAAATTGGAAATGACAAAAAGGACCTTGTATTAACTGATAAATTTAATGGTGTTAAGTTTTAGGACCGTGAATGAAAATAAACATAGTAGTTGAGGACTAAATCTGTAAAAAATAAAGTTTAGGGACCAAAATCAAAATTTGTCCCATACCATAGGGACCATTCATGTAATTTACTCTAATGTTTTTAATATATTATATTAATTAGTTGTTAACTTATTATTATGTTATACATATAATAGATACACAATAATGTTATTATGTCATTATATGTTTTTTAAAATTCATCATTTTAGATAAACACAATATTATTTAAAAAACACCATAACTAACAAAAAGACACAGTGAACTGGGCTATGACATAATGACGATGTATGAATTAAAAACGTAATTTTTTTTATCTTTTTATATAACGATACCATACTCGTTTTAAAGATAAAAAAATGTTTGTTTTTATGGCATGTTCTTATATAAAAATAATGTCATACATAAAATTTATGAACGCTTAAGCAAGTTAGAAAAATTCTAAAAAATCAACAAAAGTGGTTATTCCTGAAATACCACTTTAACAAACTTTTTACTACAATTGATCTCAACTATTGATTAAAAAAATTAATAACTGAGATTAGTTTTTACACTTTTTAGTTTTTAAGAACATTTTGTTTGAATATTTCTCTATTAATTAAAGTACTTAGTAATTCATCTTTTCAATCATAAAATAGCATTTGTAGTTTCTAACTTTTTATTAATAAATGTTTAATATATTTTTTTTCATTAACCAGTGTATTAAACGAGATTTTAGCCTATTTAAATTATATATTTGGATTCGTATTTAATTTATTTGTGGTGAATGTTGTGAATCGTCTTTGAATGGGTTAATGTATCTTTGAGTTTTGAGCTTAATTATTTTTTGTTTCCCTACGATAATTCATTTAGATTGCTTGAGTGATTGAATTTAATGAAGGTTAAAATAATTATCCTTTAACTCTTGGTACTGTAATACCTTTTTCTTTTATAAAATGAAATTAAAACCTCAAATTAACTTGGACTACATAAAAATCATTTTTCTTATCATACACTTTAATATTAAATTAAACAATGTATTTGATGAATCACTTCCTTGTTTGACTCCACCCATTGTACGTACAATAACCCATTCACCCATTCAGACAACATTTAACCTTTATTTTAGATTCAATCATCAGTCAATCAATAATATACATGTGATCTTCTTTGGTCATCTTCTTCATTGTAAAACCTACGCTAATTGGCTTATCATTTTACTTTATTAGGATTTTAGATGTGTTCAATGATTATATGTAGCAAAAAAGTCATATATGTGGGAAAGATTTATTAGATAAATCGTGTACCTTGGAATGATAAAAAGTGTTCATCAATATGAGTATTAGCCTATTAGGGGTCTTCGGGAGTTCGTTTGTAAAAATAATCATTAAATGAAGTGGGTTTTTGGTAACTCATGCCCTCTGATGATTGTTTCCATTGGCCAAATTTATAAGTAATAATGGTCGCCGATTAGGAAGTTGAAAAGGAAATCACTGGCATCACAAAGGTTCATCGTCGGTTAATGAAATAGTCACTGTTCAAGGTCACAACTGAGGTTTAAATTTTATTGTTGTACATAATTTTTAATATTTGAAAAATATATGCTATATATATAAAAATAACCATGTCTTAAAGTGATTTTCAAAGCTTAACGTTTCAATAACCATGTCTTAAAGTGATTTACAGCACCACTTAAGTTTTAGGAACGTGAATGAAACCACCCATCTTAATTAGTGATTCAATGTGAATCGCAGCAAAAAAGTGAAGACCAAGAGAGACCATCGTCGAACAAATCGATCTCCAACATTATTAGACCCACGTACGCCTAAGTTAAAACAAATCTCCAACTTTCTTTCATTATTCAACTACTAAATTAAACAAGCTAAAACAACAATCAATAAAAACCAAATAATAATACTAAGTCAAGATTGAATGTAATATTCACCCCTTAATCTTGACCCGTTTCATCATCAAAGTAACATGAGTTCTTCCTCTTGAATCAAGTTGACTTTGTTATTTTTGTCTCTGTCTTTCCATATTATGCACTCATAGCTAATTAAGGAGCTCAAAAGTTTCACAATCATAGCAACAAATTCACTTTTGTCACATTGATCTGTCCTTTTCTTTGGCCTATTTCATCTTTACCAAAGCCTCTTCCACAACCTTTTCATTGCCTATCATCTTGTTCATCATTATTTTCCACATTAGCCATTATAAGGTGACCTTACTCCTTCCTGCTTTTCATAATGGTTATGAAATCTTTCCCCATACACTTTTAGATTTCGTCCTGCTTCTTCCAATGGCATACTTTCAAGGTCGGAGTGTTGTATAATAGAAGCTACAATTGGCAAATACTTATTTAGAACTGAACCAAGAAACTTACTAACAATCACTTCATCAAGACGTGAACCAAAACTTATAAACTTTTTACTATATCATTTATCTTGCTCAAAATAATCATTGATTGTATCATGCTCTTTCATCTTTAGTTTCTCCAGTTCACCCGTTAGTGCTTGAAACCTTGCCTTTTGCGTCCGCCCAATACTTACATACCGAATCCGTATGTTTCCCGAACATCTTGGCATCCCAATGTTTAGCAACCTTCAAAAGAACATTTTCTAGTTGGGTATGGTAAATTATAGCTTTTGTGGTATAGTTCCTCTTCTCATCCTCATCGTATCCGGTTACCGTCTCTCAAAGGTTTTGTGCTCTTAACATAGTTTCAATCAAATTGACAATGAATCGTAGTTAGTTTAGTTTCAATCAAATTGACGATGAATCGTAGTTAGTTTCGATTAATTAAGGACATTGTAGTGATATGTTACCTTGCTCATGAACCATTGTTTTTTTTCTCTCTTACCATTCTTTCAAACGACTAGACCAAAACTATTAACCAAACGCTCCCTTAATCTACTTCTTGCAAAGAATCACACATTAACCTTTGAGTCGACTTATGATCCATTATTAAAGAAATTTTTTTTTCCCATTCTTTCTTTTCTTCTCGTAGATTCTTTTTCAGCAATGGGCTCTCTTGGTCTTCACTCTTCTGCTGCAATTCACATGGCATCACTACTCTTCTCCAAATCGAGCCTTAGCCGCTTTGATACCAAATGTAGGAAATCAGGCATTTTGATTTTACCTATTGTATTTGTAACTATATGTTTTTTGTGTGTGATATGAAGAAAATAGATAAAAGATTTTTTGTTTCCAAAAAAATCACTATTTTATTCAACAAATATATAGCTTGCAATGAACAAATTCAACTGAAAAAGTAGACCCATATACTCCTAATTTATATAGATCTTCAACATTCTTTTCTTCCACAAAACTTGGTAAACGTACTTGACTTTATACCATTATACAATTACTAAAAAAAAAAATAACAATCAATAAAACCAAAACTAAATAAAAATAACAGTTGGTGTTTATAGCTTCTTTGTTTAATCCGAGGCCAAATTGGTGTTAATTTAGGTTAATCTTAGCATGTATGGAAATTTGGGTGGGGTTCAGTTTGTCAATTGTGTGAAAATATGTTGCGAGATGTATTCAATGATTATAAAAGGTATCACTTGGGACATTCATTCAAACAAAGTTTCATCGTTGTCATCTTGTTGAGCCCCTTCGGATCGAATTATCTGGATCATTCGTGGATGAACATCGATTATGAGTATGTACAGATTTGTGCAGGGACTCGGTGGAACAAAATACACACACAAACAGACACTGTTATTCCACACATAATACCAACATACAGACGGGTATTTATACCCTTAAAGTTGACGGTTACATACATAACTACCATAACTAACTAACTAACTACCGATTGATATAATTAACTGCAGTTTGACTTTTTAGTTTGACTTTTCTAATTTCTTGATTATTAACATTCCAACAATCACTCCCCTAATCAAGAAATTAAAACTTTGTTGTTGTTCATCCAAATGTGCAGTCCATCTTCTTCCTTCTTCGTTTAAATCTGATTTGCAATTTGACTTTGACTCTCCGGATCCGTTGATCAAGATTAAGCGGTGTTAGCGCCGTCTTTGTCGAATTGAAATCGGTACTCCTTGAATTGCCATGACTTTCCGATTTCTATTTGAATCGGATTCCAACGGGGTTAGCGCCGTCATGATTAATCCTTTGGTTGTGTGTTGAAGGCAATTCAATATGGTCACGGATTTGTCAACCGGTTTCGAATGAATCTTGGGTGGATTCAATTTTTCGATCCTATGATTAAGAATTCCTATCCTCGATTTTAAATTCATTGTCTCTGCGATATTCTCTTCTGATTGAAACTTTCAATTGCACTGAACACCGCGATACAATTGACTATAACCACATCTTGTAACTCTCTGTTTTTTCCCTTTCACCATGATGGCACCTTCGATCATTCTTTCTGAATTTGATGTGTTTCCCCTTCTATCTTCATCAAATTATTCTTTCTTTTGACCATGGTCTTCTGCCTACATCGATTATGGGGCTTAGATCGCTCCATTCTGAAATCTTCTTCATACTCTGTTTCTTTCTCTTGATGATTGTGACTGCATCTTCATGTTTGGACTGCTTTCGATTGATCCCTTGTAACCAACGCTCTGATACCATGTTGAGGCCCCTTCGGATCGAATTATCTGGATCATTCGTGGATGAACATCGATTATGAGTATGCACAGATTTGTGCAGGGACTCGGTGGAACAAAATACACACACAAACACACACTGTTATTCCACACATAATACCAACATACAGACGGGTATTTATACCCTTAAAGTTGACGGTTACATACATAACTACCATAACTAACTAACTAACTACCTATTGATATAAGTAACTGCAGTTTGACTTTTTAGTTTGACTTTTCTAATTTCTTGATTATTAACATTCCAACAATGTTGAAAGTTAAACTAAATTAATTAGTATATGTATATGTTATTATAAGTTTAGTGTGACAATTGTATAATTATGGTTATTATAAGTTAGGTAGTTACGTTAGTTTCTTGGTGGTTAAGTAACCCGGTGGAAACCCGTGGATAACCCGCTAAGTTAGTATGTATAAATACCATGTAAACCCTTCATTTGTTACTTGTTGAATCTATTTTACAAGGATTAAATTCTCTGCATTCATCCTAATCTTACATGTGTGTATCGATCCCTCTATACCCAACAATTGGTATCAGAGCGGTTACGCTCCTGGAATTCCCCATCGTTTCAAGATTTCGCAAAGAACACAACAATCGTGTGTCGTGACTCTGTTTTGCGAGTAAAGAACAGAGACAGTAAGTTGTGGAATCAAATTGATATAAGAGAAACATCTTGTTTCAGATATCATAGTCATCATCAATTATTCAAAGGAAGATCAAATTGATTGAAGACAAGAGCCGTCCCTAAGAACCGATCGGAATTGTTAAGAAATTCCGGCGATACTCCGGCAAAGCAAAAGAAACCGAGAGTCATTGAAATCGAAAGTCAACCGCTTCATCAACGATTCAATCAGACCCATCAAACGTTTCAAGAATTGATTTCGAATAATCATTTCAAGAAATTAAGAACACATATCGATCGAAACTTACTATTCCCCAAAGTCATTCAAGCGAAAAGAAAAACGAACTAGTATTGTGTTCTTAATCGATATTTGATACAGTGAGGCAGATTCAAATCGATTTCATCAAAGGAAAATAAAAAATCAAACAACCCTTGTTCGACAGAAAAGTTACAGGGACGACGACGACGAAGAGACAAATCTGCTTTTGTCAATTTTGACTTTTTGGAAAGTCAATAGAAATTTTTAAAGGAGAATTAAAAGTTTCGGGTTAAAGTTTTTTTAAAAATCAAAGTGAGTTTGACTAAATTTGTTTTGAGAAAAACATTTATAAAAAATCATATTCTTTTATGAATGTGTTTTTAAAAGAAAGTATATGTCTTAAAAAAGGGAAAGAAAAAGATAATTAGTAAAAGAACAGGAGGTTCAAATTATTTCGATCCAGGAGTAAGTTAATCAACAGCGGTTTGGCAGGTTTGATTAAATCCGGGTGATCGAAAAACCAGACTGTTTTTTTGCAAGTAACAAGAGGTTAGAAATTCGATCAAGGAGTAAGTTGGTCAAATAGCAGTTTAGCGGGTTTTTGATCAAATCCTAGTGACCGAAAAACCGGATTGTTTTTGCAAAATTATTGCATATATAAGGAAAAGAAGTAGAATCATCTATGGCAGAAGGTTCGCCAAATAAAGAAATTGTAGGAGTAAAAGAAGGAGGTACGTCAATGACTTTTCAATGTCCAATCCTCAATTCTACAAATTACACAATATGGGCCGTGAAGATTAGAGCAATCTTTAATGTCCATGGAATATGGGAAGCAATCGAACCAACATCAGGATCCGAAGTCAATTAAAAGAAGAACAACGCAGCAATTGCTATGTTATACCAAGCAATTCCAGAAAACATGGTTTTACAAATTGCTAATCTCACTTCGGCTAAAGATATTTGGGAAGCGTTAAAAGTTCGACACGTTGGAGTTGATAGAGTTAAAGAGGCACGTATTCAAACACTCGAGTCAGAATTTGAATCTTTAAAGATGAGTGTTAACGAGTCACTTGATGTTTATGCCGAGAAGATTAGTGAAATTGCGTCACAAGCAAGCAGTCTTGGATATACAATGGATGACAAAAGATTAGTTCGAAAACTACTCGGTTCTGTACTAGAAAAGTTCATACAAATAGTTGCTGCAATTGAACAGTTTGCAGATCTTAAGACGATGCCATTCCAAGAAGCTATGGGAAGATTAAAGGCATTCGAGGAACGTACTAAGAAGCAAACTAAGGAGGAAGACGTGTCTAGTAAACTACTATTCACTCAAAGAGAAGGAAAGGAGAAGGTTAAAAACCATAAATGTGAGTATTGCGGGTGTGGAAACTCAAATCGGCAAGACTTTGGACGTGGCCGAGGCAAAGGTCGGGTGTCCGGGAAAAGTCAAGGTGATGGTGGAGTACAACGGGACAAAAGCCGCGTAAGGTGCTACAAATGTAACGAGTTTGGACATTTTATAAATGATTGTCCAATGGAAAGAAAAGGAGGAAGCTCATCTAATTCAATGTGATGAAGATGAACCTATGATATTATGAAGAAAATATGGATCACAAAGAAAGATGAAGACTTCCTTAAAATATATTTAGTTTAAGGGGGAGTGTTGAAAGTTAAACTAAACTAATTAGTATATATATATATATATATATATATATATATATATGTTATTATAAGTTTAGTGTGACAATTGTATAATTATGTTTATTATAAGTTAGGTAGTTACGTTAGTTTCTTGGTGGTTAAGTAACCCGGTGGAAACCCGTGGATAACCCGCTAAGTTAGTATGTATAAATACCATGTAAACCCTTCATTTGTTACTTAATGAATCTATTTTACAAAGATTAAATTCGCTGCATTCATCCTAATCTTACATGTGTGTATCGATCCCTCTATACCCAACACATCTAAGACCGGTTTGTTTCATCGTTGTCATCTAAGACCGGTTTGTTTCATCGTTGTCATCTAAGACCATGAATAAGGAGACTTCAAGTAGTTAAAAAAGTTGTTTGTTTGGTAATGTTGATGATACATTAGAGCAGTCGGAGAGAGAAACATGGTTGAGGAAAAAAAAACAAAAGGCAATATCACGTGTGGCAAAAGATACAAAGATTGAGTTAGATACGTATTTGAAAGAAAAGACTTATACGTATTTGAAAGAAAAGACTATCCTAGACTATCTTTTAAACTCTTGTTTGAAATTTAATTTTTGTCTTTTCTTTAAGACTACTTTTCACGGTTTGTATTGTGGCTCTAATAGTTTTGTTTTAGGATATGATAAAAAAACTATGTCCTTTACATTGGACATTTTGAAGCATTCCAGAATGAAAGCAGGTCGAAGATGGTGCATGTTGTTCGATTATAACCAAAAACCAAAATGAATTGAAAAATGGTTTATTCAGTTCAGTTAAATGTATAGACCCCAAAAACGTTTGTAACCTAACCGAATTATTAGACAATAATTATTAGTATATAGTTAGATGGTACAAATTGTAATTAGTATATATCATGTAATTATATACATCTCATATAAATCAATATCAAAGCACGCATTACATTCCAATATGGTATCAGAGAGTTTCTGATTACCAAAAACACCCTAACCCTAATCCTCCTATCACCGCCACTCTTCTGCCATCCAACACCCTTCCCACCACCGTAAACTACCGTTCAAACCCTCCCTCTCACCATGGCCCACACCAAGGATCCCGTAGATGAAGCCAAATTAAACTCCACCCCGCAACCACTTTCAACAACATCCGCACCCATGTCAACGTCATTCTTGACATCGAGAATGGCCTTTACATATCATGGACCGAAGTCTTCAAGAACACGTGTAGAGCGTTTGATGTCATCGACCATATCTTACCCGAAGAAGGAGAGTCGTCATCAAAACCTAAAGAAAAAGATGTCCTATGGAAGAGGCTCGATGCAATTGTGTTGAATTGGATCTATGGTACTATCTCAAAAGATTTGTTTCAAACAATTCTTGTCAAAGACACTACAGCAGCAGATGCTTAGAAAACTCTTGCAAACATTTTTCAAAACAAAAAAATACCCGTGCACTATACCTTCAAAACAAGTTCACCACCATCAAGTTTGAGTCCTTCCCCTCCATGTCAGCCTACTGTCAACACATGAAACTTCTTTCCAATCAACTGGCGAATGTAGACGCACCATAAACAATTGGTTTTACAAGTCATAGCTGGACTCAATGATGCTTATGATTCGGTTGCAATGTTTCTGCAACAACTGGACCCACTTCCTTCATTCTATGATGTCAGATCCAAGTTGATTATGGAAGAAACTCGTAAGGCAAACCAAGCTCCTAATACTGCTCTTTTGACCACCACCACTCAACGGCAGCCGCAAGCAACAGTACCAACCGCCGCCACACCAAAACAGCCCTCCCAAAGCCTCTTGGACAACCGCTGATGCTGCTGGTCAGCAAGTTTCTGGCCGTGGCAGTGCATATAATCATAAGGTGTAACATCCCGTTTTATGAATGAAAATAAAAAATTTGAACTCATGTTAATTATTGTTAAACAAGTAAGTTACGGGTCAAAAGATTACTAAATCGTATAACTTCTAATCACGTATTAATATTATTGAAGTTCAAAATATTAATGTATGGATTTAGCATGTTAGAATAAAACTAATAAAACTTAAAGATCAAATGATATGTATGTATGTCAATTAGGATGAAGATAAAGTTCCTCTTGAGGTAAATGTTTAATATAAACTTGATGAGGATAAGAATCTTAACGTCGGTTACATATGATAAAATAACAATCATAATAATAAAATCAATAAAAAAAGGGTTTATACAAAAGCTTTATAAGTAAGCTTTATCAAGTCGGCTACGAAAGGCGACAATATTATGTGTATATATACATATACTCAAAAGATTTCCAACATCAAAATAATAATCAATTTAACAATAACACGAGTAAGATCTGGAGTAAGGTTGATATAGGAGTTTTAGTAAATTTCAAAGACGGTTTGAGCACAACAATTATTGGGTTGTATTCTGCACTCAAGTTAGTGACATCAAGAGGTAAGTACACTGACCCGTAACTAATATATGTACATGTTAAATACATGGTATATGATTTATTTATTATGAGTTCGTATGAATTCTGTGGAGATGAAACATGTTTAATTACATGTGCTATAGGTTTATTATTATGATAACATGATTATGGGGGAATAATTTATATGATTACGGGTCCAAATATGTGTATTGATAGTTTAAAAAGGAGTTAAATATATGTAAGGATTTCTGGTGTTGAAATCCCAAGGAGTTCGAGCGTTGAACTCCACAAATATACAAGGGGAGTTAAATATATGTAAGGATTTCGGGAGTTGAAATCCCAAGGGGTTCAGGTGTTGAACTCCACATATATAAAAGAGGAGTTAATAAACCTCAATGGTTCAATATAAACCCATAAGGATTTCGGGTGTCGAATTCCAAAGAAAAATTAATAATGATTTAAATAAAAATAATTTTGGGTGTTAAATCCCAATAAAAGAAAATATGTTTTTAGAATAAAAAGGTGTACTTACTTAGCTAAAGCTAATAAAAATATATTTTAAATGTTTTCAGGAAAAACACCCATAAATGGTTAAAGCTTCACGGACATGACTGGACTGACGAAGGAACCCTACTCTCGTTTAATATTTAATATAATACATGTTGTAGAAAAAGTTTGTAAAATGTTATTTTTCATGTAATACTTTTATATAAGTTAAGAAATGACATGTCACTACGAGTGACAAATTTTATTGTAAACTGGGACCAAAGCTCTGATATATAAATTATGAAAGTATATAAAAAATTTGTGCGTTTCAAGTTGGTATCAGAGCACGGTTCGAGAGATTTAAGTATATAAAAAAATACTTAGACTTGAACCATAGGTGCTACTGATACGAAAATGAGAGGGTTCAGTCCAGAAGCGGTCCAAGGAAGCAGATAAATGGGGATTTTGTATGGGTGCAAAACGAAAAATATGAAAATTTGTATTCGCTAAAATTTGTATGTTTGAGATACCATGTAGTAGTTGGAAAATTATGATGAGTATAATATAATGTTTTCATAACTGGTCAGTATGAGAGTAATATATCATATCATTGTGAGTTTTCAATGATCATATTATATTGAAAACATCAAAGAGTAAGTATGGGGATGGGGAATATAAATGCATAAAATGATATGTGTATGTATAGTATGTTATAAATGCATATATAGTACTTTGTGACCTTAGATATATTGTTTGTCTTGACAATAACGTTATGAACATTCAGGCCTTAAATAAGTACTTGTAGTGTAGAAGTTATTAAAAAATAACATGAAATATATAAATTGTTTAGAAAGACATGGAGGATGAAAGAGGAGAAAATGCGATACAAGGTGAAGAGAGTCGTAACACTGAAAAGCATGTAGATAATGCTTCGGAAAGATCAATGTATTCACCTCATCTTGATAATAATACAACGTTTGTACCTGAGGAAGTTCATAGAAAGATTGCCATCAAGGTGGGAAAGGCATTTGAAGCCAATATCCTATTTCTTCTAGCTGAAATGAAAAATTCTATTGGAATTATGCTAGAAGAAAAATTAAAAAAGAATGAAGTGGCCGTAGAGAAACCTACGAATAATATGGGAGCGACGCCAATAGCTTAAGTCGAAAAACGTCACTGCACGTATACAGATTTCATGGCATGTAAACCATTACAGTTTAAAGGCGAAATTGACCCTTTGGTGAGCCAAAGGTGGATAACAGCCATGGAAACTATTTTTGATGCGTGTCATTACGACCTGTGTGATGAAGTGATGTTCGCAACGAACCAGTTCTGTGAAAGAGCTAAAGACTGGTATGATATGGTGAAGAAGGGAGATAGGGAGAGAAAGAATTAGAAGTATGTCTTGAGAAGAATTCAAACCAATCTTCCTAAAACATTTCGGTCCTCGTGTTGCAATTGATCGTCTAACTGAAGAACTTCTTCATATGCGTCAAAGCAATGAAACGCTGGATGAAATCCTTGGAGTTTTCTATGATAAAGTGAAGTTTTGTCCTTCGCTTTTCACTTCTGAAGAAATGTGGATGACTCAGTTCCATCTTATCATTAAGATAGAAATTAGAGAATTTATTTTTCCATCAAAATGTGGAAGTCTTGAGGAACTTCTTAATTGGGCTCGTGAACGAGAGATGGAACTGAAGAGACAGAAATAAAGAGACGGGAAGAGAAAGGTTGATGTCATGGTTATTGCAGTACCTGCAAAGAATGTAAAATTTATAAAGCCTGTAAAGAGTTCAGGCTCAATCAAAAAGTACGGTAACTGTCAATTTTGTGGAAAGAGGCATCTTGGGGAGTGTCGTTATAAGAACCCAATTTGTTATAAATGTGGGAAACCAGGGCATACAGCACCACAGTGTATCAGCCCTGTAAACTTATGTTATAATTGTTATAAGCCAGGCCATATGAGGAATGACTGTCCGGTACTGAAAACAAGAAATGGCAAGGTTGTGGAGGGATAGAGGGCCATGGAGAACGTGAAACAATTGGAAGCTCCAAAATCACGAGGCAGGGCTTTTCAAATTACTGCTAAAGAAGCAAAGGTTGAACCTGATGTCGTCACAGGTACCTTTCTAGTCAACTCACTCCCTGCATATGTTTTATTTGATTCTGGAGCTCATAGGTCCTTCGTATCTATAAAGTTTGCTTGCCATAGTTCCTTTGTTAGAAGTAAATTGGTACATATGTTAGAAGTTAACATTGCTAGCGATAAAAGTTTCTCCGTGTCCGAAATATATCGAGACTGTAAAGTAAATATTCAAAGAGAGGAATACGATATCGACTTAATTCCAATAGAGTTAAAGGAGTTTGATGTGATTATTGGGATAGATTGGTTGTCCTAGCATCACGCCTCGATAATCTGTAATCGAAAGATTGTTCAATTTATGTCGCCAATGGGAGAACAAATTTGTATCTATGGAGAAAGAAAGAGTAACATAATTGGATGTTCAATAGCGAAAGCCAAGAATTACATACGATATGGACATCAAGCTTTTCTAGCCTACGTGGCTGATAAAGAAATGAAAGAAAAGAAACTTGATGAAGTCCCTGTAGTAAAGAATTCCTAGACATTTTCCCTGACGAGCTTCCAGGTGTTCCACCAACAAGGGAAATCGAATTTAAAATTGATTTAGTTCCTGGAGCTAAACCAATGGCTAAATCGCCATATCGACTAGCACCAAACGAGATGAAGGAATTGATAACTCCAAGACCTCTTGGATAAAGGCTTTATTTGCCCAAGTGTTTCACCTTGGGCATGCCTATATTGTTTGTTAAAAAGAAGGACGGTGGCATGCGGATGTGCATCGATTACCGTGAGTTGAATAAGCTGACCATCAAGAATAGGTACCCTTTGCCTAGAATTGATGATCTTTTTGACCAACTACAAGGCACTAGCTGGTTCTCAAAGATTGATTTAAGGTCAGGTTATCATCAAGTTAAGGTACGAGAAGAAGATGTACCTAAGACAGCTTTTCGTACTCGTTATGGGCATTATGAATTCGTTGTGATGCCATTTGGTGTAACGAATGCTCCAGCGGTTTTCATGGACCTAATGAATCGAGTATGTAAACATATGCTTGATCGTTCTGTCATCGTCTTTATTGATGATATTCTTATCTATTCATGAACCGAAGAAGATCATGCTCAGCATCTTCGTGAGGTTCTCAATATGCTAAGAAAAGAAAAGTTATATGCAAAATTTTCTAAACGTGCATTCTGGCTTCAAGAAGTCCAATTCTTAGGTCATGTGGTGAATGCGGAAGGTATTTTGGTGGATCCATCCAAAATAGAGACTATTATGAAATGGTCACCTCCTAAGACCCCAACTGAAGTCAGAAGCTTTCTGGGTCTAGCCGGCTATTATCGGCGTTTTATTAAGGATTTCTCGAAGATAGCTTCCCCGTTGACAAGGCTAACTAGAAAGAATTACAAATTTGAATGGAACCCAGAACAAGAAAAGGCATTCCAACTTTTGAAAGAAAAGTTAACTAAAGCTCCTGTCCTAGCATTACCGGAAGGAACATAAGATTTCGTAGTTTATTATGATGCCTCACGTGTCGGATTGGGTTGTGTTCTTATGCAAAGAGGGAAGGTAATAGCTTATGCTTCATGAAAATTAAAGTCACATGAAGCAAATTACCCAACCCATGATCTTGAATTGGCGGCAGTTGTATTTGCATTGAAAATTTGGAGACATTACTTGTACGAAACGAAGTGCACTATCTACACTAATCATAAAAGTCTGAAGTATTTCTTCTATCAGAAGGAATTGAATATGAGCAACGACGATGGTTAGAGTTGGTCAAGGATTATGACTGTGAAATACTTTATCATCCGGGTAAAGCTAATGTGGTAGCTGATGCTTTAAGTCGGAAGGAGAATTACACTCCAATTAAAGTAAAGTCATATAAACTAATTGTAAATTCCGACTTGTTTGATCAAATTAAAGCTGCACAAGTGGAGGCATTGAAGGAAGAAAATTTGAGGCGTGAAAGAATTATTGGTCAAGTTTGATATTTTGAAGAAAATAATAAAGGAATTAAAATTCGTTTTGGACGAATTTGGATTCCTCGAACTTGTAAGGTCAAAATATATGATTCTTGATGAAGCGCATAAATCGAAGTACTCAATTCATCCGGGTGCAACCAAGATGTATAATGATTTAAAAAAAGAGTATTGGTGGCCTGGAATGAAAAGAGATATTGCTAAATATGTTGAAAAGTGCTTGACTAAGCTGGACACCAGAAACCATATGGGAAAATGCAACCATTAGAAATTCCATTATGGAAATGGGAGCATATTATGATGGATCTGGTGACGAAACTTCCTAAAGCTGCCAAAGGATATGATACAATATCGGTAATTGTCGATCATTTGACAAAGAGTGCTCACTTTATACCCATTCGTTAAAACTAATCGTCTGAACGAATGGCAGAAGTATATGTTAATGAGATAGTGTCAAGGCATGGTGTGCCATTGTCTATTGTATCAGATAGAGATACACGTTTCATCTCAAGATTTTGGAGAAAATTTCAAGAAGGAATGGGCGCCAAATTATTAATCAGCACAGCGTATCACCCCCAGACCGATGGGCAAAGCGAGAGAATGATTCAAACTCTCGAAGATATGCTACGTGCATGTATTATTGATTTTGGTGGCAGTTGAGACAAATATTTTCCTTTAGCAGAGTTCTCTTATAATAATGGTTATCATTCGAGCATTGGAATGCCCCCGTTAGAAATGTTGTATAGTAGAAAGTGCCGCACTCCTGTATGTTGTGGAAAGGTCGGTCAAAGTGAACTTGGAAATAAAGAAGTGGTGGAGGCGACGAATGAAAAGATTGATCAAATCAAAGCGCATTTAAAAGCGGCTCAGGATCGACAAAAGTCGTATGCTGATAAACGAAGACGCCCGATTGAATTTCAGGTGGGAGACTATGTTATGTTAAAAGTCTCTCCATGAAAAGGTGTGATTCGTTTTCGTAAACGTGGCAAGTTAAGTCCACGGTTTATCGGTCCATTTAAAATTATTGCTCGTGTAGGGCAAGTGGTGTATCGTTTGGAATTACCTGACGAATTAAACGAAATCCATAACACACTTCATGTGTCATATTTACGAAAATGCTTGGCTGATAAAATGACATACGTGCTGTTGAATGAAATTGAAGTGGATGAAAAGCTTAACTACATAGAAAAACCAGTGGCAATTCTTTGATCGTAAGGTTAAGCAACTACGAAATAAAGAAATAAATCAATTGAAAGTGCAGTGGAAGCATCGACGTGGTTCTGATACCACATGGGAAACCAAAGTTGAAATGAGAAAATATTACCTCTGATACCACATGGGAAGCTGAAGTTGAAATAAGAAAATATGACCCTGAATTATTCGAGGTATAAATAGGTTTCGGGGACGAAACCTAAATAAGAGGAGGAGGGTTGTAACATCCCGTATTATGAATGAAAATAAAAAATTTAAACTCATGTTAATTATTGTTAAACGAGTAAGTTACGGGTCAAAAGATTACTAAATCGTATAACTTCTAATCAAACGTATTAATATCATTGAAGTTCAAAATATTAGTGTATGGATTTAGTATGTTAGAATAAAACTACTAAAACTTAAAGATCAAATTGAAAAATTTTCAAAATCATAATTCATGAGATATGTATGTATGTCAATTAGGATGAAGATAAAGTTCCTCTTGAGGTAAACTTTTAATATAAACTTGATGAGGATAAGAATCTCAACGTCGGTTACATATAATAAAATAAAAATAATCAAAAAAGGGTTTATACAAAAGCTTTATAAGTAAGCTTTATCAAGTCGGCTACGAAAGGCGGCAATAATATGTGTATATATACATATACTCAAAAGATTTCCAACATCAAATAATAATCAATTTAACAACAATACGAGTAAGATCTGGAGTAAGGTTGATATAGGAGTTTTAGTAAATTTCATAGACGGTTTGAGCACAACCATTATCGGGTTGTATTTTTGTACTCAAGTTAGTGACATCAAGAGGTAAGTACACTGACCCGTAACTAATATATGTACATGTTAAATACATGGTATATGATTTATTTATAATGAGTTTGTATGAATTCTGTGGAGATAAAACATGTTTAATTACATGTGCTATAGGTTTATTATTATGATAAACATGATTATGGGGGAATAAGTTATATGGATTACGGGTCCAAATATGTGAATTGATAGTTTAAAAAGGAGTTAAATATATGTAAGGATTTCAGGTGTTGAAATCCCAAGGAGTTCGAGCGTTGAACTCCACATATATACAAGGGGAGTTAAATATATGTAAGGATTTCGGGAGTTGAAATCCCAAGGGTTTTGGGTGTTGAACTCCACATATATAAAAGAGGAGTTAGTAAACCTCAATGGTTCAATATAAACCCATAAGGAATTCGGGTGTCGAATTCCAAAGAAAAATTAATAATGATTTAAATAAAAATGATTTTGGGTGTTAAAACCCAATAAAAGAAAATATGTTTTTGGAATAAAAAGGTATACTTAGCGAAAGCTAATAAAAATATATTTTAAATATTTTTAGAAAAAGCACCCATAAATGGTTAAAGCTTCACGGACATGACTGGATTGACGAAAGAATCCTACTCTCGTTTAATATTTAATATAATACATGTTGTAGAAAAAGTTTGTAAAACGTTATTTTTCAATTTAATACTTTTATATAAGTTAAGAAATGATATGTCATCACGAGTGGTAAATTTTATTGTGAACTGGGATCAAAGCTCTGATATATAAATTATGAAAGTATATTAAAAAAATTGTGTGTTTCAATAGGGACCATCGTACTATCGTGGTAGAGGTTGTGGTGTTCGGGGTCGGGGACGAGGAGGTCGCTACAGGGGCAGCGGATACAATAGTTGGAACTCTAATCCGTGGGGTTGGGATCAACATTTGCGGGCCATGCCTCCTTGCCCATATCCCACTTATCCAATGCAAATGCCTATGGGCCACCCCCCACAACCCACTGCTCCTCGTGGCCCATCTCCAAATCAAGCATATGCAGCCCAATACTCCTACACTCCCACCAATATTGAACAAGCCATGCATACAATGACACTTCAACCCAACCTAACCCGACTTGGTATCTCGACACTGGTGCAACCAACAATATGTCTCACTCGTCAGGTAGACTCTCACCTTGTAGTAATAATAGTACATAAAACTTTATTGTTAATGGAAATGGTTACAAAATCCCTATAACTGGAAAGGGTCAAACCGTCCTCAAAGCACCTTACCCACCATTATACCTTAATAACATCCTCATAGCCCCAAACTTAATAAAAAATCTCATTTCTTTATGTTGTCTAACAACTGATAATGATATTTCTATTGAATTTGATAAATTTGGTCTTTCGGTGAAGGACTACCTGATGTGGACTCCTATCCTCCGATGTGATAGCACCGGGGATCTCTATCCTTTGTCATTGCCCACTCGATCCAGAATTACTTCACCTTTGCTGTTATTTCCCAAGATGTATGCATCGGCGTTTCGGTCATCTAGGCCTTGATTCTTTACATTCTTTGCATAAAGACAATTTAATTTCTATTAAGAATTCTTTAGTTAAACGATTATGTTAAACTTGTGTTTGGGAAACATGTTAAGCTCCTATTTTATGATTCAACATCTATTACTTTTATAACTTTTGATATCATACACATTGACTTATGGACCTCCTCGGTTCCAAGAGTGGGAGGTCACTGATATTACATGTTGTTCTTAGATGATTTTACTAATTATTTATGGACGTATCTTCTCACAAATAAGTCCAGTGTCTTCACTATTTTTCATAATTTTTATACTTTAATCCACACGCAATTTGAACGTAAAATCAAAACATTTCTATGTGACAACAGAACCGAATACTGTTAAAACTTTTCATAATTTTTATTCAAACAATAGTATGCTTTTTCGGTTCTCGTGTCCTCATACTTCGTCCCAAAATGGTAAAGCGGAGCGTAAAATTCGTTCAATCAATAACATGATCCGTACTTTACTTCATCAATCATCCTTACCACCTACTTTTTGGCACCATGCCCTTCAAATGGCCACATATCTTCATAACATCCTTCCAAGTAAACTAAAATATAACAAGTCACCGACCTCGTTTCTATATCATAAAACACCCTCATTTGATAATCTTCGTATATTCGGTTGTCTTTGTTATCCTCTCTTGCCATCCACCACCATCAACAAGCTTGAGTCACGTTCCACACCATGTATCTTTTTGGGATACCCCTCAAACCATGGGGGTACAAATGCTATAGCCTTTTGACACATAAGATTCTTGTTTCGCGTCATGTAGTCTTTGACGAAACCATTTTTCCATTTTCAACAAGAAATGTCATTCCCTCCGACTACCATTTTCTACACCCGACCCCTACCACACCCGAACATAATCCATCCATTTGGAACCATGTCTTTCTTTTACACAACCAATACCTCAGCCTCCTAACCACCCTTCCCGAAACCCAAAACTACATAACCCAAACCTACAAACTTATACTAGACGACCTAAACCTACCCAACCCATTTCCCCCACCTCAACCGAGAACCACACAACTAACCCAGCCCATACCGAAGCCCAAACAACCCCTGCCCAAACAGCCCCTACCCAAACAGAAGTCCAAACACCTCCGACCACCCCTACTCTACCTTCTACAGCCTCCACATCCCCCATAACTCCCTCAACCACCTCCACCAACTCTTCCTCGCCAACACCACCTCCCCAACCCACTCGTACCATGACAACTAGGGGTATGGCTGGCATTTCTAATCCTAGACAAATATTTAACCTTAATACCGCCACCTTAGAGCCCATACCGAAGAACCCAATCCAAGCACTTAAAATTCCCGTTTGGAACCATGCCATGACAACTGAGTTTAATGCTCTTATTATCAATAATACGTGGGAGTTAGTACCTCGCATGCCACACATGAATGTTATCTGGTGCATTTGGTTATTTAATCACAAACTTAAATCTGATGGCTCACTTGAGCGCTACAAAGCACGTTTAGTTTGTGATGGTAGGTCTCACCAGGTTAGAGTGGACTGTCACGAGACATTTAGCCCAATTGTCAAACCGGCTACTATCTACACCGTTCTCAGCATTGCTCTTTTGTAAAATTGGGACATCAGTCAGCTTGATGTAACCAATGCTTTTCTTCATTGTTATCTCTCCGAGACAGTTTATATGCATCAACCGGTTGGGTATAGGCACCCTCAGTTTCCAAATCATGTTTGTCGGTTGAAGAAATCTTTGTATGGATTGAAACAGGCACCCCGAGCTTGGTATCAGCGATTCACGGATTATGTCACCACCATGGGATTTCACCACGGTTCGTGCGATCACTCTTTATTCATTTACCACCATGGCAGAGACACAGCATGTCTTCTACTATATGTGGATGATATTATTCTGATCACCTCTTCCCCTGTGTTGAAACAATCTTTAATGACTCGTTTATCTTCAGAATTTGCTATGAAAGATTTGGGAAAGTTAAGTTAATTTTTGGGCATCGTAGTCACCCGCATCTCTCAGGGCTTATTTCTTTCATAACATCAATATGCCATGGATATTCTAGCTCGGGCAAACATGTCAAACTGCAATTCGGTTAACACTCTGGTTGACACAGCTGGGAAGTTAAGTGTTGTTGAAGGGAGATTATTTGATTATCCTATCAGTTATAGAAGTCTTGCGAGCACTCTTCAGTACTTGACTTTCACCAGCCCTGACATTTCTTATGTGGTTCAGCAAGTTTTTATGTTTATGCATGCTCCACGAGTACCTCATTATAATGCACTTAAGCGCATTCTGCGCTATATCTTAAGCGCATTCTGCGCTATATCAAAGGTACGGTTACTATGGGAATTCACATGAAACTTGGCGCTATCTCGTCTTTGCTAGCGTACACTGATGCTGACTGGGCCTGGTGTCCTAATACACGCCGGTCCACTTCTAGTTTATTTATTGGGGTGATAATCTCATTTCTTGGTCATCAAAATGACAAACCACTGTCTCTCGTGCTAGTGCTGAGGCGGAATATCGCGGGGTAGAAAATGTTGTTGCTGAAATATGTTGGGTTCACAACTTGTTGCTTGAATTGGGACACCCGCCAGGCAAAACTTTGATCGTGTATTGTGATAATGTTAGTGCCATCTACATGTCCGGTAACCCGATTCAGCATCAACGTACCAAGCACATTGAGATAGACATTCATTTTGATAGAGATCAAGTTCGACGAGGCCAGATCCGTGTCCTCCATGTTCCATCACGTTTTCAGCTTGCGGATATTTTCACTAAGGGATTGCCACGAGTTCTTTTCAATGATTTTCGGAATAGCCTAAGCATTCGGGATCCTCCTCCTTAGACTGAGGGGGTATATTAGACAATAGTTATTAGTATAAAGTTAGAGGGTACAAATTGTAATTAGTCTATATCATGTAATTATATATATCTCATGTAAATCAATATCAAAGCACACATTACATTCCAATATGAATAAACCGTTAAATACCCCTACTTTGAACCTATGAAAGATAGCTCAACCAGAACAAGTTGACCAATGATGGACTAGCTGTGGATGATTATACATATGGAAATGATCCCTGTTGCCAGTAAGACCCTAATTTAAGGCCAGAATTAAAGGCAATGCCACGGGGAAGTGAAAGGTGACATGAAAGTAAAATCAGATTCTTCAAAACACTGGCTTAATGTCATGTCATGCTTGAATACCACTTAAACTTAAATCACTCATGGTTAATTAAGTGAAGAAGCAAGTCATCAAACAAGTTCTAATTATCACATTAGTCACTAATATATACAACAGTGATATATATATATATATATATATATATATATATGGTAAACTATCCTACACCTACACTTCACAGAGAGCCTTGCAACTCAATATATATTTATTACTAAATACCTTAATCACATTTACCTAGATGACAACAAAGAGATGGGCATACTCAACTAAGTGGCAAACTTGAATGAGAGGAAGAACAAGTTCTATGTAAGAACAAGAAAAACTTTCCCTGTGGTAGAATAAATATTAAAAAGACCTTCAATTAGAGGATAGATGTCCACAACACTACCATGGATATATAATATATAAATCTAGCCATAACAAAAAAATGATAAAACAAAAGTAACCAAAATGTATAGCATCACAAATACTCACATAAACACAAATACACTAAGATGATAACATGCAAAGTCAACTAAACACTTAGAAAAATGCAAGCCCAAAAGACATAATTGGGTCACATCTGCTCCCTCCACTAAAATTCCATAACCCTAATCACAAGCTTTCACAAACTCCTATCCTAGAACATGTCCTCAAAGATGTGCAAATCTAGCAAAATCATTTCCACTTCGCTCATCCCATAATAGTTTGGGCTTGCTTCATCTCCTCTTTACTCTAAAGCTAGGATTTCCATTCCTCTAAGTAGCTTTGTTGTCTCCCTCTGCTTTACATGCCAAACCATCTCAATCTCCCTATCCTACCTTAACCTATATACTAGGCTACTAGTCATTCCTACCCTCTCTCTAAAACCTTATTGGTTATCCTATGTTCCTATAACTATCTAACATTTTGTGTCCACACATTTATCTCAGCATCCTCATCTCCATCGCCTTCATCATCTGCAATAAGTAACACAATATTAACCACAAAGAACATGTAAGATGGACCCAATAAAGCCATATAGAAGTGCACCCATAATTTGATGGTATTTGGCTAGATTGTTGAACGTGGCAATGTCACCAAGTGAAAGAGTAGCATTAGTAGTCATAAGAGACGAAACCAGCTTAGCATTAGAGAGTCTTGTTTGTTCAAGTTCAAAAATGTATTTCTTTTATGATAGATGTATGTCACGACCGGTGTGGATAATCTCGATACCCAAAAAATATGACAAGTTGCCCAAATCCTAAAGAGCAAGAGTTTGACAAAGTTCCTCACCACTATATCAATAGCCCACTATTATTACCTGTTAAGATAATGTCATCAACATAGACTAACATGGACAAAAGTGTGCCCTAGTGTGAGTAGATGAATAGTAAATGATCTGTTTTAGATCCTTGGAACCTGAGAGCCTGAAGAGCATTAGAAAATCAATGAAACCACGCTCTAGGGGCCTGCTTCAATCCATATAAGGATTTATGAAAAAGGCAAACATGATCTGGCTTAGTGGAATCAACAAATCCCAATGGTTGTTGTAGATAAACAATCTTATTGAGATCACCAAGTAAGAAGGCATTTTGCACATCGAGCTGCCTTAAGGACCAATTTTGTGTAATGGGCAAATATAACACACAACAAATAGTTGTCGATTTGACAACGAGACCGAAGGTCTCTTGATAATCAATCCCCGGTTGTTGCCCAAAAACTTTAGCGACAATGCGAACTTTGTAGCCTTTGATAGCCCATGTTTGGTCTTTTTAATTTGTACACCCATTTGCAATCCAAATCATTAGCATTAGAAACTCAAGGAACCAAAGACCATATACCATTTTTCAAAAATCAGGTTTATGTTTGAAGACTAGCTCAAAATGAGATGTGTTGGAGTTTATTCCGGATGGCATACGATTAATTAAGTAGATAACCGTGTCAAAAGCGAAGTGCCAGAATTGTCGTGGGACTTTAGATTGTGCTAAAAGGGTAAGATTAGTTTCAACCTCATGACAATGACATCTTTCAACAATATGTGGACAAGAGAGCCGACGAATGATTCCCAAGGAAGAGAAGAAGAGAGGAAGAGTGCAGAATTCACCCCCAATCGGTTTGAATGGATTTTACTTTGGTTTGGAATTGACTTCAACCATAGCTAGAAATCTTGTGAAAGTACTAAACATATCATATTTAAGTTTTAAGGAAAAAATCACATACACCGTGAGTAATGAACACAAAGTAAGAATGGATTATGACCATGAAATGAAGTAGTGGGTGCAGGACCCATACATTACAAAAAATTAAATCCAAAATACGTGAGCTTTTTAGACGATGATAAAAGAAGTTTGGAAGATTTTTCAACAGAATATGAAGAGCAATGAAAACTAGAATGTTTATTGAAAACGGATAAATAATATTTAAAAAATATAAGCAGGAGAAATTATGGATGTGGATGACCAAGTCATTGATGCCATGTAGTTCAGGAAGCACGAATAGTTAAGAGAGCGACTTTTGGTAATGGCTGAAGCTTGGGAAGACTTATGGAATAGAGTCCACCGTTACTTGGACCCGTGAGGAGGGTAGTGCGTGTAGACTTCTCCTTCCTAATAAAAAAAGTAGAGTGAAATTTAAAGAAGACATCATTATCATGACAAATTATTAAATAGATAGAAGGTTATGTTTTATTTCAGGTACATTAAGAATATTTTGAACAAAACAGGTTTTATTTGGTGAATAAAAGAGTGAGGTGCCAATGTGAAAAATGGAAAACCTTTATCGTTACCTACAAGAAGATTATCCTCACCATTGTAGGGTTCATCGGTATCGAGACATGTGAAATTTGGTGTAATATGGTAATCGGACCCATGTCAGGTAGCCATGAAGTAGACGCTTGGGAGCAGTAGTCAGCATGATAGGCAGATGCTTGGTTCACCTAAAGGGTAGCAGGGTCACGTTGAGGGCATTATGAAGGAATATGACCAATATTGAATCTGTTGCATGTACCATAGATGGTGTTTTGATTCGAGGCCCAACTGAACTGATTTTTATGTCCTCCTCCTTGTTTACAATTATTATTATAGCTGCCACGACCCCAAGACAGTTTTTCTAGACCACACCCACGGGTGTAAATTGTTTGCCGATAGCATAAAGACGGGAGGGGTGGTGGCAGAATTAGGGTTGATACCTAGGTGGCTTTGATACTAAGTCAAACTTGATATTTGTAATTATGTATGTAATCAAGTATTGTATTACTATAGTTGTATTTAGTGCAATGAGAGGACACCTCTATTTATAGAGGTAAAGTCTAAGAATCGGGCCTTGGGCCAAGATAACTAACATGCCCAACTTGGAGAATATATACAAATAGCACTCCTCAAGTTGGAGCATAGATATTGATCATGCCCAACTTGCTACATATAAAGTCTATTTGGGCTTTCTGAAGAGGTTTCGTGAATATATCGGCGAGCTGAAACTCTGTCTTGACATGAATTGGTTAAATGGACGGAGGGTCAATCTAAGTTCCACCAACAATCCATGATAAGATGACAATCAACTTCAATATGTTTTGTTCTCTCATAAAATACTTGATTCTTGGCTATATGTATAGCTTATTGGCTACCATAGTATAATCTCATCAAGTCATTAGTAATAATCGCTAAGTTCTTTAAGAAAATGACAAATCCAAATCATTTGTGAATTGGCATCTGCCACAGCTCTATATTCTGATTCAACACTTGATCCAGATACCGTGTGTTGTTTCTTACTCTTCCATGATACTAGATTTCCGCCAACAAATACATAACATCCGGTCATAGATTGTCTCATCAAAGTCATTAGTAATAATCCCTAAGTTCTTTAAGAAGATGACAAATCCAAATCGTTTCTAAAGTGGCATCTGCCATGGCTCTATATTCTGATTCGACACTTGATCTAGGTATCATGTATTGTTTCATACTCTTCCAAGATACTAGATTTCCTCTAACAAATACACAATATCCGGCCATAGATTATCTTGAATTAGGTCAACCTACACAATTAGCCTCAGAAAATCCTGATATTCTCCCATCTCTTTTCTTTGTAAAACCTCCTATACAACAATGACCCTAGTCAGAGTATAGTATCCCTAGACCTGGTGTAGCCTCCAATAAATACACAATATCCGATTGTAGATCTTTTTGAAATAGGGCAACCAACACAGTCAGTATCAAAAAATTCTAATATTCTCCTATCTCCTTTCTTTGTAAAACCACCTACACGACAATAACCCTTGTTAGAGTATAGAATCCCTAGACCTGGTATACCCTTGAGATACCTTAGAACACGAAGAGTAGCATCCCAGTACCCAGTGTATGGGGTGGCCATGAACTGGCGTAGAATACTAACAGCAAAGGAGATGTCTAGACGAGTAACACTCAAATAGTTAAGTTTTCTAACTAATCATTTGTAAATTGTTCAGGATCCTTCATGGGTTTCCCATTCTCTAGAAGAAGCTTTCCGAGCATTGAGCTATCAACCAGCTTACAACCCAATAATTCACACTCATATAGCATGTCAAGGACATACTTTCTTTGAGAAAGAAGAATCTCCTGTGGAGAGCGTGATACTTAAATGCCAAGGAAATATCTTAGTCGACCTAAGTCGTTAATCTAGAACTGAGACAGAAGGAACTGCGTAAGTCTGGCGATAATGATGTCATCCATGTAAACAACTACCATTATCCTTCGACCCTCACAATGTCCCAAAGAATATAGAATGATCATATGCACTACGTGTCATCCCAAACTCTCCTATAACACTAGAAAATTGATCAAACCATGCTCTAGGAGACTACTAAGCCTGGCGATCCTGACTTCATCATCACCTGTGATAATGATGTCATCCATGTAAACAACTACAATTATCCTTCGACCCTCACAATGTCCCAAAGAATATAGAATGATCATATGCACTACGCGTCATCCCAAACTCTCCCATAACACTAGAAAATTGATCAAATCATGCTCTAGGAGACTACTTAAGGCCATAAAATGAACAGCGTAATCTACATACCTTTGAGGCCTCCTCGACAATAAACAAGGTGGTTACTCCGTATATTCCTCCTCCTCCTTAATAACACCAATTAGGAATGCATTCTTAAAATCAAGTTGGCGGAGTGGCCAATGATTAAAATCAAAATGCGTTGTTAATACCATTTTGGCAACCGGAGAAAACGTTTCATCATAACAGCACCATAAGTCTGTGAATAACCCTTATAGCAACTAGGCAGGCTTTTAGGGTTGAGTTTAATCGTGAATACCAACGACAGCTAACTGTATGCTTCACATAGGGAAGTGTTTCAAGATTCCACGTATGATTGGATCGAAGAGCCCCGATCTCCTCTTCCATAGCCTTTTTCCATCTTGGGTGAGCGAGAGCTGTAAGGCCCCCGTTCCTGGGTACCTCACAGTTGGTCGTCATCGCACTTAAAACACATCATTATATACTTTTTACTAAAATCATGCAGTGGAAACTTTGGTAATAACTTTTCATTTTACTATAAATACTTTTGCCAGTTAATACAACGTTCATCAATTACAAAATATATATTGTTGTATTACATCACAAAAGCATTAAACAAAAGAATGTCATCCCAAAGAGCTGAGTAGACGCCTCGTGCCATCCTCAGCAACCTTACCTGCCAACTGGAAACACATAAAAAGTCAGCGTTGCTGAGTGAGTTCTAGTTTTATAATAAAAACATACTTTTCTATTGTTAAAACCGTTCTTTACTATCATGCGATCATACATCATACATACACATAGATAATATCATTATTATCTTCTTGTCTCGTTCTTTCATTCATTCATTCTTTATCTTTAACTTTCATTCATTCTCTGTCTTTCATTCATTCATTATCTATCTTTAACTTTCACATTCTTTCATCTTTAACTCTTTCCTCTCCATCACCCATAAACCTTATCTTTCTGTATCGTGGTACTGGACCTAGCCTATCATAGACCATCTATATCGGTGCATCGCACCTCCTGGCCACAATACCAAAGATAAAGTTTAGGGGTACTATCACTATATACAATACCTTTCTGTATCATGGTGCTGGTCCTAAGCCTATCATAGACCTTCTATATCGGCGTACCGCACCCTCCTGGCCACAGCATCTAATGTAGAGCTTAAGTGTACCATTGTCGCATGTAATATCCTTCTGTATCATGGTACTGGGCCTAGGCCTATTATAGACCTATATCAGCGCACCGTACCCTCCTGGACACAGCACCTAGGATATGTAGCGATGGTTCTATACAATAGTTGATCCCAGTGTCAGGATTTTACCCTCCTCGTAGCACACAAC
The DNA here is from genome assembly GCA_024085815.1 of Flaveria linearis. Classification (NCBI taxonomy): domain Eukaryota; kingdom Viridiplantae; phylum Streptophyta; class Magnoliopsida; order Asterales; family Asteraceae; genus Flaveria; species Flaveria linearis. Next base: position 3,323,808 of record CM044017.1, on the reverse strand, counting down.
CACAATTACTGAGGTTGCAAGACAGGGATTCCATTTTGAGTCTGTTGCAACAGCAAGGTTGCTCACCTCCTATATTTGCTTGCAAGACTTTATTACACTCATTCATTATTAATGCATGCATTCATTTATCATGTTCCTCTTTCATTATCTTTTATTTTACGTTACATAATACTTTCATTACATTTATTAATCATAACACGTAAAGCCATGGAAAGATAAACACGTATCGAAACAAGGAACATCGACATTTAGCAGTCATCAGTCATCACCATCATACAGGGCTACATCATAATTAACATACATACATCATGCATAACATGCAACACTATCATCATCGTGCCCAATATAACTTCTAAAGCCTCGACGGCCATCTTACATGTACTTACGGGAACTACCACATCATTACTTACCCCTCCTTTTTTCCTTGAAAGTCAGTAATTAAACTATGCCTCTCCTCGTACACAACAGCCCCATTTGGGCGATTGGGCACCCTTCAGTCGCATGACCTCCATACGACTGAACATCATGCGACTAGACCAATGCCAATGAACTCCCATGCGACTGAACCTCCAATCGTGCGAATGGACCCCTAATCATGCGATTGGACACTATGTGAATGGACACTTATGCGACTAAGCTCTCAGTCGTGCGAATGAACACCTATGCGACTGAGCACCTATGCGACTGAGCTCTCAGTCGTATGACCTGTTATGCGACTGAACCACCAGTCGTGCGATTGAACCCCCAGTCGTGCAATTGAACCCCCAGTCATGCGATTGAACCTCAGTCGTCCCTCAGTCGGCCGATTGGCCCTCCAATCGCCTAGCCCTAACCGGGCGCAGACTGCAGTTCGGGAGCAGTCGCAATTTTCGTCCCCCAAACACTTCCAAACTCATTCTAAGCCCAAATCAACCCATCTAATCCTTAGAAAAGCGCTCTATGACACCATTCAAGCAAACACAAGCCTGAAATCACACTCTAAACACACTATACACAATCACACCCAAATGGGTCAAACACACACATTTTCAAAAACAGGTTTCTATGTGTTCCAGCCCCAAAATCGGTTGAAAACAAGTAAAATAGGGGTCCTAGAACTCACACAAACTAGAAGAAGATGAAGAGCTTCGTTTGGACTAGCTACACGACAAGTTTCGAGCCCGAATCGACCCGAATCACCCATTTTTCTCTTCTTTTTCTCTTCTTCCTCTCTTCTTCATCTCTTCTCTCTTTTGGCTGTGTTTTCTCAAGAGTGGGGAGGAAGTGGCTGCACTCCCCCTCTTAATCCCCCATATTTACAACTTTTCCCCCATTTTGGCAAGTTTGGTCCCCCGACTTCGGACTTTATTTCTTTTTCTTCTTTTGTCGGCTTTAAAATAGATAAATAACCGGGTGTTACAAGTCCACCCCCTTATATAGATTTCGTCCCCGAAACCTGTTATTCCTCGAACAAGCGTGGGTAATGCTGTCTCATTTCCTCTTCGGTCTCCCACGTTGACTCGGATCCCTTCCTGTGCCTCCACTGTACACACACAAGAGGAACCACTTTATTTCTCAGCCTCTTCTCCTTTCGATCGACGATTGCCACTGGTTGCTCCACATAACTGAGCTGTTCATCTACTTCGATATCCTCCAGTGGAACAATCATATCTTCATCTGCCAAACACTTCCTTAGATGAGATACGTTGAATGTCGGGTGAATTCCACTTAACTCATCCGGTAACTCCAGTCTATAGGCCACCTCTCCTACTCGAGCAATGATTCGAAAAGGGCTTATATACCTCGGGCTCAACTTGCCCCGCTTTTCGAACCGAATGATACCCTTCCAAGGTGAGACCTTCAACATAACCTGGTCACCCACCTGGAACTCAATCGGTTTGCGTCGTTTATCAGCATACGACTTCTGTCTATCTTTGGATACCTTCATGAAGGCCTTGATGCTTTCAAGCTTTTCAGTCATAGCCTCGATCACCTCGACGCTCCCTAACTCTTTATGACCAATATCACCCCAACAAACGGGTGTTCTGCATCTTCTACCGTATAGCATCTCATAAGGTGGCATACCAATGGTGGCATGATAGCTGTTGTTGTATGAGAATTCAGCTAATGGTAAGTGGTTATCCCAACTTCCCCCGAAATCAATCACACATGCCCGAAGCATGTCTTCCAGTGTCTGAATGGTCCTTTCTGACTGACCATCAGTTTGGGGATGATAAGCCGTGCTGATATGTAACCTCGTCCCCATGGCGTCGTGGAATTTCTTCCAGAATTTGGATGTAAACCGGGTGTCACGATCAGACATAATAGACACCGGCACACCATGACGAGTTACAATTTCCTTGATGAAAGATCTGCCAACCTCTCGGATTAATATGTCTCGCGCATCGGTAGGAAGTGAGCACTCTTCGTCAGGCGGTCAACAATCACTCATATAGCATCATACCCTTTCAGATTACGTGGCAGCTTCGTAATAAAATCCATGGTGATGTGCTCCCACTTCCATTCCGGTATGTCCAAAGGTTGAATCTTCCCATACGGCTTTTGATGCTCTGCCTTCACTTGCAAGCAAGTAAGGCACTTACTTACATACTCCACCACGTCACGCTTCATACCCGGCCACCAATAATCTTTCTTCATGTCTTGGTACATCTTGGTAGCACCGGGATGAATAGAGTATCGATTCTTGTGAGCTTCATCCATAATCCTCATCCGTAGATCCCCAAAACGAGAAATCCACATTCGCCCGAATCGGGTTCTAAAACCGAGTGTGTTTTCACCCAATTCCGCAACCAGACCTCTCATCCTTTCAGAGTTAAGACGATCCTCTTTTAAGGCCTTATCTTGAAACTCCTTGACTTGCTTCATCACATCAGAGGTCATGATCAGCTGGTACGCCTTCACCCGAATCGGCTCGGGTCTTTCCTTTCGACTAAGGGCATCCGCCACCACGTTGGCTTTGCCCGGATGATAATGGATCTCAATCATAATCCTTTATGAGCTCCAACCATCGTCTCTGCCTCATATTCAAATCCTTCTGCTCGAAGAAACACTTCAAGCTCTTGTGGTCAGTGAAAATGGTGCACTTCGTCCCATAGAGATAGTGCCTCCAAATCTTTAGTGCAAAGACCACAACAGCTAGCTCCAAGTCATGAGTAGGATAGTTAACCTCATGAATCTTCAACTATCAGGATGCATAAGCTATAACTTTTCCTCTCTGCATTAACACACACCCCAACCCCGAGTAAGAAGCATCAGAATAAACCACCAGATCTTCATTTTCATCGGGTAACGACAGAACAGGAACTTGAGTCAATCTCATATTCAATTCTTCAAACGCCTTCTCTTGAGCTTGACCCCATACAAACTTTGCATCTTTACGGGTCAACTTGGTTAGTGGAGAAGCGATCTTGGAGAAGTCTTGAATAAACCTTCGGTAATAGCCCGCCAAACCCAAGAAACTACGGATCTCGGATGGCGTCTTTAGAGACTTCCATTGCATCACCGCTTCCACCTTTACCGGATCCACCATAATCCCTTCCGGATTCACCATGTGACCCAAGAATTGAACTTCGCGCAACCAGAACGCGCATTTGGAGAACTTGGCATACAGTTTCTCCCTTCTCAACGTCTCCAACACCTCTCGAATATGACCGGCTTGCTCTATCTCGCTCTTTGAATAAATCAGGATATCATCAATAAACACAATCACTGATTTATCCAACATCAGCCGACACACTCGGTTCATCAGATCCATAAAAGCAGCTGGCGCATTAGTCAAACCAAAAGACATGACAAGAAACTCGTAGTGACCGTAGCGAATGCAAAAAGCTGTTTTAGGAATATCCTGCTCTTTCACCTTTAGCTGATGGTAGCCAGATCGAAGGTCGATCCTTGAAAACTAACTGGCACCTTGAAGCTGATCGAATAAATCATCAATCCTCGGTAACGGATACCGATTCTTCACTGTCAACTTGTTCAGCTCACGGTAGTCTATACACATCCTCATGCTACCGTCTTTCTTCTTTACAAATAAGACCGGAGCACCCCAAGGTGAAATACTCGGTCTAATGAACCCCTTATCTAGCAGCTCTTGCAACTGCTCCATCAACTATTTCATCTCCGTCGGAGCCAACAGATACGGTGCCTTGGCAACAGGTTGGGCACCTGGTATCAGATCGATCTGAAACTCAATCTCTCGGTCAGGTGGCACTCCTGACAAGTCTTCGGGAAACACATCTGGAAAGTCACACACAACCGGTACCTCAGTCAGTTGTGGTGTGGGCGTATCCACATCCTTCACATGTGCCAAGTAGGCACTACATCCATGCCTCATGCACTTTCCCGCCACCGCCATTGAGATCACTTTCGGGATCGTCGTGACCCGATCCCCATAAACAGTTACCGAACTCCCGTCAGGCGCTACCAGACGATCATCTTCTTTCGGCACACTATATTCGCCTCGAAGTCCGCCAGCCAATCCATCCCAAGTACCAAGTCGAAACCACCTAAGGTCATCACAAATGGTCTAACCGGAAATTTATGACCCTTAACTCCACATCACAACCCTCTATCAACTCTGAAATCCTGGTAGACTTACCTATGGCAGTTTCTACATCAAATGGTGCCTCAATACGTTTACTATTAACAGGCAGTTTAGCACAGAAAGCGGCAGAAATAAAACTTCTACTGGCACCCGAATCAAACAACACGGAAGCTAAAGTTTGGTTCACTAGAAACGTACCGGACACAACATCAGGGTCCGTCCTAGCCTCCTTTTGTGTCATAGTGAATGCCCTGGCGCTCGCCCTCGGTCCTTCACCTCCTGTCTTCTTCACCCCCGAACCTTCAGCCCTAGGCTTCTTACAATCCTTAGTTATGTGGCCCTCCACGCCACAGTTAAAACACCGGACCGCACGACAGTACTTGGCTATATGCCCCGGCTTCCCGCATCTGAAGCACACGTTCAACCCCAGTCTGCATTCCCCACTATGCTCTCCTACACTTACCACACTTCTTCATGACCACACGGCAGTCATCCACCCGTGCCTTCTTATTACTCGTCGAGGCATTACCCCGACCAAACCTCTTCCCGTTCCAGTTCCTATCACCACCACCCTTCCTACTACCTTCAGCCACCACCACTACAACCCTTTCATCGTACAGTCTCCCCGCCAAGTCCATTGCCGACCTAAACGTGCTCGGTCGGGCAGCGATCATGTGCCTGCGAATATCCGCTGGCAAACCCTGAATATACCTCTTGATCTTTTGCTACAGAGGTGTCACCTGATCTGGCACCAGACGTGCCATTTCGTTGAACTTTGTGGTGTACTGTTGGTGTGTCATCGTTCCCGCCTCCAGCTGCAGGAACTCTCTCTCAAATTTATCCATTTCTCGGTGAGTACAAAACTCCTCAATGACCAACTTCTTCAGCTCTGACCATCTCATCCTACCAATAGCACTGCTGCCCTCGGCTTGTACTATATTGTCCCACCAGCATAAAGCCGAGTCCACAAAAGAATGGGCAGCAAATTTTACTTTCTGATCCTCTCGGCACTCGCTGATATTCAGAACAGCTTCCATTTCCCTCACCCATCGGTGAGCAGCAGCAGCAGCAGTGCTGTTTCCATCGAAAGTAGGGGCTTACACCTTTGAGATGCCCCGTAGTTGCAGCCTCGTGCTGACTCCTGCACAGGCTCCTCATCCTCTTCCTCATTATTGGAGGGAATCATTTCGGTCTCTGGTTGCTCCCGTCTTCCCGAGGACCGGTTCCTCTCTTGTTTTTCCCCTTCCCATACAGCCTTTATCACTTCGGTCAGCACAGACGGTAAAATCGTCTGCATGACCTGATGCACCTCTTCGACCACCGCCTCTTTCACCGAGGCCCTCAGATTTGCACTCTCATCACCATCCTCCGGATGAGGGGTCTCGGGTCCCTCAGGAATCACCTTCTCAACTCTAGGTCTGCCTCTTTTGGGCCGCGATACAGCACCAAGTCCACCATGCGAGGCTTTGGATGATCTACCACCGGCCATCCTCTATCACACACTCAAAGATTCAAACACCAACACGGTCATTCAAGGGAACAGATCAGTTTATTTCAAGTATAGTAAGTCCATAATTACAGTGGCCAGTTGTGATTAGCCACTTACTTTACTCTTCGTACCCCCGAGCATTACCCGTCCTGACTACATCAGTATCTAAACCTACCAGTAACACATAAACCACATAACATGCGCACATAATTCCAGTTAACATTAAGAAAAATACCTGATGGCACGCAGCTACTCAGTTTGACATCCCTTCCCTTTCCGTCCCATTCTTAGTTTAAGTTAAGGTTTATTTGAAAATTTACCCGCTTCACTTAAACTTTGCCTCTGATACCAACTTGTAAGGGCCCCGTTCCCGGGTACCTCACAGCTGGTCGTCATCGCACTTAAAACACATCATTATATACTCTTTACTAAAATGATGCAGCGGAAACTTTGGTAATAACTTTTCATTTTACTATAAATACTTTTGCCAGTTAATACAACGTTCATCAATTACAAAATATATATTGTTGTATTACATCACAAAAGCATTAAACAAAAGAATGCCATCCCAAAGAGCTGAGTAGCCGCCTCGTGCCATCCTCAGCAACCTTACTTGCCAACTGGAAACACATAAAAAGTCAGCGTTGATGAGTGAGTTCTAGTTTTATAATAAAAACATACTTTTCTATTGTTAAAACCGTTTTTTACTATCATGCGATCATACATCATACATACACATAGATAATATCATTATTATCTTCTTTTCCCGTTCTTTGATTCATTCATTCTTTATCTTTAACTTTCATTCATTCTCTGTCTTTCATTCGTTCATTATCTATCTTTAACTTTCACATTCTTTCATCTTTAACTCTTTCCTCTCCATCACCCATAAACCTTATCTTTCTGTATCGTGGTACTGACCTAGGCCTATCATAGACCTTCTATATCGGTGCATCGCACCTCCTGGCCACAGTACCTAAGATAAAGTTTAGGAGTACTATCACTATATACAATACCTTTCTGTATCGTGGTGCTGGACCTAGGCCTATCATAGACCTTCTATATCGACGCACCGCACCCTCCTGGCCACAACAGCTAAGGTAGAGTTTAAGCGTACCATTGCCGTATGTAATATCCTTCTGTAACATGGTACTGGACCTAGGCCTATTATAGACCTTCTATATCGGCACACTGCACCCTCCTGGCCATAACACCTAGGATATGCAGCGATGGTTCTATACAATGGTTGATCCCAGTGTCAGGATTTTACCCTCCTCGTAGCATACAGCCACGATTACTGAGGTCGCAAGACAGGGATTCCCTTTCGAGTCTGTTGCTACAGCAAGGTTGCTCACCTCCTATATTTGCTTGCAAGACTTTATTACACTCATTCATTATTAATGCATGCATTCATTAATCATGTTCCTCTTTCATTATCTTTCACTTTACGTTACATAATACTTTCATTACATTTATTAATCATAACACGTAAAGCCATGGAAAGATAAACACGTATCGAAACAAGGAACATCGACATTTACCAGTCATCAGTCATCACCAGCATACAGGGCTACATCATACTTAACATACATACATCATGCATAACATGTAACACTATCATCATCATACCCAATATAACTTCTAAAGCCTCGACGGCCATCTTACATGTACTTACGGGAACTACCACATCATTACTTACCCCTCCTCTTTTCCCCGAAAGTCAGTAATTAAACTATGCCTCTCCTCATACACTACAACCCCATTTGGGCGATTGGGCAACCCTTCAGTCGCATGGCCTCCATGCGACTGAACATCATGCGACTAGACCAATGCGAATGAACTCCCATGCGACTGAACCTCCAATCGTGCGATTGGACACTATGCGAATGGACACTTATGCGACTAAGCTCTCAGTCGTGCGAATAAACACCTATGCGACTGAGCACCTATGCGACTGAGCTCTCAGTCGTATGACCTGTTATGCGACTGAACCCCCAGTCGTGCGATTGAACCTCAATTGTGCGATTGAACCTCAGTCGTCCCTCAGTAGGCCGATTGGCCCTCCAGTCGCCTAGCCCTAACTGGGCGCAGACTGCAGTTCATCCCGAACTGCAGTCGTGATTTTCGACCCCCAAACCCTTCCAAACTCATTCTAAGCTCAAATCAACCCTCCTAATCCTTAGAAAAGCACTCTATGACACCATTCAAGCACACACTATACACAATCGCACCCAAATGGGTCAAACACACACATTTTCAAAAATGGGTTTCTATGTGTTCCAGCCCCAAAATCGGTTGAAAACAAGTAAAATAGGGGTCCTAGAACTCACACAAACTAGAAGAAGATGAAGAGCTTCATTTGGACTAGCTACACCATGAGTTTTGAGCCCGAATCGACCCGAATCACCCCTTTTTCTCTTCTTTTTCCTCTTCTTCCTCTCTTCTCTCTTTTGGTTGTGTTTTCTCAAGAGTGGGGAGGAAGTGGCTGCCCTCCCCCTCTTAATCCCCCATATTTACAACTTTTCCCCCGTTTTGGTAAGTTTGGTCCCCCGACTTCGGACTTTATTTCTTTTTCTTCTTTGTTGGCTTTAAAATAGATAAATAACCGGGTGTCATAAGAGCAATCATCACATTATTAGGAATTGGGTATGAATCAATGGCAGTAGTATAGGCATGACACTCCGTTAAGAGATGAGCATAGGCAACATAATCTTGAATAGGGTAACTGATGTCTAGGATCCTTACGAAAAGCAATAGGTATGTTAGGATATGGTGCACTAGCGGGTCAAAAACAGGTGTATCTAGGTAAGAGGAACCTCGATTGTCTTATCCTTTTGTCGCCTCGCATATGTGAAGAGAAATGGCGAAGGTTCTCTTAGCATGGCAGATGTGTCTGTAGATCCAGTAGTTGTATCTGAACCATACATTTCTTGTATGAGATGATATGCGGATTCTACTAAGGACATGGAGGAAGATTTGCTTAACAACAGTGGTCGAGCACTAGAATACTTGGGTGATAAACATAATCATCATGACATCCATTTTGTTGTTGCAATTATCTTGCAATAATCAGTGAGGAAGGACCGCCTTGCTCAGCTCTTATGTATGCCTGGCTCAACCACAAAATATGCATGTGACAATGATTCCTTTGTTGAGAATGATGAAGAAGATGATCCTACATTTCTTTTACCCACAGTAGGAAAGTTCTAAGCAATAATGAGTATATGTGATTCCGTTGCATTCCACAAAGCCATTTGAATCCCGCTATCATCTATACGCCATTCCTTAGGAACCAGACGTAGGGATAGCTGTGTTAATGGTCCTCTTTGTCCAGACTTGTGAGGCCCTTCTGAACGAATAAACTTCGTGAACTCCAGTTATTGGGGTCAAGTTTCATAGGGATTCGTAAAACATAGGCAAAGTTGATAATACCAGGATTTAACAACAGTAGATCGGATCGGAACAAGATTAAAGGATTTAGACCATAAATCGTAATATGGTAACTTCCAGGTAAAACACTAAGAACTCCTATGTAATATGGTACTTTAGGTCCAAGATTAGAGGATTTAGACCATAAATCGTAATAGAAGCACGATGAACAATACCTCTAACGTTCTGGGGCAGGAATTGGGTGACAAGTGTTGCTGGAGAAAAGACTCCGGCGGCGGCAGGCGAGCAAACGAGGTATTGATGGAATCGGAGTCTCGCCAGGAATGCAGGGGTGCGGGCAGTGTCGGCTCAATTGTCGGCGATTTGCCGAGATCTGAGTTTTAAGGTGGCGGCGCGTGGATGTATGTGGCGGCAGGTGGGGGTGAATCCGGCGGAGATCTAGCGTGAAAATTTTAGGCTCGGTAAACCAGAGTTCAGTGGTGGGGGTGAGATGTACAAGGGATTTGAAATACGCGAACGCGACGGGGACAATGAGTAAAGATCTGGAACGGTAACAATGATGTCTTCTGTCAGCTGTTAAGAAGACCGGAGTAGTGACTGAACGGAACAGAACAAGAAGAGGAGGTCAGATGTCAAGCCTAAGCACTGATACCATATAATCTAATATCCTCTATTTATAGTGGAAAAGTCCATGAATTGGGCCATGGGCCAAGATAGCTAACTGGACTTAAACTACAACATATATACAAAGTGTATTATATATTCTAAATCATGATTACAAAGGGGATATATATATACTATATATATATACAATCTGAACCCTCTAATATAATTATATATACATAACAAACTTAGTTGTCTAATAAGGGTCAAATGGGTCAAGTCGGGTCACTACTAAAGTCAGCTGTATAAGTCAAAAAAGTATGTTTTAATGCTTAATTTCAATCTGTGTCTTCTATTTGGTTGAAAGTTTTTAGGATGTTAGGTGTTTACTTTTTCTTTAATTGTGTGTGGGCTAGTATGCTATATAAACAGCCAAGTATGGTGAATAAAAAGCAGGTCTTTGACAGAAAAGCAACTCGTTCTACTTTATTAACTTCTCATTCTTCAATTGTAGTTTTGTGTTTGTTCGTTTGAGGCTGAACAAGGAGGTTGGCCTAACAGGTACTTCAAGTTTCAAAACCAGAGTGTATGATGATAGCTTAAAGATCTTGGATATAAAATGAAGGCTCGGTATCAATATAGAAGCTTGAAGTATATGAAGTCCAGCTTAAGAGGGTGTGGTAAAAGAGTAATCTAGAGATCATTTTCTAAGTTGTATTTAGGCATGACTGATAAGGTAGTTAATGGGTGAGACAATTAATGACATCCGGTCGCTTCTTCCAAGAGATGCAATGGTTGGATGTGTCGTTTAGATATGTATATATTACAATGTAATCTGATCAAATGTGTGTGTGGCTATTGGCTAATATACAAAAACTTCAACATACATATAACAAAACATTTATATTCAACAATGGATTAAACAAAATCATAATAGTTACCTGGAATGGCAAAGGGTTTTTTACCCGTCTTCAATGGCATGTCTCAAAGACGTGTCTACAAATTCATCATTGGAGCTGTCTTGTAAGATATGTTTGTTTGGATCCCCAACATACCTGCTGAAAGAGATTCTTAATGCTATTCTATGGCTTTTACGCCCAGTTTAAAAAGATGTTATACATATGTATTAGCCACCATTAACATGCATCATTAGAAACCAGTTTATATAGAATTGAGCTACACGACTTACCCGAACTCATGTTTGGTTGATGTAATAATAGTGTAATCTATTCTGTTCCTCCAACACTGTTCCTAGGGATGCATGTTAGTAGGCACGAGACAAAAGCTTTGACAGCGAAAAAACTTCACAGATGCATTTTCATTTTGTTGAAATAACCATCTTTTCTTATAAACCTGTAGTATGTATGCGCTAGAAAATGCATAATTATTCATACTTGCTTAGTAGAATACACCTAAATTGCTTAACAGAATGTTTATTTATGCAAAAAACTCACTTTTTCTTTAATGATAGAAGGGTTATAGCTAAGAATTCAGTATGTAAATGAATGTTTTTTCTATTGTTATAATAAGAATCTATTTCAAATACTACAAGCCAAGAGATACTTACAAGCCAACAAATGTCACAAGGGTAGCAGCCTTTTCCAACATCATTGAAGAGAGAATCGCCTTGATATAATATGCAAGAGTCAACACATTGATAACATTGAAAACCTGAAATATATATATAAATAAAGGTGTTAGCTCGGTCACAAAGGTGTTAGATTGAAACATCAGTGTTTGTTTCCCCAGAAATCATGTCATGAAGTAGGTTTAAAACACGGTTATACATCCACCACATTTGTTCTTAAATCCAAGAAAACCTTTATGATAGACTTGAGGTGGTTAAAAGAGGTATCAATAGAGTAACATGAAGAATGAATCACCCAAATTCAGTTACATAAACTCCACCATTTATTCCCACTTGCCTTATGATACAAATACCATTGTTTTTGTTTTCGAGATTCAACTAGTGCAGCACACATACTGTCATAATCCCATTCTTCATAAGAAACTGCAAGCAAAAGAGAAATTTTAACAAGACATAGATGGTATACATGCATGAACAATAAGAGGTATGAAAAGAACCAACTATAGAAACAGAAAACACACTAGTCTTCATACGTAAAGAAAATAAACTTTAGTCAAGAGATGTTACCCATGCAGCAAAGGAGACAAAAGGGAGCAGTAAATACACTCATAGTTTCCACAGGCAAGGGAATATTCAAAGATTGAAGCACCCTGCATCACGTTTGCCTTATTTTCTGATATGATCAATGATATGTAGAAACAAAACTATCCACATACCAGGTATGACCATCAAATCAATTCTAGAAAATCATATATCCCATTCTTCGTAAGGAACAGCAAACAAGAGAGAAATTTTAACAAGACATAGATGGTATACATGAACAATAAGAGGTTTGAAAAGAACCAACTACTACAACAGAAAAACACACTAGTGTTCATATGTTAAAAAAAAAACTTTAGTCAAGAGATATGTTACCCATGCAGCAAAGGCAGAGAAAAGGGAGCAGTAAATACACTCACAGTTTCCACAGACAGGGGAATATTCAAAGATTGAAGCACCCTGCATCAACAGTTGTTACTAAACTTGCTGTAATATTTCCATGATTTGTTTAGCTAGAACAAAATGTGGTAAATCAAAACCGATAACTCATCCAAGAGGATACCTTACAAGAAGTAAATGATATCAGATATCATATCATGTTTGCTCAATTCGACTATATAAAGAAAACCTTATCTACTCACCAAATCCGATCATCAAGCTAGTTTCAGAAGTCATATTCCATTCTTTGTAAGGAACCGCACTCAATTGATAAAAAGAGATATATAGACAATACATAGAAGCATAGATCATATACAACATAAACAAGCATTAGAAAGGTATAAAGAAAATTTACAGCTCTTGAAGTTTATAAAACATGATAGGTTCTTTTCATTGTTAGATAATTGTTAACATACTAATCACTGTTTCATATTCATATTCCAGCAACAACAGGTACAACACAAGAATATTAAAATCATAACTCACTTTTCTCTATAAGAATATTATGTATGCATCAATTTGTATCAATAAAAAACCTGATTGATCAAGATATGTAGAATGGCACCTGGAAGATATAGAAACTAAGTAGACCATAGAAAGTTGTATCCAAACATGAAACTTGTTATCACTTTCTAGGAGTGGAAACCCACATTAATGTAACAGCCTGACTGCAGAATTCTGTGTTTGTCTATTAAAGTCCACTAAATCTTCAATACGTCTTAACAATATATATGCCAAGATTGCTTGTCAAAAGTAATAATGAAATTAAAGATTTATAATTTATCAGTGTGAAACTGGGATTAACTAATGAATGCACTCCTGAATCCTGATTAATGTGTAATTGACATGTATCCCATGCCTGTCACGACCTAAATTTATGTAAAACAGCGAGAAGACAAAATGCTTGTCCTTGAAAATTTAAGTTGGTAAAGAAACCAGGCTATCATCCAAAGAGCACAGAAAAAGAAGATACAACAAAAACCTGGGAATTGTAGCTAATTGTATATACAAGTCAGCAACAGGGTATTGCATAGAAAAATACAAATATCAGAAAGTGGATTATCAAGAGTACCGGTTATGTACTTACCATGTCCAGAAGAACTGCCGCAGTTAGTCCATCACTTGTTCCCTTAACTTCCTATAGCAAGTGAGAGGTTGAGAAAACTTCATATTATTCAATAACAACAATGAACCTAGAACCAACTACTACAACTGAAAAGCACAATAGTGTTCATATGAAAGAACATAAACCTAATTCAATGATACGCTGCCCATGCAGCAAAGGCAGAGAATACTCACACGGATTCCACAGACAAAGGAATTTTCAAAGATTAAAATTAATGTTACTAAATTTACTGTAATATTGCATAAAATTGTTTAACTAGAACAAAATGTGTTAAGTAAAACCTAAATTGTTCTCTGATCCACATTTCCATAAGGTTCTAGAAGTAGCAATAATAAACCTGATTGTAATAATAGAACATGAAGATTAGAGGGCAAACATAGCAACAACTTCATTGTCATAGCTCCCTGTCATTGATCAAGATAGTAGGATGGCCCCTTAAAGATTTGGAAAAGTTGTACCCAAACAAGAAACTTCTCACTTTCTTGGAATGGAAACCTCATTAATGTAACAGCCTGACTACAGAATTCTGTGTTTTTTTACTAAAGTCCACTAGATCTTCAAGACGTCTTAGAAATATATGCCAAGATGATTTGTCAAAATGAAAAATGAAAAATTATAAATTATCAGTCTACCAAGGCGTTGAGTTTCCTATACACTAAATATACATCAGAGATGGTTTCTAGAAATAATTTTATGGCTGTCTGAATAAATCGATCCTCATCAACAGACTTAAGGAAAGGAATACAAGAAATGCAGCTTTGGGCCATATTTCACACTGAAATTAAAATAAACTAATGAATACACTCCTGCATCCTGATTAAGGTGTAATTGACATGTATCCTATGTCTGTCACAGACTGCATTTATGTAAAACAGAAAGAACAAAAAAAAAAGAAGAAAAAACAAAATCATGGGAACTTTAGCTAATATACAAGTCTGTAACATGTATTGCATAGAAAAATACAAAAAAACAGAAAGTGAATTATCAAAAGTACTTACCATGTCCAGAAGAACTGCAACAGTTAGTCCATTACCTGTTCCCTTAACTTCCAATAGCACAAAAGTGTTCATATGAAAGAAAACAAACCTAAGTCAAAGATATGTTGCCCATGCAGCAAAGGCAGAGAATACACACAGGGTTTCCACAGACAACGAAATATTCAAAGATTAAGCGCCCTAAAGTCAATAAATGTTACTAAATTTACTATAATATTGCATAAAATTGTTTCACTGATTTCCAAATTGTACAAATTTACTATAATATTGCATAATATTGCACAAAATGTGTTAAATAAAAACCCAAATTGTTCTCTGATTTCCAAAAGGTTCCCGCAGTAGCAGTCAAATAAAAACCCAATTGTTTTCTGAGACCTTACAAGAAGTAAATAATATAGCGTCATGTTTGTAATATTGAGTGATATGCTCAATGATATAAAAAAATATATATCCACATACCAGGTAAGATCATCAAATTAATTGTAGAAGTCATGTATGCTATTCTTCGTAAGGAACTGCAGGAAAACGAGAAATGCAAACAAGACATAGATGGTATACATGAGCATAAGAGGTATATAAATGAAATTAACTAGGTCACAGATATCCATCATAACTTCCGGCTACATAAACCCGACCCGAAGCAGGTTTTAATACATGGTTATATATCCACCATATTTGTTCTTAAATCCAAGAAAACACTTATAAAAGAGGTACCAATTGAAAAACACGAAGAAAGAACCACCCAAACTATGTTTACTCCCACTTGTCTTTTGATAAAAATATTATAGACCATGATTCTGCTATTCAATATTCTACTACTGCAGTAATAAACACATAGACGGTTATGAAAATGAGAGAAAATACAATTAGCTTGTCCCAGGTGTTCCTGAACCAAATCTGTCTTTTATTGTGTTAAAGTTTGTCTCCTAATGTCAGTATAATTCAAATTCTAAGTTCAATGATAATAATAACAATAACAACAATGATATATGAAAGTACTACCCTAATTACTGAATACTCAAAGTCAAAACCCGTGAATTGTACCATACTTAACGAATCATAGGAACCAAACCTGGAGTAAAGTGAATCAAATTACAAAACATATAAAGAGAAACTTGAATGACAATTTCATACTTAATAACCTGCAACAAACACACGTCAAAATTCAAACGTATCAATCGATATGTAGAATTAATGTAGATGGTTATATTTACCGAGAAGAGATAGACGGATTAAGAACGCATAATGTAGAGTCGAAGACGGTTTGAGTTTTGAAATCCTCTGACGCCGGTGGTTGTGTGAGAGTTGGAGATACTTCGACTTAGTCAACCTAATAACCTGCAACAAACACGCATCAAAATTCAAAACAGAACACTTCATACAAATCACAAATATTAGAAATTAATCACAAATAGACTATACATCATGAATGTATCAATCGATGTTTAGATGACAAGTTCCACTGAATCTATCGAGAATAGACGGAATAAAACGCAGGTACTCCGATCAACAAGAGAATGAAGAACACGATGTCGTTTCAAAACGCGTAAATGTCGAGTCAAATACCGCCGGTGACGGCCGTCGATAGCCTCCGACGCCGGTGACGGCCGTCGATAGCCTCCGACGCCGGTGGTTGGTGAGAGTGCGATAGACTTGGAATCAATCAACCGAATAACCTGCAACAACAAAAACGCATCAGAAATTCAAAACAGATCAGTTTATATGAATCACAAATACTTGGAGATACTTGGAGTCAGTCGACCTAATAACCTGCGACAAACACGCATCAAATTCAAAACAGAACAGTTGATACAGATCATATCACAAGTAGGCTATCAGATTGATTTGTAGATGATTAGATATACCGCATGCTCCGATCAACATGAGAATGAAGAAGAGAAGACACGATTATTAGAGTTGAATTGAAGATGCTTAATTGCGTCGGAAGCCTCCAACGTCGGTGGTTTTGCGAGAGAGGTATAGGCTTGGAGTCAATCAACCGAAAAGCCTGCAACAACAAAAACGCATCAGAAATTCAAAACAGATCAGTTTATACGAATCAGAAATAGGCTATATATCATGAATGTATCAATCGATGTTTAGATGACAAGTTCCACTGAATCTATCGAGAATAGACGGAATGAAGAACACGATGACGTTTGAAAACACGCGTAATGTTTAGATGATAGCCTCCGACGCCGGTGGCCGCCGTCGATAGCCTCCGACGCCGGTGGAGGGTGATTTTGCAAAATTGCGAGAGACTACGAGTCGATTGCGTTATAGTTATACAGAGACACCGGTGAAGGTGTCCGTTTTTATTGAGATAGATGCATGCTGTATGTATAATTTGGTGTGTGTGATTGGAGGAGGTGGTACACGTGGAAGTGTTATTGGTTCTGAAACTTGAATTTTCACCGTCTTAAAGATATTACCGTTAGCATCATTATTAGTTTATTACAAATTATGATTTAATTCTGTATGATTCGTTTTTTATACGATACCAAAAATAGTACCCTGTCTAGATCCGAACCACTTATTTTATTACTTTTATCCTGTCTGGATTTGTTTTTAATTCACTTAATATTGTCAAATAAGAATGTGATATCATTACTTGGGTTGTTAGCTTACTAGTAAATAAGATATTAATCTACTCTAATAAATCAAAATAAATATTAGTTAAATGCTCATATTTTAGTATGTTCAAATCATCTGTATTTAGGATTGTCAATGTGTTAACATCATAATAAGTTTATAATTTTGATAGACATTTTGACTTTAAAGAAATTTCCTTAATAACTCTTCATAAATTCTATAACAATCAAGATAATTTATTTCTAGAAATAAATAACACTTTATTTAAAAAATAAATAAGACTTAATTTTGTTAGAATATAGTTTAATTTGTAGCTAATCCTTGTTAAAACTAAAATATTTTAAAAGAATATATAAAATGTTTATGTATAATTATGATTTTCAATTTATGTTTCTTTTTATAATAATTTATACATTAAATATGTTTTATTGATATTTTATCTATAACATATAATAAATTCTATATATATATAATATATTATATAATTTTTTTATTTCAAGTCGTGTAAAACACGAGTTTTAACCTAATAGTTAAAATATATGAACATAGAAGGCATCCATGTTTTTATCTGATTATTATCTTTTACATATTTTTTAAGTTATTCTTGATTACATGTTTAAATTTTATTTATTGGTCTATTGTTTATTTTAAAATCGGTATAATTATTTGATTAATAATTGTCAATTTCCCTGAATTATTTGATTAATATGTTCCTTCCGGATGATTTCTCATATAATGATACATGGGTTGAGAGACCATGTCTTATTGATGTGTGTTATAGGAGGATGTGGTACACATGAAACTGGTTTATTGGTTGGACTACTTGATAATTCACTTGAGTAAAAGATGTTACCGGTGTCATGATTATTATAAAATTATGATTTAATATTTTCTAAATGGCTCGTATTTTAAGTGAGAAAGTTCACTCCGATAATATTGCTTTTTACGTGGTTTAAGTTTTGTATTGGTACCTGGTAAAAATCAATTATATTTTCAAAGATTACGTACCTATGTTCAAATATGATTATAAATAATTTAACGGGTCTCAAATGGAAAACTGTTGTTCAGAAAGAACAAGGACATAGTATTTATCATGTCTTGATCTTTTACGTAATCTTAGTTTTGATACATGTTAAATTTGGTGTAAAACTAGAATTGTAACCCGTGATTTGCACTGGTATTCTTTTCATCGCATATTGAGAACGATAATTGGTATAGCATATTAGCATGGAAATATGAATTTGTGTAGGATGTTACACTAATATTATAAACAATAATACCTAAATCTTTGATAAAAAAACATGGAGCAAGAAACGGTAATGCAAAAAAGTTATTTGCTTCAAATATCTTTAGATGTTTATCGTTTATAATGAAAATTAAAGGGAATTTCGAAAAACTTTAATTTAATTTAATTTCTTTTCAATTATATTACATTACATACTATAATTACCAAAGGTAAGGAATATTGTAGTTGTTTGGTTTTGTGTTTTCACCATCCTATTTTTCAGGTTTTGCATCCCCCCCCAAATCGTCTTTATAGAGAGACATATAGGAAACCCATGTTCCTTTTCTGGTTTTGCATCCCCCCCCCCCCCCCCCCCCCCCCGCCCCCCCCCCCCCCCCTTTATAGAGAGACCGCCCTAGTTAGAAATAGAGAGACAGATATCTATTTCCTTACATTTGGTAATTAATAGTATTAATATAATAGGAAACCCTGTACTTTTCTAGTTTTGCATTTTGTCCCCCACCGTTTTATAGAGAGACAGATAGGAAAGTCTGTCTAATTTTTTGTATAGAGGGGGAAATCACTGTCGCCTTTCATTTACATCGCTTCCACCATGCAAGGAATAGTCGGTTGGTCATGGTTCTAATAGAAACAAACTAAAAAGCAAGCAAACTTTGATTGCCGGAAATTGAAATTGGCCCGATTCGAGAGGGGCAACATCTCCACAAACACACAATTCAAACTTTGATAAAACTGAATAAAAAACGATACTGAAAACAAAGTTTACTGTAAACTAAAATACTAACTGCTCCCTTGAATGTAGCTAGCAAACCGCTCCCCACCATTCTATGATCTGATTACTGCTTTGACCCAGTGGGTCGATCCATAACCTGAAGATCGATTCCATATTCTTCAACTTCTCCGATTCGGACCGCTTCTAGCTTTAAGAATAGACCTCGGATATCAGGTTCATATCATCACTTCCCGCCCTGTAAAACAGCTTGTCCTCAAGGCGAAAGTCAGGAAACTAGTTAGCCAACATGAAACACCGGGTGTATGCAAACAGTAGGAGCTCCATTTGGTCAGCTACTCGTGAGCAAAGCAACGGATATACCCCTCCACGCAACGATTCAATACCTTTGCTTAGCCATCTATTTGGGAAGGGTAAATCATACTCGATTGGTATTTTGTGTGATTCAAACGGAAAAGCTCCTGCCTGAAAGTACTCAGGAAGATGACATCCCTGTTAGACACAATTGAACAGGGGAACCCATAGAGTTTAAGAATTTCTTGTAGAAAAGAGTAGCAACACCTTTGGCTGTGAATGGATAAGCAAGGCAAAGGAAATGTTTGTATTTACTTAGAAGATCAATAACCACAATGATGGTATCGAAACAAATGGAGGGAGGTAGTCTCAAGATATAATCCATAAGAAGATCCTCCCAAACTCGATACGGGATAGGTAAGGGTTGTAACAACCCAGCAGGAGAAAGGGTCTAGTATTTCTGCTGCTAGCATACTCGACACTATTGAACATAGAGCTGAATCTCCTATTTCATCTTTGACCAGAAATACTGAGAGGTAAGCCGCTTTAAAGCCTTTAAGAATCCACCATGCCCCCCATCGGAGCGTCGTGAAATGCACTTAATGGCAGAGATGGAGCGATCAAGAAAAAATTGTGTTTGCGAGAGCACGGATATATAGACCGAAAGACCCGATTATCAAAAATGAACAAAAATCAAGATGGATTTTGAAGAAGGTTAAATTATAAATTTTATTTGTTTGATTCTAATGTTTTAGTTTTTATTTTTAACTTTTAATGTTTTAATAATTATGCAGATTATCGCGTATTTTCACACTCAAATGAAATGAAACTATCGAAGTTTAGATAACTATATTCATAAAAGAGAGATCTAAATCATGTTATGAAGAAATGGAACTCTTCTTACCAAAAAAAGGCATTCGCTTCGTTAAGGATAGGTGTTAACCCTAATTACAATATATATTAAAACCTTATGTCGGTGGCTACAGTGCCACTGACCTCCACACCTAAATAAAACCCTAATCCCCTTAGTCTCACCGATCAATCGAGCTCTAAACCCTCAACGACCAACAGCAGTTCGAGACGTCAAAACCGTAGGGTTGTTACCGACCAAATCCCCACCGCAGTGGCACCGGAGAAGAAGAAACGTCGTAACACTCGCCGGAATCGGAATCGGAGTCAGGATCTCCGGCAAACGAAAGGCGAAACGCCGCCGCGTGCTCCAGTGGTGGACGCATTATCACAGAACGATGGTTGTGGTGTTGAGGTTGTTGCTGCTGCTGTTAAGGAGATTAATGTCGCTGGTGTGAGGTGAAGGACTAATGGGAGATGGGGTTCTGGAAGATTCTACGGTGGTCCGGCGAAACTCCGGTGAAGAAAGTGCCAACGACGACCACTGTGTGGGTTAGAAAGGGGGAATCTGGTTCGATGAGGTCATCAAGCTGCTAAACCTCTGGTAAATCTTGCATATATGTGCATCTTTTAAAGATTTCATGTGCACAAAGTTTAAATAGAGCTATAATCTGTAAAGAGATTGTTATCTTTAGTTTTGAGTGCACAAATCTGACTCAAAGATTTTGTAGAGATTGATTGATGTTAGGTGAATTTAACAAGAATCATAGTTAGCAAGAGGAAAGATATATTAGCACCAGATGATAGTTGTTTGTAGTGGTTTGGATTGATGTGAGCCAATATAGTGTATACCACAACTATTTTAGGAAGGTGCAGTGGTAGGATGTTTGTGTTTTTCAAGACCTGGGTTCGATCTTTCCTGGGTTAACTGTAAACACTTTGGGTAATAAGCCCCGCCTGTGATGATGATTGGGTAATGGACTAATGGATCGGCCAAGATTGTGCAATAGTGGGGTAGAGATAGTAGTTCGAATCCCACCGTTTGGTCTGATTAGAACAGTGATTCGATTGCCTCCTGTGATGTTTTGAGGTGAGGGTGCAGCAGGCCGGTTAGCAAGTCATGTAATACTATCTAGGGAGTACATCTTATGATGTTTGTTTTGTTTTTACTGGAATCAACATTACCTAAACTCTCTTGCATTCATTAAAGCTGATACTTGAATAAAAATGCCCACTTCATCTTTATCAGGACGAACTGCTAATATTAAAGACCAACTTAAAAAGGAAACGAATCAAACGTGTTAAAGTCAACCTATGCCTAATTTTTGTGCATAAAACCTCCTGGTGTTCATGAGGAGGAAGAAGGGGAATATGAATGTGAATATGATGAAGATGAAGAAGAAGGTGAATATTTCATGGGTAATCATCGTTTCTATTAGGATTCCCCTTTTCTCTTAAACCATTCGAAGCCGTAAGCTTTCAATCCATTTTGTATGTTCTTATGCACTTTTGCTTTTAATTTATAGTTTACTTTCACTTGATTGTTTTGTGACTTTTTTTAATCTTTAATATACCGAGTGTCAACAGTGGGAAGATGAATTGTGTTGATAATGATTTCAGTGACGACTCTCTGAACCTGAAAAACTTGAAAACAACGTCAAGAAAATGTAAGTAAAGATTATGGTTTTAGACTTTACATCGATTTCTCAATTTATCGGTTATTCTTTCTCGAAGACGCATACTCTCAACGACTTCTAATTGCATCGAGCAGATGAGTTTTCAGGGTGAAATTCATATTTTTTTGTTCGTTTTTTGTCTTTGTACCGTTATAAAGCAATTAATTCTTTGTATTTTGTTGTCCCATATGTTATAGAAGTTACTGTAAACTGTGTTTGTTTCTGAGTTTGGTTGTTCAGTCGTTTGATTTAAAATCGTTCGTGTTTCTAGGTGTTAAAGTTACCTAACGAAAGCCTTAAGGTCGTAGTTGAAGATTTTTTGGCTTCTTCATACTTCGCAGGTATCAAGTGTGTAGATTTTATAGTTTGTGATTTTAAGCTTCTTCATATTTTCTGTTGTTGCTATGGAAGGTAATACTTATGCCAATGAAAACTGAAATTTCATGGGGAATTTTTTAAGTAGATAAGCTTTAACATATGAAGGTTGCAACAGATTTAATGGGCATGTAGGGTAATGTGTTAAAAGGGGCATTTTTCTTACGGGTCAGGTTGGGTTGACATGAAAACATCTTTTTCTCCGTTTTGTGATGGTGCGTATTATGGATTTTTGCTCGTGTTTTCTTTTATATCTTATTTGTATTTGGTTGTTTTGATGTTTCATATTCTATTATTGATGGTATTCTAATCGATTTATTGTTTCTGGAACATGTCTGTAGGTGAAGGTGCTAGGTACACACGTACACACGGTGAGCTTTAGCTTAGGTGCAGAATGTTTGAAAGGTAAGAAGCCTAAGTCCTTGCGTACATGTTGTAGTCTGTTTAGTATTTGATTATGTGTGAATTGATTATGGCCATGAAACAAAAGCTAATTGACCTTATTATGATCTGAAATACCTTTCGAAATCAAACGTTGACCCTAAATCAGTTCTCGAAATGAGGCCTAATAACAATCGTTTTAATCTCCCTGCGGCAACGCGCGGTGAACATAACTAGTTATCTTTATTATAAATACTCCACATTTTTTTTTCAAGAGTATAAAAAGAAGTCATGGTTCGTAGCCCATGGACGTAGCCCATGGACGTAGGTCACACTTAAGCAAACTCCATTAAATCCTTGTTTATTCTAAAATTTATTATTATCATATTATGTGTGCTTTTGTTTTTTATGAACTGCCTCCTCCTCTACTAGCTATTTTAGTTCTCTTAGCCGCCGCAAAAAACATTCATCAAGGGCCATCATCGCCACCATCCACTAGCATACTGTCGACGTTACTACAATCCATGTGTTTGCCACCGCTGACAGCTATATTATAAGCATACTGGCATTCTGCCTTTTTCAATTAGAAGAAAATAACACTAAACATGCCCCGTTTACATGTATTCAGTTATCAATTGTTTAGTTATTTTGTTGCTGGATTACGTAATATTCTCATCACTTCTTTTAGAAGTAAATTAGAAATATCATCAAGTTCTTAAAGCCCAAGCTATAGCATTGTATTGATTTTTTAGCCCTCATTAAATCCTCGGGTCATCTGCATACACATAATACCTAACAAGTGGTATCAGAGTTTTGATTATTATTCTCTAGTATTATAGCTGATGAGGATCAAACTAGACTCAAGAAGTTTAATATTAACTTTAGATGGTGGAAGATGCAAATCGAGGATTCAATCATTTAGAAAGATTATTTAGAAAGATTAGGATGCGACAATGAATTCTATAGAGCTTGAAAAGATGTCAAAAATTGATTAATTGGTTGCACTAGATAGAAAAGTTGTTTCTTTGAAAAGGCATAATGGATGTACGAGAAGTTGTCTCCTGCCAACAAGGTCTTTATAATCATGAAATTAGTAAATATAAGTTTAAAGGAACGGAGATTAGTTACCTCTCATATCAACTACTTTAACACTATTCTTCTCGTCTCGTGTCAATTGATGTTAAATTCGGTGATGAAGTCCAAGCTTTATTGTTATTATCTTCATGGTTATGACCGTTACATGAGTTAGTAGATCTTCTGGTACTACTAAGCTAATGTTTGAAGGAGCTCGCGACCTAACTCTATATTAGTATATTAGGAGGAGCATCAGTGAGTCTTCCAATTCCTTCTTAAACACAAGTAAACAAACAAACAAACAAACATACCCAGTATATCTCACTCAATAGTAGGGTCTGGAAGGGTAGTTGGTGGCTAGTCTTTCCTCTATCTTGGGGGATAGAGAGACCGCTTCCAAAGAGACCCCCGACTCAATAACAGAAGCAATAGCAAGCAATAGCAAATAATAACAAGCACCTTATATATCGTACAACACATAGGTAAATAACACATAAAGATTTAGAAAGTGCATACAACAAAATACGCGGCATGTTTCATCTAACAAGGGCTTCATTTATCCTCCCTACCCATAGATCCCGTTAAAAGTCCTTACTTTTAATTCTACGTCTCTACTCACTTCTATCCTCGACCATGTGCTCAGAGATGTGCAAGTCTATCATATCCCGCCTAATTATCTCGTCCCAAGTCAACGTAGGTCTTCCTCTATCCCTTCTACCCTCTACGCTGATGTTCTCTACTGCTCTAACTGGTGCTGCCATGGGTCTCCTCTTCACGTGCCAAACCATCTTAATCTTCCCTCTCGTATTTTATTTGTGATACAAGCCACTTGTAGCTTCTGTCGAAACACGTCGTTTCTTATCCTATCCAGTCTTGTGTGTCCACACATCCACCTCAGCATTCGCATTTTCGCGACCTCTATTTGTCTCTCGTGCGATTTCTTTATGGCTCAGCAGTCTGTTCCGTATAACATAGTTGGGCGTACTGCCACTCTATTTAGTTTTTCCTTTATTTTTTCCGGAAACCTCATATAACATAAAATCCCTGATACTGCTCTCCACTTGCACCATCCTGATTGAACACGGTGGGCTACATCGCTGTGTATCTTTGTCTTCCTATATGTACGAGCCCAGGTATTTGAACCTAGACGTTTGTGGGACCGTCATACCCTGGATGCTGATTTGGGTGTCCTCTTCAGCTTCACCACTAAAGTTACAATGCATGTATTCCGTCTTAGACCGACTTATCCTTAAGCCTCTGCGCTCTAGTGCTGCTCTCCACTGTTCTAGCCTCTCGTTAAGCACCCTTAATTCTGATATTAAGATAATATCGTCCGCAAACAGCATGCACCACGGGACTGGCTATTGCATAGACTTGGTCATCTCATCCAACACTACTGTGAAGAGGAATGGGCTTAATGCCGAACCTTGGTGGAGTCCCACTTCCACCGGGAAGAATTCTGTGTCTCCGACTGGTGCTCGCACACACGTTTTTGCCCCGTCATACATATCCTTGATTATTTTGATATACCTCTCTAGTACCCTTCTAATCCGTAGACTTTCCCAAATGAGTTGAAGCGGAACACTATCATAGGTTTTTTCTATGTTAATGAATACCATATGGAGGTCCATTTTCTTTCCTCTATATATCTCCATTAGCCTCCTTATGACGTGTATGGCTTCTTTTGTAGAGCGTCCTAGCATAAATCCAAATTGGTTTATCGCTATCTGGGTTTCGCGTCTAATTCTCGCGTCAATAACTCTTTCCAATAGCTTCATCGTGTGACTTAATAACTTTATTCCACTTTAGTTTGCGCAACATTGGACATCTCCTTTTTTCTTATATATAGGGACTATGACACTGCTTCTCCACTGTTCTAGCATCTTCCGGTCTTGAAGATAGTGTTGAATAAGTCTATTAGCCATTGCAGGCTCTCATCTCCCAGGCACTTCCACACTTTAATCTGTATGTTGTCTGGCCCTACCGCCTTGGCCCTTCCCATTTTCTTCAGAGCTCTCGTAACTTCGTCGACTGTGATGCTTCTACAATAACATTTGTTTTGTTGCGTTGTTTGAGTTGTTTTATCGATCTTAGTTTGTTGATTAGGGTTTCTTATGTTGAAAAGGTTATCAAAGTAAGTTTTCCATCTCACCTTGATATCTTTCTCCTTCAGCAATACCTTTCCATCCGCAGCCTTTATAAACTTCACCATTCTCAAGTCTTGTCTTCTACTTTCTCTTGCCTTGACAATCTTAAACATGTCATGTTCTCCTTCTTTCGTCTCTAATCGCTTATACATCCTCTCATACGTTGTGTTCTTTGCCTCTGACACAGCCTTTTTCGCCTCTCGTTTGGCTTCCTTGTATTTATCTTTTAGTTGTGCTCGTTCTTCCTCATTACTACAGCGTAAAAGCTCTCTAAAACTTTGTTGTTTAGTTCTTATCTTCTCCTGTACATTTTCGTTCCATCACCAGGATTCTTTATGACCGATTGTCCTATTTGTTGTAACTCCAAAAGTTTCTTTAGCTGCTTGAATGACTCTAGTTGCCATATCTTTCCACTTTTGGTTTACGTCTTCATGTGGCCCAGTCTGGTTCATTGGTAAGACCTTATCTCTAAAGATGGTAATCTTTTCGTTTTTAAGCTGGCCCTATCTGATTGTAGGCCTAATTCTCTTAGTTGGTTGAACAATTGCTCTCTTCACGCATAGATCCGCCACCAACATATGATGTTGGGTCACTACTGTGTCGCCCGGTATTGCCTTACAGTCCTTCCACGAGCTATGGTCTTCTCCCCTCGTCAGCAAATAGTCTATCTGTGTGTGTCTCCCGCTGCTGCTAAACGTGATTAGATGTGTCTCTTTTCTTAAAAAATGAATTTATGATGCCTAGGTCATGTGCTAATGCAAAGCCAAGCAGCTCCTTACCGTCGTCATTCCTAAGACCATACCCAAATCCTCCATGCACCAATGGGAAGTGATCATTATCCTTATCGATATGTCCATTAAAATCTCCTCCTATGCATATTTTTTCTTCTCTAGGCATGTCTCCCATAACGTGGTCTAGACTCTCCCAGAACTTCTTTCTTTTCGTTTCCCCTAATCCAACTTGTGGTGCATACGCACTAACTACTGCCACTATTTCATCCCCTATTACTATTCTTAACAGCATAGGTCTATCATCGTATTTTCTCACCTCCACTACATTATCTTGAAGTTCTTTAGCAACTAAAAAACCTACTCCATTTTTTGTTCCATCTGACACTGAATACCATAGTTTATAACCATTGCACTCTTTTGCTCTCCCACCCCGCCATCTAGTCTACTGCAGACACGCTATCTGAACCCTACGTCTCTTCAGCACATCCATTAGCTCTAATAACTTACTAGTTAATGTTCCTACATTTCACGATGCCACTCGTAATCTGTAACCATTTTTCCTTATAGATGCACCTTTCGTCACCGAACATGATCTCGGGGCAGTATAATGGTTCATGCTATCTATTTTACCGCTCTAACCCACCGTAACAAAAAGAACATGAGACAAAGTTCACGAATACCGCCACTAGTCACGGAAAAACACCTTAAAGTGGAAGTGCAGCACTAGTAATGCACAATGAAATGTAGTCACTCAAACGAGGTCAACAATACACAGGTGATACACAATCAAAACAAGAAGCAGAAATATATCAAATCACAAGCAAATTGAAATAACATAAGAAATGGGGAATGCCTCTCCCTATTTAAAACCAAATAGTTGGTACCCCTAACCCAGTCAAACAATTAATAACACACAAGCAGACGCATAAAAAAACAGGTTGGCTCAAAGCCAGGTTTTCACACCACTTATAGTGGTAGATCAATGATTAATCCAGTCTGTTTACGCAGCCACTCAAATAAAAGATATGCACGCACAAGTGACAAATAATCACGGAATCAACAGACAGGCAAAGGATGCAACCCGTATACTAGCACACGAACAGTAGAGATTAGATATAAACAAAAAATCAATGTCGGACCGTCTAGCCCGACCCAAGAATGCTAGACAAAATACAATATATGATGATAAAGAAATAAAGGAGAGAAAGAACGATCTCATAGTGCTTTATCGTCACGCTAATCCAGTAAACCTTCACTTAGGGTTTACAAAAAAATACCAACACCCTTGAAACCTTCACTTAGGGTTTCGAGGAATGAGCCTGAGTTTGATATGCGACACACGTTGTGATGCACGGCGAGAGAAGCTCCATGAGTTACAGAGAAAACCTTCTAAAAGAAACACAAAGCTAGGATTTGAGACGAACCCTCTCTGTAGCTGAAGTACGACCTCACGGCGGAGCAAATCACCAGTGGCGAATCGAATATTTCGGCGAGTATGTGTGCGAAATTAGCTGCGAGACCTCGAATATTTCACAAAACAAAGCTACCAACACCCAAAACCCACAAAGAAAGAAGATGAAAACGAAACAGAGGAAATGAGATTGCAGGTTTTACACCACAAATTAGCAACACTTAGCAAAACATAACAACACACAGATGCAATCAAACCATCAACGACCCAAATCACGACGAACAACAAAAAAAACCCTAATCAAATATCGATCTCTTGTTGCTGTACGACATCAATCAACCGAACCCACATAGAATTATGAACAGAGGTTGAAATACAAACCCTAATTTCGAATCAATGATGAAACTTTATTACACAAAGGGGACGATGGTGATGAATCTGCAGATATTACTTGCGACCACGTACAATGCCAGAAAACCAAGATGATCCCGATGTAGAAGAAGAAGATGCCAGTGGAGAAGAAGAAGACAAAACTCCGGTGAAAAGAAATGAGACTGTTGCGGACTGCAATCGCGGACGGTGGTAGCGTGGTGGCGTCAGCCGGAACGGCTGCAAGACAATGGCGGCATGTGGTTGTCCGGTGGATAACACTGCGATGGGGAAGAAATAAGGGTTTCTTAAACACAAGTAGAAGTCTAAATTAAAGAAATATATTACCTGCCAAGACTCCTTAACTATCAATACTGCTTTGTACCGTTTTGTTCCATCGCTTTCATCTTTGATCCTTTTGACCCATCTATTTTGAAGAGTCTTCTTCCATACTAAAGTTTCGTAAAAACCCAAGTCTAATTCTTTTCGTTCTACCCATTTCCTCTATCATTGCTCGTTCCACTCATAAACATCTTGCATACTAATAGCCTATAAGTAGCATTGTGTTTCACCACTTTTAGTAGAAGAAGATACTTAACTAATGGAGAATATCTATGATGAGGTTCAAAAGTTCTATAGACATCCAAACCAAATATGAAGTATTGGGATCTGATTCCTTTGCTAGTCCGGATCTAAACTCCTACTGTCAAAAGATCTTGTTCTCTAAAATCTTCCTGAACATCATCCTTAGTTTCTAGACTTTCTTCTTCTGAATTCTGACTTTCTTCTTTATTGTTCTGACTTTTGTCTCTAACTAATGGCTTTCTAAGTTTCGCTTATCATCTTCAAATACTACTTGATCTTTATGAGTTGTTGGTATGGTTGAATCCTTGTCTTCATAGAGTTAAGTTTCGTTAGAAGGGTGGAGATGTAAGTCTCACATCGATTGAGGGGAATAACGAAAACTTCTTTATAAGGAGTGGAAAAATTCTCTATGGAAGATGTGTTTTTTTCCTAGGCAAACAACTCATTGGGTGAAAACATAACCACAAGAACCTGGATGGGCGGCCCATCAAGGGCGGAACAAATAATATCTTGGTATAGTTTAGTGTGTTGTTACACTAGTAGCGTTGCACTCACATCTTTTTGAACAAGCAAGTCCTCATTCTACATCTTCCAACATGCAAAGACAACGCCATGAACCTTCTCAATTCCCGTTTTACCCTCATCACCCATAATGCCCTAGATCAAAGAATGAGAACAATCATAGCTCAGATACCACTTGTTAATTTTTCATGTACGTGGCTGACCGAAGGATTCAGATAGGGCATAAAATTAAATATAATACTATGAATCGGGTCTTAAGAACTTGTTGGTATTTCTAATTCATTTTTAAAACGAGTGACGACATTATGATAGTAATAATGGTTCCGCAATAATTGTAACTACGCAATGGAACAATAATCAAATAACTGAAAAACTGAAATAACACACCTAAACTGTTATGGTTAGGATATGATCTAGACTATCTGACCTGTGTTTCTAAAATAGGGCTATAGAGATGAATGCAAATCCTGATTTGACTAGGTAAGAGAAGATGATGATAAAACGAATTCAAGAAGCAAAAACCATATTTAAAGACATTTCTACAATGCGTTTGGTTCGCCTTGGTTGTGTAATACTGATAACAAAATCTTGTGGTGGATCTTCTTTCTTATTTCCATATCATAAGTAATTATGATACCATAGACTGGCTTAGTAAGTATACGCATTTCCTCCACAGGCACATCATTTTACCGCCAAGAGTGTAGCAGCGCTGTTTCATTAAGAAATTATTCAGCTACATGGTTTCCCCACATTCAATTGTATCGGACTAAGATACTATATTATTGTTTCATTTTTTACAACTATTCCGCCTAAGCCAAACAAAGTTGAAACTATGCACGAGTTACCACTCACAAACAGATGGGCAAACCATGGTTGTAAACCTTGTTTATGAATATGATAAAACATAACTCAACTAACTTTCAAGTCGGGTTGACCTTGTGTGATTGCCTCAAGCTCCAACCTTATCACCAGAAAAGCTTAGCAAAATGCAGGTTTGAGAAGCTATCTCCATGTATCTTTAGGCCATAAAAATGTGTCGTTTCAAGCCTGTTGTCGAGGAGTAGGAGTTACCTCCGCAATCTAGTATCCATCCCATCTTTCATGTTTCTATGGTAAAACCTGCTTGTGGATCTCCACCATCTACACCACTCTCTATCACCAAGGATTGGAAAGTTGAGCTTACTCAATCATTTCTCAAAGATGCAAATTACATGGCAACATTGCCCTTTGGAAGATGCTACTCGGTAGCAATATGATCTTTTTAAAACCCAATTGACCAAGTCAAATTAGATTAATAATTTTCCTGCTAATAGTCTAGATCTCCAATTTTGTTGGAGAAGTCAACAACTTCCCTAAAGGGTCTAGATATAGGCGATTACAATGTTCTGTTTGTTTATGTATGTTTTTTATCCTAAGTCTACATACTTATAATAGATATTGGCCCCATTCAAAGTTGGGCATATTATCTATAATAATCACATCCTACTGTTTCCTTGCGTAAATCCTATATATCATATAATAGCTTAAGGATCTTGGATTCAAATGAGGGCCATGTATCGACATAGAGCTTAGAGTATCTAGAAAGGGTGTGGTAAAATAGTATCTAGAGATTATTATCTAAGTTGTAAATTTAGTCACAACAGGTAAGTTAGTTAATGAGTCAGACTGTTGATGACATCCAATTGCTTCTTCTAAGAGGTGCAATGGTTCAATGTGTTGTTTAGATATGTATATAATTAGATCAAATGTGTGTGGCTAATATACAGAAGCTACTCTGTTTATTATTGTGATTATTTCCTCCAAATATATTGACTATAAACTTCAAAATACATATAACAAAACATATATCTCCAACAATGGAATATAGAAAATCATAATAGTTACCTGGAATGGTTCTTTGCATGTCTTCAATGGCATTTCTCAAAGATGTGTCTACAAAGTCATCATTGGAGCCGTCATGTAAACAATATATATTTGTTTGGATCTCCAACAAACCTCCTAGTTTGGATCTCCAACAAACCTGCTAGCTTGGATCTCCAACAAACCTACTAAAATCAGTTCTCAATGCTATTCTCTCGCTTTTACCCAGTTTTAAAATATGTTATACATTTGTACTAGTCACTATTAACAGGCATCATTAGAAATCAGTGTGTTATATATAGTGTGTATATATATATATAGAACTGAGTTTCACAGCTTTTCCCGAACTCATGTCCGGTTGATGGAATAACAATGTCCTCAAACGCTGCTCCTAGTGTGCATGTTAGTAAGCACAGAACAAAAGCTTTCTTAGGGGAAAATAAACAGCAGGGTGAGAGTGAATAAACTTCACAGTAAAACATTTTGGTTAAATTAATCATCTTTCTTATAAACCTGTAGTATGTATGCGCTTGAAAATGAATAAATTATTCATACGACTGGTTGAATTGCTTAGCAGAGTACACCTGGATTGCTTGACAGAAAAAAAATTTTTTAGGGTAGAAAACTCAGCTTTTAGAAAAAGTTATAGCTAAGTATGTAAACGAATGTGTTTCTATATTTATGTCAATCAACAATCATTCAAGACTACATGCCTACAGATACTACAAAGGAATATAATAAGAATTCACTTCAAATTCTACATGCCAAGAGATACTTGCAAGCCAACAGATGTCACAAGGGTAGCAGCCACATCAAACATCTTTGGAGAGAGAATCCCTTTGCTATAATATGCAACAGCCACCACATGGATAACATATATTGGAAACCTCAAATTTATATTAAAATTAACAGACTTAGTCAGGTTTCATTCATATCATAACAGTGTGAATGTAGACATAAATATATGTATAAATATATATTGCAGCGGAAAGTACTGTAATTTCAATTCATTACAATTAAATATATAAACATTGTCTTCAATCTTCAAAACTATTTAAAAGTCCTCTTAAGCTTTTCTCCATCAGGGATGCCAGTCTTCTAGTGCCAAGAAGCTTTAGTCCCATGCTTCTATCCCATAGCTCTAACCCTCACCTGTCAACTGATATGCATACAAAAGTCAGCTTCGCCGAGTGAATTCTAGGTTTACTTAGCTAAATAACTTTTGTAAAGAATATTAGCTTTATCAGTTGAAAATAATCATTATCCATCACAATATCAATACGCACAGGCTATCACTTTATCAATACTTAATCATTTCTTGTTATTTATTACTCTTCTTTATCCGTCAATTCTCTGTCACATCGGTGCCTAGGCTCGCCTAGGACTTTACCGACACGCGCATTAAGGACTTACTCTCGTACCCGATCAGGCCATTATTGTCATGCCAATTCAGGACTTACTGACATGCCTGTTCGAGCATACTTTATCACTTTATCACTGGTGAGGGCACAACGAAGCAACCCTCCTTTATCAATTGCTTGCAAGGCTTTACTTTATCACTTTATCAAGGTACATGTTATGGGCCTCATAACCTTTCTTTAAATTTCACTTTTATGCTTAAGTTATACATAATATAACACAACACAATACAAGGCAATTCATTAGAAACCCTATTTTCCATATAAGATAGTGCATAAACTTTACTGTAGAAGAACTGTTAATAAAGGTATGTATTTAGTATGCACACCGCCCCAAAGCATTTAAAACATGTATAAAATAGGGGATCTAGAACTCACCTGAACTTGTCCAAGTAGCTTAAATTCTAAGTCACTTAAGCTATAGCCTGAATACTCTAGCTGCACGAAAGTTAATATGCAAAAACGTCATTTTCTCATAGTTTCGCCCACAGTTTCGCTGGTAGTTTCGCTGGCAGTTTCGCTACCAGTTTCGCTGGGCAGCACTTCTGCCAGTTTCGCTGGACAGATTCGCTGCCATGAGCGCCCAACTTTTGTTGGAATTTCTTAGTTTCACTAAGTCTATAGGTCAACCTAAGTACTTAGCGAAGTTATCAGCGAAACTGTAGTTTCGCTGTAGCGAAACTGTAGTTTCGCTGTAGTGAAACCGCTAGGAATCTCCTAGTTTCGCTGGATAAATGCACAGTTTCGCTGGATGAACACTTAAATTCGCTGGATCGGGGCCAGTTTCGCTGGATGAATAAAAACTAAGAACCAGCCCGTTTTTTAACCCAAAATCTTATTTTTACGTCCAAATCCTTGGTTTACCTTCCATGAAACCAGATCTAGCCTTTTTACACGTTTTCATACGTAAAAATTTGACCTTTATGTGTTTCTTTGAACTTTTCAAACCCCAAAACCCTAGAATCCGGGTTTGATCTACAGAAGGCCTTAGAGGTCGATTCTTACCTTATTTTGTTGCTCTTTTCTGTGTTTTGCTGCTCCAATCACCCAGCTCTCCAATCCTTCAACCCTTCAAACTCCAAATCTTGATTTTCTTCACTTTCTCTCTCTACTTTCTCTCTCTATGAATTTGGTGGCTAGGGTTGCAAGGTGATGGAATGGAATTGATTATGCATGTTTAAGGGCTAATTAGGGCCCTTAAACCCATCAAGCCTAGCCCATTAAGGCTAATTTGATCCATAGCCCACTAATTTACCCCTTTACTTCTTAAATTAACGCTTAAAAGCTCATTATTATTAAATGGCTTGTTTCGGGAAATTTCGGGGCGTTACAAGTCTCCCCCTCTTATTTAGGTTTCGTCCTCGAAACCTGCCTCGTCGTTAAACAGATCGGGGTATTGTCGTCTCATTTCCTCCTCGGATTCCCAGGTGGCATCCGACCCCTTTCGATGTTTCCATTGCACCTTGACTTGCTCGACTATTTTATTTCTCAATCGTTTCTCCTTCCGATCCAGTATAGCCACTGGTTGCTCTACATAATTCAGCTTCTCGTCCACCTCGATGTCACCTAGAGGTACGACTGCCTCATCCGGTGCTAAACATTTTCTTAAGTGCGACACATGAAAGGTAGGGTGAATCCCACTTAATTCTTCTGGAAGGTCTAGCCGGTAAGCTACATCCCCAACTCGTGCTAGTACCTTAAAGGGTCCAATAACCTGGGACTCAGTTTCCCCCTTTTCCTAAATCGGATAATTCCCTTCCATGGTGACACTTTTAACATTACCCTGTCACCCACGCTAAATTCGATAGGTCTCCTTCTTCCGTCGGCGTATGACTTTGTCTATCCTTTGCAGCCTCCATATATGCCTTGATTTTCTCTCAACTTTTCCGTGGTGGCTTCCACGACTTCCAAGCTTCCTAGCTCCTTCTGACCGACATCACCCCAACAAATAGGAGTTCGGCACCGTCGACCGTACAATAGCTCATATAGGGGCATTTTAATACTGGCATGACAGCTGTTGTTATAGGAGAACTCTGCTAGTGGCAAATGATCATCCCAGTTACCGCCGAACTCGATAACGCATGCCCGAAGCATATCCTATAGTGTCTAGATCGTTCTTTCCGATTGCCCATCAGTCTGCGGTTGGTATGCGGTACTAACATGCAACCTCGCGCCCATTTCTTCATTGAACTTTTTCCAGAACTTTGAGGTGAACCGCGTATCCCTATCTGAAACAATCGATACGGGCATACCATGTCGCGCCACAATTTCTAGGATAAATAGTTCAGCAAGCTTTTCTGAACCAATTGCTTCCTTGATTGGCAGGAAATGCGCACTCTTAGTCATTCTATCAACTATCACCCATATCGCATCACGGCCTTTTGTCGTGCGTGGTAACTTGGTGATAAAGTCCATGGTAACATGTTCCCACTTCCATTCTGGCACTTCTAATGGCTGAACATAACCATAAGGTCTTTGGTGCTCAGCCTTCACTTGTAGGCACGTTAGACATTTGTTTACATATGCATCCACATCTCGCTTCATCCCAGGCCACCAATAATCTTTCTTCAAGTCGTGGTACATCTTATTGCTCCTGGTGTATTGAGTAGCGGGTTTTGTGCGCTTCATCCATAATCTTTTCTCGCAAGTCGCTTTGCCTCGGAACCCATATCCTGCCGTGGAAGGTTTTGACACCCAAGGTGTTCTCTACCATTCATCTACTTTTCCCACCATCCTTTCCTCTTGATTTGCTGCTCTTTTAAAGCGTCCATTTGAGCCTTGTTATCATCCTCATAATAACTCTGGGTCACTACTAGTTGGCACGCCTTCACCCGGATTGGTTCATATCCTTCCTTTCGGCTCATGGCATCGGCTACCACATTCGCCTTACCCAGGTGATAATGGATTTCACAGTCGTAATCCTTTATCAGCTCCACCTCCTCTGTCTCATATTAGATCTTTCTGCTCTCAAGAAATATTTCAGACTTTTGTGGTCGGTAAATATGGCGCACTTAGTTCCATACAAATAGTGTCTCCAGATCTTCAATGCGAACACTACTGCGGCAAGTTCCAAATCGTGAACCGGGTAATTAACCTCCGTGTCCTTTAGTTGTCTGGATGCGTAAGCTATAACCTTTCCTCTTTGTATTAACACACAGCCTAACCCGCAGTAAGAAGCATCGGAGTATATCGTTAGGTCTTCATCTCCCTCCGGTAGGGTTAGTACAGAAGCTTTGGTTAGTCTATCCTTCAGTTCCTGAAATGCAACGTCCTGTTCTTTTCCCCAGTCGAACACCACGTTCTTCCTCGTTAACCTTGTTAATGGGGAAGCTATCTTTGAGAAGTCTTTGATGAACCTTCTATAATAGCCAGTCAATCCCAAGAAACTACGGATTTCGGATGGCGTCTTTGGGGAATTCCATTGCATAACTGCCTCGACCTTTGCTGGATCTACCATAACTCCCTCGGAATTTATAATGTGCCCTAAAAACTGTACCTCCCGTAGCCAGAAGGCACATTTAGAGAACTTCGCATACAGTTTTTCCCTTCGTAAAGTTTCTAACACCTCCTTGATATGACAAGCGTGGACTCCTTCGTTCTTTGAATATATCAAAATATCGTCAATGAAGACTATCACGGATCGGTCCAACATCGGACACGCGATTCATTACGTCCATGAACGTCGCAGGAGCATTGGTTAGCCCGAATGACATAACCAGAAACTCATAGTGGCCATAGCGCGTTCGGAAGGCCGTCTTCGGGATGTCTTGCTCCCTCACCTTCAGTTGATGATATCCGGATCGGAGATCTATTCGGGAGAACCAGCTTGCCCCTTGCAATTGATCAAACAGATCATCTATCCGGGGTAGAGGGTATCGATTCTTCACGGTCAGCTTATTCAACTCTCTATAATCTATACACATCCTCATGCTGCCATCCTTCTTCTTTACAAACAACACAGGAGCCCCCCAGGGAGATGCTGGGCCTGGGAATCCTTGAATCCTTGGAGTTCTTGCAGTTGTTGACAGTTGTGACATGAGCTCCTTCATCTCGGCCGGGGCTAGGCGGTAGGGTGCTCTGGCAATGGACTGGGCTCCTGACAGTAAATCGATCTGAAACTCTATCTCCCTATCCGGTGGTACTCCGGGCAGATCCTCCGGGAATACGTCAGGAAAGTCCCGCACCACTGGTACATCGGACAACTCCTTCGCTTTATCTTTAACATCCTTGACGTACGCTAGATAAGCTCCGCACCCTCGCCTCATACATTTCTCCGCCTTGATCATGGAAATGATCCTTGGAACCTTGCAATCGTTATCACCGTAGATCATAACCGGACTACCATCTGGAGCCGTTAATCGGATCATCTTTTGGTGACATACTATGTTAGCATCGTGGGCAGCTAACCAATCCATTCCTAGTACGACATCGAAACCTTCTAAGGGCATGGCAAACAATTGTGTGGGAAAGTAATGACCTCCTAGTTTAATGTGGCAATCCTCTATCACTCTGACTATTCTAATGGACTTACCATCGGCTGTTTCTACTTCGAAGGCATCATCTATTTCCTTAGTTTGGGCATCTAGTGTAGCACAGAAGGATACAGATACAAAACTCTTACTGGCACCACTATCAAATAATATGGAGGCGCAAACATCATTGACAAGGAACGTACCTGACACTATGTCCGGGTCCTTCCTTGCTTCCTTCTTGTTCATGGTGAAAGCCTTGTCTTGACCTTGGGCTTTCCATCATCCCCCTTGTCATTATCCCCGCTTGATCCCGAGCCTCCCGGCTTGGCTTTCTTGCAGTCACTGCTGCGGTGCCCCGACTCGTGGCAGTTGAAGCACTTGTCTACCTTCGGGCACTCTCTCGCCATGTGACCAGTTTTCCCACACCGGTAGCACCCAGGGCTACCCATTCGGCATTCTTCGGGATGCCTCCTTCTGCACTTCCCACATTCCTTGACTTCTTCGACCCCCTTCACAATCGCTTGTTTTGCATCCACTCTTGCTTTCTTGTTTCCCGGTTGATAACCACCATGTCCATATCTCTTCCCATTATTATTCCAAACCTTCTTCGTTTCACCCACCGTCACCGGCCTGCGATGATCGTACAACCTTCCACTGAGGTCCACTGCTGACCTAAAAGTACTAGGTCGGGCAGTGACCATATCCCTACGGATGTCCAGAGGCAACCCTTGTATATACCTCTTGATCCTCTTGGATTCGGAAGTCACCAAGTCAGGCACCAGACGTGCCATCTCATTAAATTTTGTAGTATACTCCTGGTGAGTCATATTTCTAGCCTCCAAACTCACAAACTCTTGCTCAATCTTATCAAGCTCTCTTTCCGGGCAGTACTCCTCTATCACCAACCTCTTCATCTCCGCCACTTCATCCCCTCAATAGCCTCCTCTCCGTAAGACTCAACAATGTTATCCCACCAACACAGCGCTGGATCCAAAAGGGAATGGGAGGCAAACTTCACCTTTTGGCCTTCCCGGCACTCGCTGATCTTCAGTACGACCTCCATTTCCCTGATCCAACGCTGAGCAGTAGCAGCGTTACCAGTGCCATCAAACGTTGGGGGCTTACACCTCTGAAAGTCCCCGTAGCTGCACCCCTTCGCCCTTTCTTCCACGTCGGGAACGTCATGGTTACCCAGGCGATCTTCCTCGTCGCTCAACTCCTCAGTCTTGACCGCTCCTTTCTTATCAACCTTTTCTGAAGCCGTACTCTTTTTACTGTCGCCCTTAACCTGCTCCACAAATTCCGCAAGCAGAGCGGGCATCACTCCAGATAGGATCTGATGCACATCTTGGGCAATAGCTTCCTTTACTGTCTCCTTCAGTTTTGCCTGACCAGTGGTAGGCCCTCGGCTCCCGTTTCTTGATCAACCTCCTCCTTAACTAGTTTGTCAACCGGCTTCCTGGTTGACCTTCTGGTCGTTTCGCAGTTTCACCTGCAGTTTCTTTCCCCTTAAGAGGGGGCCTTCCCCTAGTGCTCCTCCGGGTGACCATAACTGGAACTGCTTTCTTTGGTGCCATTCTTCTACCTCCTATAAGATTCAGAATGTTAACATGGTCTTTCAAGGCAAGTTCAGTTCACGACAAGTTTTGTAAATTTTTAATAACAGTGGCCAGTTGTGATTAACTACTTACAGAACTTCTCGTGCCCTAAGCTTTCCCATCCTGAGCCACACTAACACTAGAACCTACTATACCTAGTCTATGCACGTATAAGTCACATAATTCAGATAGGCATCACAGATATCATATCCTACCTACCTCGATTTTAACTTAAATAAGAAGGCACTACCCATTAAAATAATACTTACAACCTAATTGTTACCTCTTGGCATGGAGCTTCTTGGACTGGCATCCTTGACACTTGGTCTCATATCTGTTTAAGTTTAGGTTTATAAAATAGTTTTCTCAAATCTCTTAAACATTGGCTCTGATACCAACTTGTAAGGCCCTCCTTTCCAGGGGGACCTCACAGTTGGTCATTCACAGCAAAACATCGATTTAAAGCAATCATTTACTCATATATGTATAAATATATATTGCAGCGGAAATACTGTAATTTCAATTCATTACAATTAAATATATAAACATTGTCTTCAATCTTCAAAACTATTTAAAAGTCCTCTTAAGCTTTTCTCCATCAGGGATGCCAGTCTTCTAGTGCCAATAAGCTTCAGTCCCATGCTTCTATCCCATAGCTCTAACCCTCACCTATCAACTGATATGCATACAAAAGTCAGTTTCGCTGAGTGAATTCTAGGTTTACTTTGCTAAATAACTTTTGTAAAGGATATTGGATTATTAGTTGAAAATAATCATTATCCATCATAATATCAATACACACAGGCTATCACTTTATCAATACTTTATCATTTCTTGTTATTTATTACTCTCTTTATCCGTCAATTCTCTGTCACAATCGGTGCACTTTACCGACACGACAATTAAGGACTTACTGTCGTACCCGATCAGGCTATTATTGTCATGCCAATTCAGGACTTACTGACCTGCCTGTTCGAGCATACTTTATCACTTTATCACTGGTGAGGGTACAACGAATGCAACCCTCCTTTATCAATTGCTTGCAAGGCTTTACTTTATCACTTTATCAAGGTACATGTTATGGGCCTCATAACCTTTCTTTAAATTTCACTTTTATGCTTAAGTTATACATAATATAACACAACACAATACAAGGCAATTCATTAGAAAACCCCATTTTCCATATAAGATAGTGCATAAACTTTACTGTAGAAGAACTGTTAATAAAGGTACGTATTTAGTATGCACACCGCCCCAAAGCATTTAAAACATGTATAAAATAGGGGATCTAGAACTCATCTGAACTTGTCCAAGTAGCTTAAATTCTAAGTCACTTAAGCTATAGCCTGAATACTCTAGCTGCATGAAAGTTATATGCAAAAATGTCATTTTCTTCATAGTTTCGCCCACAGTTTCGCTGGTAGTTTCGCTGCCAGTTTCGCTGCTAGTTTCGCTACCAGTTTCGCTGGGCAGCACTTCTGCCAGTTTCGCTGGAGAGATTCGCTTCCATGAGCGCCCAACTTTCATTGGAATTTCTTAGTTTCACTAAGTCTATAGGTCAACCTAAGTACTTAGCGAAGTTATCAGTGAAACTGTAGTTTCACTGTAGCGAAACTGTAGTTTCGCTAGGAATCTCCTAGTTTCGCTGGATAAATGCACAGTTTCGCTGGATGAACACTTAAATTTGCTGGATCGGGGCCCAGTTTTGTTGGATGAATAAAAACTAAGAACCAGCCCGTTTTTAAACCCAAAATCTTAACTTTTACGTCCAAATCCTTGGTTTACCTTCCATGAACCAGATCTAGCCTTTTTACACGTTTTCATACGTAAAAATTTGACCTTTATGTGTTTCTTTGAACTTTTCAAAACCCCAAAACCCTAGAATCCGGGTTTGATCTATAGAAGGTCTTAGAGGTCGATTCTTACCTTGTTTTGTTGCTCTTTCCTTGTGTTTTGCTGCTCCAGTCACCCAGCTCTCCATCCTTCAACCCTTTAAACTCCAAATCTTGATTTTCTTCACTTTCTCTCTCTACTTTCTCTCTCTATGAATTTGGTGGCTAGGGTTGCAAGGTGATGGAATGGAACTGATTATGCGTGTTTAAGGGCTGATTAGGGCCCTTAAACCCATCAAGCCTAGCCCATTAAGGCTAATTTGATCCATAGCCCACTAATTTACCCCTTTATTTCTTAAATTAACCCTTAAAAGCCCATTATTATTAAATGACTTGTTTCGGGGAATTTCGGGGCGTTACACATATTGTATAACATTCCCCCGCAAGTTGAGGGCGGGGAACGACCTGCAACTTGGATCGTAAGAATAGGAATCTTTGAGAGGATAGGGGCTTTGTAAAGACATCAACAATCTGATCACTCGTGGAAATGAATTTGACGTTCAACTGCCCTTGTGCCACTTGTTCTCGAACAAAATGAAAATCCACCTCGACATGCTTTGTGCGGCCATGGACACGGGATTGGCTGAAAGATACGTAGCTCCTAGGTTATCACACCAGAGAGTGGGTGATGACATTGTTGAGATGCCAAGTTCATGTAGAATAGTCTTTAACCAGATCAATTCTGCCACAGTGTCTGCCATGGCCTTATATTCTGATTCTGTTGAAGATCTTGAGACCGTTCGTTGTTTCCGGGCAGTCCAAGAGACAAGGTTTGATCCCAAGTATATAGCAAACCCCCCTGGATCAGCGGTAAACTGGGCAGGCAGTCAGAGTATGCCTGAATGTTCTGCGCACTACTAGGCAGCCAGTGTGCATCAGTGAAAGCTTGCAGGGTGCATCCTGAATCATGACGAATAAGGAGACCTAGTTGTGTGGTACCCTTGAGATAACGGAGGATGCGTTTAACCGCTGTCCAATGGTTTTCGGTTGGAGCATGCATAAACTGACAAACCTTATTAACAGCGAAGGCAATGTCTGGTCGAGAGAGAGTTGCATATTATAGAGCACCAACCGTTTGACGATACTGAGTCGGGTTCAAGAGAAGGGGGCTATCATCATTAGTTAAAATCTGAGAAGTGCTCATCGGAGAAGAAACAGGTTTGCAGTCAGATAGTCCAGATCGATGAAGTGTGTCCAGGATGTATTTGTGTTAAGAAAGTATGAGATTGCATCCCTGGTGTAAGACCTCAATGCCCAAGAAATAGTGGAGTTTGCCAAGGTCCTTCATAGTGAAAGTGGAGCCAAGTGACTAATGACCTTAGCAATTGCGGTGTCGTTGTTACCGGTGATGATAATATCATCAACATAGACAAGGGCATAGACTAGTGTGCCACCCAATTTGAGAATGAACAAGGATGGATCAGTTTTGGACCCGACAAAGCCCAGTTGCTGAAGTGCTGTTGACAATCTGTTGAACCATGCTCGAGGGGCTTGTTTCAGCCCATATAAGGATTTATGAAGTAGACAAACATGATTCGGTTTAGTTGGGTCTCTAAATCCAGGCGGTTGTTTCATGTAAATGACTTCCTCCAAGTCGCCATGTAGAAAAGCATTTTAAACATCTAATTGGTGAAGGCACCACTTATTAGTAACAGCAAGAGACAAAACAGTCCGGATGGTAGTAGCTTTAATGACAGGACTAAACGTCTCATGATAATCCACCCCATGTTGTTGGGTGAATCCCTTGGCTACGAGGCAAGCTTTGTAGCGAAGAAGCTTGCCTTGAGGATCCTTCTTTAATTTGTATAGCCACTTACAATCAACAACATTAGTGTTGTGAACAGGAGGGACTAAAGACCATGTTCCATTCTTATGCAACGTGTCAAACTCCTCGGTCATGGCTTAACGCCACTCCGAGACTTGTTGGCAACAGTGAAAGAGGTTGGTTCAGTGAGGGTAACAGAAGTGGTGGATGTGGAGTAAGCAGCCGGGTTGTAGGGATTAGTTTGTTTTGGATTAGGGCGAAGGTTAGGTGGGCGAGGGCAGGGTGGAGCGTGGTTAGAGGATAGTAGACGAAGAGGGTGAGGGGTTAGAGGTGGTTGGAGTGGGGAGTTTTGGGAATTGGACGGTTGTGATGGGTTAGAAGGGGTAGGGAGGTCAGGTTGGGTAGAGTGCTGAGGTGAAGGTTGTGATTGGTTAGGTAGGGAGGATGTGAAAATATGAGGTGGAGAGGGGTAGGACGAAGTGTAAGGAGACAATGGGTGTGACGGTGGTGATTTAGGAGAAATTTTGAATGGAAAGACATGTTCGTTGAAGCGTACATGTCTGGCAACATAGACACGTTCAGTTTGTGTGTCAAAGCACCGATAACCATGATGAAAAGGACTATAGCCAAGAAAGACACACGGTGTAGTACGGAAGTCCATTTTATTTCGATTGTATGGGCGGAGGTGAGGGAAGCACTCACAGCCAAAGACACGTAGAAAGGAGTAGTCGGGTCTATGGTTGAAGACATGTTGAAATGGGGATTTGTTGGAAGAGATGCGTGAGGGAAGCCGATTAATAAGACAAACAGCTGTGTCAAATGCATAGTTCTAAAACCGGATTGGGAGATTAGATTGGGCAAGAAGGGTGAGGCCGGTTTCCACCACATGTCTATGATGACGCTCCACAAAGCCATTTTGTTCGCTAGTGTGTGGATAAGAGCGCCGATGAATGATGCCAAGAGAGGTGAAGAAAGGAGACAGATTTTGAAAGTTTGTACACTCTTTATTTTGGAATTAAATTGCCTTTCTACCATGGTAACAAAATTTTTAAAATTAGAATAAACATCAGATTTGTTTGCCAATGGATAGAACCACATATAACGAGTGTGATGGTCAACACACAACATGAAAAATCGAGATCCATCAATAGAGAGAGTGGGTGAAGGTCCGCAAACATCACAATATATTAAGTCTAAAATTTTATTACTTCGAAAATTGGAAGAAGATAATGATAATTTTGAAGACTTTCCCAATTGACAAGCAGTACATAAGGAGGAACATAATTTATTAGATAATGGTAAAGAACAACTAGAAATAATTGTTTTAAAGACACGGTCATGTGGATGGCCCAAACGTTGATGCCAGATGAAGGATGATGCTTTGATGGCTGAAAATGCAAGCTTCGGTGTGACTTGAAGTGAGGAAGGCGGATGGAGTAGAGACCATTGTCACTTGGACCCATGAGGAGGGTAGTGAGTGTAGACTCGTCCTTCACAACAAAAAAAGAAGAATGAAACTCAAAGAAAACATTATTGTTTAAACAAAATTGTTAGACAGATAGCAGATTCTTTTGAATTTCGGGTACATGGAGAACATTAGAGAGATTAAAGGTTTTATGAGGTAAGTGTATTTTGGATGAGCCAATGTGAAGGATGGGAATGGGCATACCGTTACCAACATGGAGAGAGTCATGACCGTTATAGACCTCAGAGTTGTCCAAGCTTGATAAGTCTGGAGTTGTATGGTTTGTAGCACCTGTATCAGGGAACCAGGTTGTTCCTGCAGTTGAGCCATTGTCGGAAAAGGCTGTAAAGTGGGCTTGAGGTGGCTGTCGAGTTGAGGAGGCAGATTGGTTCGGACATTGAGACGGGAGATGACCTATGCCACACCTATTGCAGTGACAATACACCATATTTTGTGTGGAGGCCCAAGCAAACTGCCGAGAATGTCCAGCGGATTCTCTGGTTCGATTGCTCATTGTGCCTCGAAAGGTGCTTCGAAAATTGCCTCTACGACCTCGATTCGAGGTGGAGGAACGAGCTACAAAGGCTGCTTGTCGTGG
Source organism: Flaveria linearis (assembly GCA_024085815.1). Classification (NCBI taxonomy): domain Eukaryota; kingdom Viridiplantae; phylum Streptophyta; class Magnoliopsida; order Asterales; family Asteraceae; genus Flaveria; species Flaveria linearis. Next base: position 3,279,046 of record CM044017.1, on the reverse strand, counting down.
TGTAGTAGGAGGGGCAATCGGGTTCAATTAGTAACCCATTTGTGCTGCCATTAATTGAATGTTCTGCAGTTGCGATTGAATGCTGGTAAGAGTGGGGACCGAGCTTGAAGAGAGTGCAGCATAGGCTTGCGGGTTTGAGGCAGTGGGCATTGCTGTTTTGCTGAGAAGATAATCATGATCACTAAGCAGCCCATGTAGTTCATGAAAAGTGATGGGTGGATGACGAGCCAACATATTCGCTTTCAGGCCGTTGTATTCGTCCCGAAGGCCGGAGATGGCAAGCATAACAAGGTCCTTTTCCTTCATGGGCTCGCCAATGTTGGCAAGGGCAGTAGCATATTCTTGTGCACGACTTAGGTAATTAACCGGGGTTTCATCTCCCTTCATCTCAATTTTAAGAAGCTGCGTTTTGAGTGTATACTCACGAGATGCTGTGTTTGGAGAATAGGCACGTTCTAGTGCAAGCCATAGATCTCGAGAGGTTGAGCCTTGTACGTGTTGGAAAGATGACTCTGAAATAGTAGAGATGATAAGCATCCTGACGTGCGCATCATTGGAAATCCAATGTTGGTATCCAGGGTTCTCGACTGCAGGTGTTTCTGCTGTAGCAACAGTATTTTGAGATGGACATTTAATGGTGCCATCAACATAGCCATATAGATGATTGGAGATTAAGAATGGTTCAAGCATTGCCTTCCAATACCCGTAGTTAGTAGGAGAGAGGGTGAAGGCGAATTTGTGAGAGTTATGTGCTGTATTCTCCGCAGTAGTAAGAGCAATAATGGTTGCCATGGAGGATGAGGGTGGTCGGAATTAGGGTTGCAGAGGAGAAAAGAAAAAAAAAGTTGCCGATGGTAGATTGGTGGTTGACGGCAATTAGGGTTAATTAGGGTTTAGGTTTTCTTGGCTCTGATACCAAGAGAAACCGTGTGTTTATTGTATTCATTAAGAATTACAAGATGCTCTATATATAGAGTAGGATATTACATTAAGATACCCTCTAGAATTATAAATATTAAATACCATCTAAACATAGACTAAACATATTGTCTAACATACTGCAAGCAAAAGAGAAATATAGATGCATACATGGTATACATGAACACTAAGAGGTATGAAAAGAAAATCTGCAGTTCTTGAAGTTCATGACACATGATAATTTCTTAGGGAGGGGGAATCAATATATGAACTTCTCAAATGAGATTTTAAAATACTAGACCAATCAAAGAGATCACAGTTATTCAAACTAGGCCACATATATTCATTATAACATCAGGGAATATAATACAGATTGCAATATTAGAACCTTGGATTCCTTGAAAATCACGTCATGATCAAATTTGCAGATATACAAAATCAACATGTAGCAGGCTTTAGTACATGGTTATACATCCACCATATTTGTTCCTAAATCCAATAAAACATTTATAAAGACCAGTTGATCAGATGGCTACAAGACGTATCAATGGAGAAACGTGAAGAAAGAACCACCCAAGCTATGTTAACTCGGTTACATGAAATCCACCATTTACTCCCGCTTGTCTTATGATACAAATATCACAGCATATGTTTTTATCATTAAAATTCAACTAGTTTAGTAATAAACACATATACAACTATTTCAACAAGAGAAAAATCTACAATTAGTTTCTCATGAGATTTCCTAACCAAATCTATATTTTGAAAGTGAGTATCATTCAAATTCTAAGTTAAATACCACAACTATGAAAGTACTACCCAAATTACTCGAATGCAATAATAAACAAACAAAAATTATCCATAACATCCTGCCTTTAAAATCACATCTTTCAATACCTAAAAGTCAATTAAAACCCCCTAAATTATACCATAATTAACGAATTGTGAAAACCAAAACCTGATGTAAAGCAAATCAAATTACGAAACATATAAAACAAAACCTAGGTGACTTTGTAATTGAAATAGCTAAAATAAGGATAGATTTCATGAATAGAAGTGCGTACTTAATAAACTGCAACTAAAGTGTATCAAAATGTAAAACAGATCAGTTTATACGAATAATCTCGGTATCAGTAAGTATTTAAAACAAATTGGATCCACGGAGTTTACCGATAAAAGCCAGATGGATTGAAATCGCAAGTAGTCCGATCAACAGGAGAATGAAGAAGTGAAGAACACCATGACATTTCAAAACGCAAATCGAAAGCCTCCGACACCGGTGGTTGTGAGAGTGCGAGATGCTTTGAGTCAATCGACCTAATGACCTGCAACAAACACGCATCAAATTTCAAAATAGAACAGTTCATCAAATTAGGCTATCATGAACGTTCGAATCGATGTTTAGAAGATTAAATCCATCGGAGAATAAAGAACAACACGGTGATGTTTCAAAACGCGTAATGTAGAGTTGAAGACTGTTGCATTTGCTTGCTAACCTTTTCTGCGATGACCGCCGGTCACGGCCGTCGAAATCCTCCGACGCCGGTGGTTTTGTGAGAGTGCGATAGGCTTCTGTTATGTTTTTATGCCAATAATGGGTCACAACCCACGTGATATGCATGCAGTCGAGTTGGACTCATGCACGTGTCTGTTTTTATTTTGAATGAGTCGTAGGGTTGAGTAGAATGGGTCATGGGCTGTTAGTCCATGTAGTTTGTTACCTGATTTCCCGGTTTTTGTTATAAGTCGATGATGAGTCTGTAATGCTATATATATAGCAGATCAGTATGCATAATAAGATTATCAGATAATTTGTTCTATATCGATATCCTTGTATACTTTACAAGTGGTATCAGAGCGATTTCCTGGTGATAGTATTGAGTGAGAGTGCAATGGCAGAAGAGACTGTGTCGTATCAAAGCGTTCCACGATTTGATGGGGATTATGACCATTGGAGCCTGGTCATGGAGAACCTACTGCGTTCCAAGGAGTTCTAGTCCGTGGTAGAAACCGGTGTTCGACAACCCAAGGAAGGGGAAACGCTCTCGGCTGCAGAGAAGACACAGATAGAGGCACAAAAACTGAAAGATTTGAAGGCCCGCAATTACCTTTTTCAGTCCATTGATCGACAGATTATCCGTACGATAACCCAGAAAGAGAGTGCGAAACAGATCTGGGGTGCTATGAAGACAAAGTATCAAGGTAATACGCGAGTCAAGCGGGCTCAGTTACAGAGGTTGAGAAAGGAGTTCGAGACACTTGAAATGAAGGATGGTGAATCTATAACCGATTATTTCAATCGAGTTATGATAGTTGCAAACGACATGCGTAACTATGGAGAGAAGATGCCCGATGTACTAGTGGTTGAGAAAATCCTACGTTCACTGACGGATGCGTTCAACTTCGTCGTCTGCACAATTGAAGAATCCAAAGATGTGGACAAAATGTCCCTGGATGAACTGCAGAGCTACCTTCTTGTTCATGAACAAAAGCTCCGGCGAAGATCAACTGATGAGCAAGTAATGAAAATTGAGAATGATGGTGGAAATAGTCGGAGCAGAGATCGGGACGCTCTCAGTACTCCAGAGGCCGTGGTAGAGGTCGGGGAAGGACCCGACCTGAGTTTGATAAAAGCACAATGGAATGCTACCGATGCCATCAACTGGGTCACCTAGCTTACGAGTGCCCGAAAGCAGCAAAGACAGTCAACTATGCAGAGTTTGATGAAAGTGAGGATCTCCTATTAATGGCACAGGTTGAACTCAAAATAGAAAGTGAGTATGGAATATGGTTTGTGGACTCAGCATGTTCTAATCACATGACTGGGTCACATGACTGGTTTGTCTCTTTAGATGAATCCTATTCACATATGGTGAAGCAGGGCAATGACCTTCGATTGGAAGTACGTGGAATAGGTGATGTGCGATTGGAGGTAGAAGGAATCATACAAGTTGTTACTCGGGTATATTACGTACCCGTACTAACATCCAACTTGTTAAGTGTGGGCCAGTTGCAAGAAAAGGATCTCACTATCATCATTAAGCAAGGGGCATGCAAGATCTACCATCCAAAAAGGGGGCTCATAGTTACATCTCACATGACTAAAAACCGTATGTTTCTAATTCAAGCCACGAAGAAACCACTTCCAGAACAATGCATGGCAGTACGAGAAGACGACGATACTCAGATTTGGCACAAACAGCTCGGTCATATAAGTCACAAGTATATGCGAGCAATGCATAACCAACAGTTGGTGACCGGTCTTCCTAAAGTTGTTGAACAAACCAGACTATGCGAAGTGTGTCAATTAGGAAAACAACAACGTGAACCCGTACCCAAGAAAAGCACATGGAGAGCAACAGAAAGACTACAACTAGTCCACACTGACTTATGTGGACCCATATCTCCATCATCACCAAGTGGAAAAAGGTACATTTTAACATTCATTGATGATTTCTCTAGAAAGGGGTGGTTGTACTTGCTGTCAAACAAATCAGATAGCTTTGAGAACTTTAAAAGGTTTAAAGCAATGGTTGAAAATGAAACTGGGCTTACTATAAGGGACTACGAAGTGACCGGGGCGGCGAGTTCACTTCCACTATGTTTAATAATTTTTGTGATGCTCATGGCATTAAGAGGCAGCTCACTACAGCCTTCACTCCGCAACAAAACGGAGTGGCTGAGCGTCGTAATAAGACTATTTTAAACATGGTCAGATGCCTCTTGAATGACAAGAACATGCCCAAATGGTTTTGGACTGAAGCAGCCAATTGGGCGGGGCATATCTTGAATCGATGTCTCACCACTGCGCTGGTAGACAAAGTGCCAGAAGAAGCATGGTCTGGGAACAAGCCAAGTGTTGGGTATTTTAAAGTGTTCGGTAGTATTGCCTACGCTCACATTCCTTCTCAACTGAGGGGAAAACTAGATGATAGAAGTACTAAATGTGTGATGTTGGGAATAAGCAACGAGTCAAAAGCTTATAGGTTGTACGATCCTATACAACAAAAGATTGTTATAAGCAAAGATGTGACATTTGATGAGGAGGAAAAATGGAGGTGGAAAGATGAAGACATGGGACCATCTGAATTGACTATACCAGAAGATTATGTCAATATTGAGGAAGAAGAACTTGTGGTTACAAATGCACCACCTCACAATATGCAAGTCCCAAGTGATGAAAGAGAAATGTTACTAACCAATGTGCAGAAGCAAGTACATCAAGCATGCATATGCCTCCCATAAGTAATCAACCTGACACACGTAATAAAAGTGATACTACAAATCAAACACATGAAGATGCTACTACAAGGTCAACAAGAAGAAATAACAGGCAACCAGCATGGCTGGAAGATTATCAAAGTGGGGAAGGTTTGTCAGACGAAGAGAATTACTTAGCAATGTTCAGTGCATTTGGTGATCCAACAACTTATGAAGAAGCTGCAAAGGAGAGTAAATGGCAGCAAGCAATGGTAAGTGAGATCAATGCCATTGAACAGAATGGTACATGGGAACTGGTTGAGGTCCCTGAAAACGTAAAGCCAATAGGTGTGAAGTGGCTTTACAAAACCAAATTAAATGAAAGGGGAGAAGTAGATAAGTACAAAGCAAGACTGGTGGTGAAAGGCTATGCACAACAAAGGGGGATAGACTACAACGAAGTATTTGCTCCGGTTGCCAGATGGGATACTATAAGAACTGTATTGGCAGTAGCTGCACACAACAAGTAGGAAGTCTTACAACTGGATGTTAAAAGCGCATTTCTACATGGGGAGCTAAAAGAAACAATATATGTAGAACAACCTAAGGGGTTCGTTAAAACCGGAGAAGAGCACAAGGTCTACAGATTGAAACGCGCTCTATATGGTCTGAAACATGCGCCTAGAGCATGGTTTCATCAAATTGAAAGCTACTTCAATAGGGAAGGTTTCAAGAAAAGCAGCCATGATCATACTTTATTCATTAAGAAGGTGTGGAACAAAGTGATTATTGTAAGTCTCTACGTTGATGATCTGATATATACCGGAAATGATAGAAAGTTATGTGATGAATTTAAAGCCTCTATGAAGAAGGAATTCGCAATGACAGATCTGGGTCAGATGAAGTATTTTTTGGGAGTTGAGGTGCAGCAAGATGACCAATGTATTATCATGAATCAGAAGAAGTATGCCAAAGAAGTGCTTGAAAGGTTTGGGATGTGGGAAGGAAACGCAGTAAAGAATCCAATTGTGCCGGGAACTATGTTGTTTAAGGATAGTGAAGGAGAAGAAATAGATGACACCGAATACAAATGTCTAGTTGGAAGTCTTATGTATCTCACTGTTACTCGACCAGACTTGATGTATGTGGTATGCTTAATAGCTCGGTTTATGTCTAGGCCAAAGGAAGAACACATGCAACTAGCCAAACGGATACTAAGGTATGTGAAAGGCACTTATAGTTATAGGTTGAAGTACAGTAAAGCAGCTGCAGGAAAGCTAGAAGTATATACAGACAGTGACTATGCAAGAGACGTGGAGGATCGAAGGTGCACTTCAGGTTATGTGTTTTTACTAAGTAATGCAGCTGTATGTTGGAGTTCTCGTAAGCAGGAAATAGTTACTTTGTCTTCTACTGAGGCAGAGTATGTGGCGGCTACCAACTGTGCATGTCATTGTGTTTGGCTAAAGGGTTTACTAAGTGAAGTTACAGGGAAAGAGCTCGGGACTGTGGAGATAAAGTGTGATAATAGTTCAACCATCAACTTGGCCAAGAACCCGGTTATGCACAGAAGAACCAAGCACATCGATGTGCGCTATCATTATTTGAGAGACTTGGTGAATAAGGATGTGGTGAGATTAGTGTTCTGCTCCTCTGAAAGTCAAATTGCTAATGTTATGACCAAGCCTGTGAAATTGGAAGTGTTCGAGAAGATGAGAAGCATGATGGGAGTTCAAGACTCAGAAGATTAAACTGAAGGATGAATCCAGTTTCAGTTTAAGGGAAGGTTTTGTTATGTTTTGTGTCAATAATGGGTCACAACCCACGTGATATGCATGCAGTCGAGTTGGACTCATGCACGTGTCTGTTTTTACTTTGAATGAGTCGTAGGGTTGAGTAGAATGGGTCATGTGCTGTTAGTCCATGTAGTTTGTTACCTGATTTCCCGGTTTCTGTTATGAGTCGATGATGAGTCTGTAATGCTATATATATAGCAGATCAGTATGCATAATAAGATTATCAGATAATTTGTTCTATATCGATATCCTTGTATACTTTACAGCTTCGTGTCAATCAATCTAATAACCTGCAACAAACACGCATCAAAACTCAAAACAGTAGAGTTCATACAAATTAATCACAAATAGGCTATCATAAACTTACGAATCAATGTTTATAAAGAGAAAAGACGGATTGAGAATACAAGTACTCCGATGATCTACAGGAGAACACGACGACGTTGAGTGACCGGTGAATGATCGCCGGTGACGGCCGTCGGAAGCCTCCGACGCCTGTGGTTTAGTCATTTGTGAGAGTTCGAGAGACCAGCGAATGCATTATGCATCCCTTTATAATAGGTGTGTATGAGTGGAGGAGACACGTGGAGTGGGCTCATTGGTTGAGTAAGTAATTTGTCACCGACTAATTAAAAAGACGTTACCGTTGTCAGAATCATTATGAATCATGATTTAAGATTCTCTAAATAAGTTGTTTTTTTTAAACGATACCTTTCACTAGCGTATTTTAGTATCGTTTGGTTTTTTTAACTTCATTTTCGAACCGTTCAGTTTTTTTTTTAACTTTTTATATAATCGTTTGATTTTTTGAAACATACTTTTTAACACCATTCGGTTTTCTTAAAACTTTATAATCGGTTACGTCATTTTCAATACCACTCATTTTCTAAAGACGTTTAGGAAAAAAAGTTTTAGAAAAGACCTTAAGGTTTTAAAAATTATGTTTGAAAAAACAATGAATGATTTTAAAAAGTACATCTCGATAACGAATGGTTTTTAAAAGGACATTAACGAATGGTTTCAAATAACACATGTATAAAAACTATCAGTTTACAAAGGATGTTTGCAAATGAATTACAAAGATTTTTAATTTTTTTATGATATCTAAAAAAGCCAACTACATTTTTTGTTTAATATTATTAGAAAAACAAAAAATTATGAACATTTTATGTTTTTATTATTTTTATGATACATATTTTTTTATAAAAACATTATTAATAATCTAAAATATGTATTGATAATAAACGATTTATAAACAAGATATTTTTAACTAGTTTATTAAAAAAATTGGTTTCTTTTAACTTCTTTCTAAAGTGTGTTTTAAATAGAAAAGAAAATATTATGTAACTTTTAAAAAAACAATACTTAGGTATGTTTCACGTAAGGTTGTAAACGTTAAGAAACATTTTTTGGTTAAATATATATAAAACATATTCTACTATGACAGTAAAATAATAAAATAAAGCTTTATTAAAATTTCTAATAATTTTAAGGATTCCCATATGAACAAAAGAATTATAAACACCCAATAAGATATTTTAAACAAATTTAAATAAACAATTTAAAACCTTTAATTTTTAAAGTACTTCAGATCAAACGTTAAAGAAAACATTTAAAAATAATTATAAACATTTTGAAATACAATTTAAATGGAATTATTTTTATTCAATAAGATTAAAAGTGATAGTAAGGAAGTTTCTAAAGACACCTATTTTGATAAATAATTTTCAAATCATTTATTTTGGTAAATAAGTTTTACAATTACACTAATTTTGAAAAAGAAAACTATATTTCAGTTTTTTAGTTTCGTAATACGAGTTAAAAGGTTTTTAGATACTATTCAAATTCAAATATGATTAACTGTAATTTATGTTATATATTTTATGTAATTTGATTGATTGATAACTATTGTTATCTAAATAATATCCATTAATAATTTAAGAGATGTAGAGTGCATACTTTGTTTCACTATAATATTTGATATCAAATACCTCCTAAGTAATTTGTTCCAAAGGGGTGTTGCCCCCTTAGCGGGAATCCGAGGCAGCGCCTCTGGTAGCGAGGTCCAAGGGGTGGCAGCCCTTGACGGGATCCAAGAGACAGAGTCCGGTCTTTTGGTAAATATTGTTTTACTAAAAATACATAGAAAATTAATTTTACTATAATTTAACATGTAAAACTTGAGAGGTTAAATAGTAATATATTATATGATAACTGCCAAAGGAACTACTCCATCCCTGCAAGATTTCAAATTTGAACAAAGAATTGGTCGGTCTCTTTTCTTCTTCTCTTCTGGTTCACAATTTAGACCACACACGAATTCATATTTTGATTTCTGAACTTGAGTTTTATCCGATTGAACATTTGGTGCGAACCCAAGTAGTTTCAATTTTAAGACGAACGTTCGACTCTCAAGTTGTTCAGGTTATCTTTCATCATATTACGATTTCTCTACAATTTAAATTGTCCTAAAATGAAGTATTGTTGCTAGAAAATAAAAACATGATATATCATATTGAAATTTTGTTTTTATCAAATTATTATCTTTTAGTTAATCTAAGCTTTTAAGTTATTCGTAGATCAAGTAAAAAAATCGTCTATTGTTTATCTTACAATAAAATCAACATAATCTATACTCCTTTATAATATGTGAAGGATGGGCAGAAGAGTAAATTTACTCAGCTCGTAAGACGCGCCAGTTCATGTTTCTTCTTCACCTCCACCGCTGTGCGTTACGTTTGTTCGCCCTGGAGGTCGCCTCCACCAGCCGGCCGTTACATACATTAAATTGGGTCTTTGGTTGAACTACCCAACACTGTATATCATGCCTAATCAACCATTTCAGCACTTGCAGATCCTTCTTTCTTAGGATTAACGTTGCTGGGTATCTTCTTAATGGGTGTAAAATCATCATCAGATTCATCTTCTTTCTTCAACTTTGGTGCTGATTTCTAACTACCTCAGATGTACCCTCTTTCTCGTCGTTCATCGGGTATGCTCTTGTTTAGGTTTGATTACCCATTTATATAATACAATTCGTTTCACTCTTTTGTTTGATCGCTCATCGGAATCGTCTCCGTCGCCAGTGAAATCGACGGTGGTGGAAGCTGAAATCGCCGGTTTGCTAATTGGACTGATGAGAAGTCTCCTTACGATACTCTTGGTATATGTTGTTCATTTGTTTAATTAGTTATTTGATTTGGAAAAAATGGATACCGATGGATGATTATGTGATTGTTCTTGTGCAATTATGATCAGAAATGAGGGTTGTTACTAATTATTCAGTGATTGTTCTTATCATGTGTCAATGAGGGGGTGTTGGATGTGTTTTCTTTACAAATGATAAAGTGACCATTGTTACTAGAAAAATCAAACAATGTCATGTAGGGTAGTTTGGTGATTTACTTTAAGTTATCACTTTGTATTGATCATAAGTTATCAGAAAATCAGAATCATAATCACTTTTTGCCAAAACAATCACAATAATCAGTTTAGCTACAACTACGGTTCGATTTGCCATTTCGAATGTTGTTGTGTTCGATTTAGCCCTATTTTGTAACGGCTAGGGTTTTGAGATTCGTGTTTGTTGATGATTTGCAGGAGTTTACTGTAACATCTCGTATTTTTTTTTTTAAAAGTTAATTTTATAAATAATTAAGTTTGATATGTTGATGTTAAATAAATATAAAAATACTAATAATGATAATAAAAATAATAATAATAATAATAATAATAATAATAATAATAATAATAATAAATAATAATAATAATGATGCTTATAATAATAATAATAATAATAATAAAAAATAATGATGATGAAGTTAATAAAATAATAATAATAAAGCCCAGGGGGGATTTTGCCATTTTTAAAACTTCAAAAGAAGTTTTAAATCATGAAAAGATAAAAACACAACCGCAGGGACCATTTATGTAATTTTCTAAAACCCAACCCCCGGCCCGTCCCCTTCGGTTTTCCGGCCAGAAACGCCGGCGAGCCTCCGGCGAGAACTATACGCCAAAATAACACGGTTTTTGACCTAACTAAAGTTACCGACACATTCCCGTGGTGGAGTCGAACGTGAGTCACCATTCAATTGAATAATACAAGTGCAAACACCACTAAAACCGACTATCTCCATTGTCGGCCAAACAAATAATCCACCATCGCCACTAACAGCTAAAATAATCTAATTAATCGTGTATATAAAACCCCATAACTGTTCCTAATCGTATGCAACCTTCAATCCCTCTGAAACACACACGAAACCCACCTTCGATCATCACCCTGTCGCGAACCTGCAACTGGTTCGAACCCTGTCCTCCGAGCATTTTTAAACCAAATTGGTTGAGGGCTTTTGTCTGTAATCATCATTAAAAGCTTACCTAAAGTTTAATTTGATTATAAACATTGTTTGCTCATCCATCGATCATCCCATTGACCGCGGCCTGTTCTTCATCGAATTCAGTCCCAAATCGACACCAAACAGGTAATTGAACACACCATTTTACTCGTATTTTCATGGGGAAAAAAAGCCCCATGATTCCAGGAACAATCGAAATCGAATTAAGCCTCAATTGGCTGGGATTCGAACCTAGGGCTCGAAAGGGAATTGGGGTTAATCGGATTACTGCTTAAAATAATTAGGAACGGGAAATAACCGCGGCTGTATGCCTTGGTTCACTGGTTCGGTGTGTGTGTGTGCAGGGAGAGGACCCGGGTTCGACCCCGGGCAGCCTCGTTTTATTTGTTTTATTTTTTTAAAGCTTTTTAAAATACTTTAAAAATATGGAAAAATTCTTAAAAATTATAAAAATAAATTTTATAAGTTTCCCTTATTTTAAATCTTACAAACAGTTTCCTGTAAATTTATTTTATTTAAAAACTTTAATAGATTTTTATAAAATATTATTTAAAAATATTAAAAATACTTATTTTTATAAAATAAATTCCAAACCAAGTTAATTATGAAATAATCACAAAAATCATATAAATATTATTTATAAATATTATAAATAATTATTTTTTATAAAAATGGACACTTTATTATCTTTAAATACAAATTAATATATTTTATAAATCCACAAATTATTTATGAAATTGTGGGTTATTTCTTATAAAATATATATTTGAACCAAAGGTATAAATTAATACCTATTTATTAATCAAAATACTATAAGTGTGAATATTCTTATTTATAAATATTATTGGATAATTATAATTATATAATTAGACCACATTATTTTTATATTTAATCCTAAAAATATATAAATACACCTATGAAATCTTTCTAATGAAATCAAAATATAAATAATTAGTTTGTAAAACTTAATATTTATTGATAAATGCTTATTAAAACTATACGAATATATAAAAAGATTGTAACATATATATAATGCGTGTGTGACACGTGTTAAATCAAATCAACCCGAACCTTACCAAATATATTCATTCGTATTAAAGACTAAATTACAAATCAATAATAGGTGTTGAACGTGTTTGATCGTGCTTGCTTAATTCTTTGAAGTTCTTATTCATATACATTACATCAATCCAAGGTGAGTTTCCGTGGCCCTTTTTATGCTTTTATAATTGTTTCAATGTTTTTCAAACTTGGGGGAAAAGTATGCTCACCCGTTTTCGATGCTGTACAATCTTACATACAATTTTCATACTTGGAATCGACGTGATACTAGTCTCATATTCTAATACATACATGGTGTTATTCTATTCTTACAACCATTAATTCCGGGTTAGGAACCAACGGATAGGTATTGGTAGTACTACTGGGTTGACACACCCCCACCCTCGACAGATCGGTTTAACTTGTGAGTTACCGACTACAGCTGCCAGCAATCAGGCCATGGGTGAATATATTCCGTCGAACTTATATGCATAAACGTCATAGGGTTTGGTTGTAAAACACATGTTATGTGGGTTTTGCTTACAGTATGATTCCATATCAAATTCTATACAGCATCAACTACATGTTTTCAATTTAAACCTGCGGAACTCACCAACATTATGTGTTGACATTTTTGAGCATATCTTTTCAGGTGAACATAATCAAAGAGGATAGCTAGTGCAGATGCCTTAGCAGAGACCTCAGAATTTCAATAGTATTGCATATGTAATATTTGTCATTTGTTTTCATATTTGAACAATGTGTGATTTATATTGGAATCAATAAGACTATGATAGTCGTGAAACTGACTAACCACGGCACAAGTCACCATTGTGTCGGGGGACGTCATGACACGAGAAGTTTGCATGTATTATATCTCTGTAATTATACCAAGTGTTATGACGATCCCGTCCGTCGCATCCTCGTGTTTCCGCTATAAGCGGGGGTGTGACAGATTGGTATCAGAGCCTTGGTTATAGAGATTTAGGTGGAGAATTCGACCTAGACTATAACCTAAGAACCTTCATATAGAATGCATGCTAGGGATTGTGTGCATTTGATTTTACCTAAATGTCTTTCATGATTTGTGTGACACATAGACACCTGTATTCTGGATTTCCTGGCAAAAGGCCCTCGGGCTAAGGCAAGCATATCGCATATATCTCATTGCGAGACCTGGTATGCTTACCTGGGGATTTCTGGGATGAGTGATAAACTATGGTCAATACACAAATCTACAAGGCAAATAGGTCAAATATATTAAGTCTATGAACTTAATATACAAGTATGTTCCTACATACCTGATTTATACATATGTGCTTGTTACCTGATCATTACCCCTAGTCTTTCTCTATGGAATATCTAAACATAAGGGAACTTAGGTGATCACGCGGAGCGTTGATCTCGGATATTAAATCCGACCCTATCATGGTTACGACTGAAATCCTGAAAGTATGACGGATATGCAGTTATCATTTAAATATATTGTGCTGATGTGCTTGGAAATCTAGTTGTTATTACATGCTAATAATGGAATACTATGGGTTCATGGACATAAGGACATCACATAATCTATGCTCAATAATACTATGATGTTAACTTGGGGTAAGTGAAGCTAAGGGTAATCATGCAAGGCAATTACCATTACGGGTGCACACGTAATTGCAATTCGCCATGCATGAGAAGTCTGGCTAATCTTATCGTGAGGTAACGATCATGAGTATCACAAGTCTCTATTTTATACCCTAGGGTGCTAGAATCATAATTCTAGTAAGATCCTGTTAAGGGTAATCAAACATTATTACCATATACTCAAGTCCTGTCCTATTTAGAGCCTTTATGGTATTTCCAAATCATTAAATTGACCTTGTGAGACGTTTCTCCACTTAGCATTTCAATAACTATTAAATGCTAAAATAAAGTGGATACATAATACTCTCTACACATACATAACATTATTATTTGAAGTAATGCTAAGGAAATTGAGATGTTACGTAACTAGTTTAGGTGTCGTTCAAGGTATATCGTGGATGTGGTGGGAACGCTGCGGGGAACCCTATATATAAACATCACCGGTATACCAAGAATGCGCTTAAACTGGGCTACATAATAATCTTAATGGACTGAAGCATAGATTATTAGGATTTAACAGTGAAATCATGCATATATCTCAAGATAACTAAAATATTCATCTGTCTGTGTCTAGAAAATGGCACCTAAGAGAGCTAACCGTAGAACCAACCAAGAGGGTGAGGCCCCGCAGAACAGCGTAGGGGCAGACCAACAAGGGCAGGTGCTGCTCCAACTGGCAATAATCAGGGAACCGACAACCCTGACATAGCTGCTATGATTGCCCAGCAGCTAGCCACTTTGATCCCAACCATTGTAACCCAAGTGAGTGACACCCTGCTAAACCAACCTCCCCACGATGATCACAACACCAATGGTCAACACAACCATGGAGTAGGGGATAACGCTGGAAACGAAGTTGGAATCAACCAGGTTAAACGGGGATGTTCCTACAAAGAATTTGTGGCCTGCAAACCCCGAGATTTCGATGGAAAAGGCCGAGCAATAGCTTTGACCAGATGGTTGGAAAAGATGGAGGCAGTCATTGACATTAGTGGATGCCTCGATAGTCAACGTATCAAATATGCCACATGCTCATTACAGGGCAAGGCATTAACCTGGTGGAACACCCAGGTTCAGGCCAGAGGAAGGGAGTCTGCAATGCAGCTAACCTGGGATGAATTCAAGGCGTTGATCACTGAGGAATACTGTCCTCTTAACGAGATGCAGAAACTGGAGCAGGAATTCTGGAACCATGCCATGATTGGAGTTGGACACGCAACATACACCGATCGTTTCCACGAATTGGCAAAATTGGTTCCACATTTAGTGACACCAGAGTCCAAGAGGATCGAGAGGTATATTTGGGGACTCGCGCCTCAAATCCGAGCACTGGTAACTGCAGCTGCTCCTTCTACGATCCAGAGCGCGATTATGAAAGCTGGCGCTCTTACTGACGAAATGGTGAGAACCGGAGTACTGGGGAAGGGAACCGAGAAAAGAAAGGAGTCCGGGTCTAATACTGGAAGATCCGATAAGAAGACTAAGACAGCCCGAAACTTTGTGGCTGTAACACAGGGAAGGAAGGAATACACGGGACCGTACCCCAAGTGCGACAAGTGTAATTGGCACCATTCCCCAGCAAGGCCGTGTCGGGAATGCACAAACTGTAGGCGCTTGGGTCATTGGGCGAAGGATTGTAGGATTGCGCCAAACCTGGTAACGCCCATCAATGCGGTTAACCCCGCCGGGAACGCCAGGGCATGCTATGAATGCGGAGGTCTCGATCACTACAGGAACACGTGCCCCCGACTGAATAGAGCACCTGGACAACAGGGGAATAATCAGCAGCAAGTGTTGGCTATAGCTGGTAATCCGAACCAGGGAAACCAAGGAAATGCTGCAAGGGGACGTGCCTTCGTCATTGGAACTAATGATGCCCGTCAAGACCCAAATGTTGTCACGGGTACGTATCTTCTCAACAACCACTTTGCATCCATATTATTTGATACCGGGGCAGACAATAGTTTCGTATCTTCTGATTTTGCGCGCATGCTTGCCTTGAATCCTAGTAAGTTAGAAATCAGCTTTTCCGTAGAAATGGCCAATGGTAGATTTGTGCAAGCCGATAAGATTATTAGGCAGTGCTCCATTATATTAGAAAACCATGTTTTCAACATAGACTTAATACCTTTCGAGCTAGGGAGCTTCGACATAATCGTGGGAATGGATTGGTTGTCAAAGCACGGAGCCGAGATCGTTTGTCGAGAGAAAGTAGTACGAATCCCTATGCCTAATGGGGAGGTACTCAAGATTCAAGGTGAACGACCAGGGAGAACTCTGAAGCTTATTTCCTGCATGAAGACGCGTCGATGTCTACGGAAGCAGTGCTACGCACTCCTGGCTCATGTGGTAGAAAAGAAGGAAGAAGGCATCAAGTTGGCAGATATTCCTGTGGTGCGAGATTACCCGGAAGTATTTCCTGATGATTTGTCGGGTTTACCTCCTCTACGACAGGTGGAATTTCGTATCGAGTTGGTTCCTGGAGCTACGCCGGTAGCAAAAGCACCATATCGTTTAGCACCATCTGAAATGCAGGAATTATCCAGTCAACTACAAGAGCTATTGGAAAAGGGATTCATTCGGCCGAGTCATTCACCATGGGGAGCACCGGTTCTATTTGTCAAGAAGAAAGACGGGTCATTTCGTATGTGTATCGATTATCGCGAACTGAACAAGTTGACGGTGAAGAATCGATACCCTCTTCCCAGAATTGATGATTTGTTTGATCAACTACAAGGAGCTTCATATTTCTCCAAGATTGATCTTCGTTCTGGATATCATCAACTGAGAGTTTTTGAAGATGATATACCGAAGACAGCGTTCAGGACTCGTTATGGGCACTATGAGTTCTTGGTCATGCCATTCGGATTGACTAATGCACCAGCTGTGTTCATGGATCTGATGAATCGGGTGTGCAAACCATACTTGGATAAGTTCGTGATCGTGTTCATAGACGATATACTTATCTATTCTCGTTCGAAAGAAGATCACGAGAAACACCTCCGAGCAATTCTTGAACTATTGCGGGAAGAGAAACTTTTCGCTAAATTCTCGAAGTGTGAGTTCTGGCTCCAGGAAGTGAAGTTTTTGGGCCATGTGGTTAACAAAGATGGAATTCACGTGGACCCCGGCAAAATTGAAGCTGTGAAGAAATGGGATACACCCCAAACGCCATCAGAAATCCGACAATTTTTAGGATTGGTCGGGTATTATCGACGGTTTATTGCGAACTTTTCAAAAATCGCACAACCGTTGACTATGCTAACCAGAAGGATAAGAAGTTTGATTGGGGACATGCACAAGAACAAGCTTTCCAGACGCTAAAGGAAAAACTGTGCAATGCTCCAATACTATCCCTTCCAGACGGGACTGATGACTTCGTGGTGTATTGCGATGCTTCGCATCAGGGATTGGGATGTGTGTTAATGCAAAGAGATAAGGTGATTGCTTACGCCTCACGACAACTAAAGGTGCACGAAAAGAACTACACGACTCATGATTTGGAGTTGGGTGCCGTAGTTTTTGCACTGAAGATATGGAGGCACTATCTGTATGGAACCAAATGCATCATCTACACTGATCATAAGAGCCTTCAACACATCCTGAATCAGAAAGAGCTCAACATGCGACAACGACGATGGGTAGAACTACTTAGTGACTACGATTGCGAAATCCGGTATCATCCGGGGAAAGCAAATGTGGTGGCTGACGCCCTCAGTCGTAAAGAACGCGTAAAACCACTACGTGTTAGAGCTTTGGGATTGACTATACAAACAAACTTGAAAGCTCAAATTCAAAGCGCGCAAGGTGAGGCTCTAAAAGAAGAAAACCTTGCAGAAGAAGAATTCCGAGGGTTGGATAAACAAATGAATCGCAAGGATGACGGCGCATATTATTTCATTGATCGCATGTGGGTTCCCAAATGGGGAGGTGTACGCACACTAGTCTTGGATGAAGCACACAAGACTCGATATTCTGTTCATCCCGGTGCAGACAAGATGTACCATGATCTGAAGGATCTATACTGGTGGCCGGGTATGAAGAAAGACATTGCTCTATATGTGAGCAAATGCTTGACGTGTTCCAAGGTAAAAGCTGAACATCAGAAGCCATCGGGATTATTGCAACAACCCGAAATTCCCGAATGGAAATGGGAGAACATCACCATGGATTTCATTACCAAACTCCCGAGAACGCCAAGCGGACACGACTCGATATGGGTCGTGGTGGATCGACTGACAAAATCTGCTCACTTCTTGCCTATCCGAGAAGATTATAAAATGGATAAGCTGGCAAGATTATACATCAAGGAGGTCGTGACACGGCATGGGGTGCCGGTGTCAATCATATCCGACCGAGACAGTCGATTTACTTCACGATTTTGGCAGACGTTGCAGAAAGCGATGGGCACTCGACTAGATATGAGTACCGCCTATCACCCACAAACGGATGGCCAAAGTGAACGAACGATACAAACGTTGGAAGACATGCTTAGAGCTTGTGTAATCGATTTTGGTGGTAGCTGGGATACTCACTTACCATTGATGGAGTTCTCTTACAACAACAGTTACCACACAAGCATTGGATGCGCTCCATTTGAAGCATTATACGGGAGGAAATGTAGATCCCCAGTTTGTTGGGCTGAGATTGGTGAAAGCCAGCTAACAGGACCAGAAATCATTCAAGAAACGACTGACAAGATTTTCCAAATTAAAGACAGACTAAAAGCTGCAAGAGATCGCCAAAAGAGCTATGCTGACAACCATCGGAAGCCTCTAGAGTTCAACGTTGGAGATCACGTCTTACTCAAAGTCTCTCCCTGGAAAGGGATTGTACGATTTGGAAAGAAAGGGAAGTTAGCCCCTCGATACGTAGGACCATCCGAGATTACAGAAAGAATCGGTCCGGTGGCTTACCGATTGAGGTTGCCACAAGAACTCAGCGGTGTACACGATACTTTTCACGTGTCAAACCTCAAGAAGTGTTTGGCGGACGAGTCCTTACATGTGCCAATTGAAGAAATCAAGATTGATAAGAAACTCCATTTTGTGGAAGAACCAATAGAGATAATGGATCGGGAGGTCAAACAATTAAAACGCAGCAAAATCCAATTGTCCGAGTGAGGTGGAACTCAAGGCGAGGTCCAGAGTTCACCTGGGAACGAGAGGACCAAATGAAGTTCAAGTACCCTCATCTTTTCATTTCAGCCTCCTCGTGAATAAATTTCGGGACGAAATTTCCTGAAGTAGGGGAGACTGTAACATCTCGTATTTTTTTTATTAAAAGTTAATTTTATAAATAATTAAGTTTGATATGTTGATGTTAAATAAATATAAAAATACTAATAATGATAATAAAAATAATAATAATAATAATAATAATAATAATAATATAATAATAATGATGCTTATAATAATAATAATAATAATAATAAAAATAATGATGATGAAGTTAATAAAAATAATAATAATAAAGCCCAGGGGGGGATTTTGCCATTTTTAAAACTTCAAAAGAAGTTTTAAATCATGAAAAGATAAAAACACAACCGCAGGGACCATTTATGTAATTTTCTAAAACCCAACCCCCCGGCCCGTCCCCTTCGGTTTTCCGGCCAGAAACGTCGGCGAGCCTCCGGCGAGAACTATACGCCAAAATAACACGGTTTTTGACCTAACTAAAGTTACCGACACATTCCCGTGGTGGAGTCGAACGTGAGTCACCATTCAATTGAATAATACAAGTGCAAACACCACTAAAACCGACTATCTCCATTGTCGGCCAAACAAATAATCCACCATCGCCACTAACAGCTAAAATAATCTAATTAATCGTGTATATAAAACCCCATAACTGTTCCTAATCGTATGCAACCTTCAATCCCTCTGAAACACACACGAAAACCCACCTTCGATCATCACCCTGTCGCGAACCTGCAACTGGTTCGAACCCTGTCCTCCGAGCATTTTTAAACCAAATTGGTTGAGGGCTTTTGTCTGTAATCATCATTAAAAGCTTACCTAAAGTTTAATTTGATTATAAACATTGTTTGCTCATCCATCGATCATCCCATTGACCGCGGCCTGTTCTTCATCGAATTCAGTCCCAAATCGACACCAAACAGGTAATTGAACACACCATTTTACTCGTATTTTCATGGGGAACAAAAGCCCCATGATTCCAGGAACAATCGAAATCGAATTAAGCCTCAATTGGCTGGGATTCGAACCTAGGGCTCGAAAGGGAATTGGGGTTAATCGGATTACTGCTTAAAATAATTAGGAACGGGAAATAACCGCGGCTGTATGCCTTGGTTCACTGGTTCGGTGTGTGTGTGTGCAGGGAGAGGACCCGGGTTCGACCCCGGGCAGCCTCGTTTTATTTGTTTTATTTTTTTAAAGCTTTTAAAATACTTTAAAAATATGGAAAAATTCTTAAAAATTATAAAAATAAATTTTATAAGTTTCCCTTATTTTAAATCTTACAAAACAGTTTCCTGTAAATTTATTTTATTTAAAAACTTTAATAGATTTTTATAAAATATTATTTAAAAATATTAAAAATACTTATTTTTATAAAATAAATTCCAAACCAAGTTAATTATGAAATAATCACAAAAATCATATAAATATTATTTATAAATATTATAAATAATTATTTTTATAAAAATGGACACTTTATTATCTTTAAATACAAATTAATATATTTATAAATCCACAAATTATTTATGAAATTGTGGGTTATTTCTTATAAAATATATATTTGAACCAAGGTATAAATTAATACCTATTTATTAATCAAAATACTATAAGTGTGAATATTCTTATTTATAAATATTATTGGATAATTATAAATTATATAATTAGACCACATTATTTTTATATTTAATCCTAAAAATATATAAATACACCTATGAAATCTTTCTAATGAAATCAAAATATAAATAATTAGTTTGTAAAACTTAATATTTATTGATAAATGCTTATTAAAACATATACGAATATATAAAAGATTGTAACATATATATAATGCGTGTGTGACACGTGTTAAATCAAATCAACCCGAACCTTACCAAATATATTCATTCGTATTAAAGACTAAATTACAAATCAATAATAGGTGTTGAACGTGTTTGATCGTGCTTGCTTAATTCTTTGAAGTTCTTATTCATATACATTACATCAATCCAAGGTGAGTTTCCGTGGCCCCTTTTTATGCTTTTATAATTGTTTCAATGTTTTTCAAACTTGGGGGAAAAGTATGCTCACCCGTTTTCGATGCTGTACAATCTTACATACAATTTTCATACTTGGAATCGACGTGATACTAGTCTCATATTCTAATACATACATGGTGTTATTCTATTCTTACAACCATTAATTCCGGGTTAGGAACCAACGGATAGGTATTGGTAGTACTACTGGGTTGACACCCCCACCCTCGACAGATCGGTTTAACTTGTGAGTTACCGACTACAGCTGCCAGCAATCAGGCCATGGGTGAATATATTCCGTCGAACTTATATGCATAAACGTCATAGGGTTTGGTTGTAAAACACATGTTATGTGGGTTTTGCTTACAGTATGATTCCATATCAAATTCTATACAGCATCAACTACATGTTTTCAATTTAAACCTGCGGAACTCACCAACATTATGTGTTGACATTTTTGAGCATATCTTTTCAGGTGAACATAATCAAAGAGGATAGCTAGTGCAGATGCCTTAGCAGAGACCTCAGAATTTCAATAGTATTGCATATGTAATATTTGTCATTTGTTTTCATATTTGAACAATGTGTGATTTGTATTGGAATCAATAAGACTATGATAGTCGTGAAACTGACTAACCACGGCACAAGTCACCATTGTGTCGGGGGACGTCATGACACGAGAAGTTTGCATGTATTATATCTCTGTAATTATACCAAGTGTTATGACGATCCCGTCCGTCGCATCCTCGTGTTTCTGCTATAAGCGGGGGTGTGACATTTACGGAATATGACAATTTTGATTTGTGTGTTGAGTATATTGAAGAATGTATGATCAAACATGCACCGATCGACGGTTTGCTTGGATTCTCACAGGTTTCATTGTTGATTTGATGATGATGATGATGATTATTATTATGATGATGATGATTATTATGATAATGATGATTATTATTAGTTTTGAGATTTGAATTGAATTGAATTGTGTTTGTGTGTTTGAATTTTAGGGAGCGATTTTGTCAGTTGCGTTGGCTGGATTGTAAGCAAAGGTATGTTTATTTTATTCTTTCTGTGAGCATCATAACTGGATCTATTGATGGGTACAATCGTTAATGCACGTGGTACAACTGATAATCCTATTGATTGAATGGTTTTTCCGAATGCATCATGCAAAACACATGAGGTTGTTAAGTAAGCGCAATGATATTGTTAGTTGTTGTTAAAAGATGAGTTTTGGGGGGTTTTATAGTGGTGGTGGTGGTGATTCAAGAATGGTGGTCACTGATGGCTCTTATAACAAAATAAGTCATTGCATTGTGCTCCCATTCCTCAACCACAACTCATCTATTACTCATCGGCTGTGGAGTTTATATTCAAGAGCTGTGGTATCATTGAGGGGTTTGACATGTTTTTTTTATATTAATGCACTAATTTCGTGTCTATATATTACTAATGCATAATATATTTCTACATGCTAACAGAAAAGTAACAAGGCAAAAGCAGATGCATAATATATTTCTACATGCTAATGGAAAAGTAACAAGGCAAAAGCAGAACCAATGAAGTGCATGCAGTAATAGTTAGTATCTTGAAAGAAGTCGACTACTCGACTTCAACGGTGTGAGTGAATCCCATGTTGACCTTTTCCATGTGAATGATAATACTGAAATAGTCAATATCACTAATATAATTCTTCTTTCCCCTTGGTTCAGCAATGCAGGCAACTTTGTCCGGTATCATCAAGCATCTTGGTGTGTTAACACTTCACTATTCTTTCAATTTTATTATTCTAGGTACATGTTTTGGTCAGGATGTATATATTATATGTTCAAAAGTAGAACCAATGAAGAAGTGCATGCAGTAATAGTTAGTATCTTGAAAGAAGTCGACTACTCGACTTCAACGGTGTGAGTGAATCCCATGTTGACCTTTTTCATGTGAATGATAATACTGAAATAGTCAATATCACAATAATTCTTCTTTACCCTTGGTTCAGCGATGCAGGCAACTTTGCCCGGTATCATCAAGCATCTTGGTGTGTTAACACTTCACTAATCTTTCAATTTTATTATTCTAGGTACATGTTTTGGTCAGGATGTGTATATTATTCTAGGACCAATTTATCAAGTTTTCAAAATAAGTTGATTTTCGTTGTTTGATCTTTGGATTATGATTGATTGATTGTTT
This sequence comes from Flaveria linearis, assembly GCA_024085815.1. Taxonomy (NCBI): domain Eukaryota; kingdom Viridiplantae; phylum Streptophyta; class Magnoliopsida; order Asterales; family Asteraceae; genus Flaveria; species Flaveria linearis. The sequence goes on along the minus strand of CM044017.1, from coordinate 3,255,704 downwards.
TCAAGATACGAACTATTACTGCATGAACTTCTTCTTGTCGTTTAGTTTCCAAAATGAGTTGATTTTCGTTGTTTGATCTTTGGTTTATGATTGATTGATTGTTTTCACACAGGCTGAATCTTTTGTTAAAGCTCAGCAGGACGTTGGAGACACGCTCGGGCAATTGGGACTGGCATTTGACAAGCTAACTAAATTCGAGTCGGAAGAAGCATCGTTTAACTCTCAGAAAGTGAGAGCTGCAGATATGAAAAATATGGCTACTTCTGCTGTTAAAGCCAGCAGATCGTATAGGGAGTTGAACGCGCAGACTGTTAGACATTTGGTATCTTCTTTATTCTCTTATTAGCTTATCACTATAAAGGGTGTTTGGATGTGTGTTCTGTAATAGTGATTATGTGATGTTTAATGATTAGAATATGTATATCCAAACAGTTAGATGATAAGTTTTGAAAGGCTGATCCAAACATCCCCTTAGTATAGTTCTTTCAGGTTCGAATTTGTTGAAAGATTGGCTTATTGAGTTATTGTTTCACTTACTGCAGGATAAGCTACATGAATACCTTGGAGTGATTATGACTTTCTTTGTGCTTGATTCATACACAAGAAAATCAGTTGTAGTTGCAGGCTTGTAGCAATTGGAAATCAGTTGCTAGCAGAGAATGGACCTTTCAGTAAATGATGCTTTGCTTTATAACAAATTTAAAATCACAAGAAAATCAGCCCTACATGTTGATCCCGGTTGGAGTGATTCTACATATGTGATCATGCGTTGGAAAGACTACTCATAGCTGCAGCAACATGGCGGTATTTGAGTTTTACGCGGTCAACAGTCGCTACAAAACAAGGATACGTCTGCATGCTCAACTTCTGGTAAGCTTGTTTTCACCTTTCGCATCTACCAAATACGTCCACTTCTTCACGCAATGTCCACAACACAAGCAACACTATTCTTAACAAAAGACCGAAACGCTTTGCTGACTGTACAGACTCTTTATCTGAGCTGTCAAATTTGAATTTTAGGATTGAAAAGCTTGAAGTTGCTGCTTCCAAGGTATTTGGTGGTGACAGATCTAGAGTTAGGAAAATTGAGGAGTTGAAAGAAACAATGAGAGTTACTGATGAAGCTAAAAACCGTGCTGTTAGCGAATATGAACGCATAAAGGTAATGATCTACTACTTGCTGGGCATCAATTTAAAGATGTATGCATAATTTATCGACAAATATAGAACAATGAATGCTTATGCAGGAGAATAATAAGAATGAGCTTGAGAGACTGGACAAAGAAAGACACAATGAATTCTTTGGCATGTTGAAAGGATTCGTTGTTAACCAGGTACCATTCATTCTCACTAAGTAATATTAGTGGCAACAGTTAGAAAACGGTTGAAGGTCACCAAACTGTCTTTTAAACTGTTCCATTTGAATTATCTAATTATCTTTAACTACTATATAAAACAAAAACAATGGGCAAAATAGGAATTTCCTTCATTTTGTAAGACGCGCCGTTTGGAGTCATTTGTCGTCTTCCTTCGTCTCCCCCATTTCCCATTTTGGAGTTCAAATAAGTTCAAATTTAGGTAGTAATTATTTTTCATTTATTTAGTTAGTTGCATTTCATTAAGTAAATTCCTATACTGGTTGTTCCTTTAAGGTCTCATTCACTTTAAAACTTACTGTAGCGGGTTAAAGGTACAGTTATAATAGTAAAGCAACTTTCAGCAATGAGCCTTGGGTTGAGCTGGCAAAAAAAAACATAAGAAAATGTATAAAACTAAATCAAACGTTATATTAGAAAAAGTTAAGATTCTTGTTCTAATAATACAGTGATCCAATTCATATTGACACGTTGATAAATTACTACCACTTATGTTTTTTTATTCAAATTGATTTACTTTAATTACTTGTTGAAACTTTTTAGTCTGTTTATCCGTCTTTAATAAATTATTGAATTATATTTCTAACCATCATATTTTTATGTGTCAATGAATGACAAATTTCAGGAAACTGTTTGAATTGTTCAGTTTATCAACTGCTTTGGCTGAAATGACCTGGCCTGCTATTCTCAACAAAAGGCATTTATTTAGGTATGCACACTATTTTTTGCAAGAGGAAATTTTTAAATTTATTAATTTTATATATTTCATTTATGATCTAAAATAATTCAAAATGAACTGGGCGACCTGTATGCAGGGAAATGTTTCATGGATTCGACCTCGTTGTTGTCTCCAAATTGAACGATAAGAAGATAATGACAGCAGGAAACCCTGCAACTTCTCTTCTTTCAGAGGTGAAATTACGAGGAATTATTGAAAATGCTCGCCAAGTTTGCCAGGTATCTCTTGTTGTTATTTCTTCTCTACATATTAATTGTGCCTATTCAACCTGTTTTTAACAAGCTTCGCTTGTTTCAAGCCTTGGAGTTTAAATTAAAAAATAAATAATGACCTCAAAAGATAAGATTAAAATTTACTCATATACTTTAAACAATTAAAACACACTTAAATGGTTGTCATATGTGAAGTAGTGTGTTGTTAGGAGAACTAATTCAATGTTTGGGCACCAAATGCAAGATCCGGTCTTGTGATAGCTACATAGATGAGCTTGATTAGGCATATTTGCAGGTTTTGAATTAGAATCTTGATGTTGAATTGTTGAATCTCAAAGCAATCCATTATTCAAATAATAGTAGTTGACTCATAACTTGAATCTTGATGTTGAATTGTTTATGAAGTTTTTGACTTTCCATAATTTGGACATCTAATCTCTTCAACCTTCATATCAACTTTTGGTGGAAGTGAAAGCAATGAATCCTTAATGTGGTTGCCAAATGGGAATTTTCGACCAGTAACCATCTCTATTTTCCTTAGGTCTCCTTTAGAAAGGGTTTCAAATGATTTCACTCCCATAGATTGTAAATCCTGAACATAAACAATAGGTAGGTGGATTATTAAACTATTATCTTATCACAACATGGATAAATAATAAAATAAATAATTTTGCTCTACAGATCTTGAGATTTTAGAGAGAATAAAACCTTTGCTGTCACCATACCAATCCCAGGCAATTGTTTCAGCAGATATGGACTGTCTTCCCAGAGTTTTTGATGTACAGATTTTGCTAGAAGGATTGAATTCAAAGCTCCCTTGTAGTTCTTTTTATATATAAAATACTCTTTCATGCATTTTGCGATCCGACAACCATTTGAACAAATAGAGTTCATGTCCTGTAAGTGCCAATTGTAATATGAAGCCCTGATATGAGAACCATCAGAACCTTTATAACTTTAGAAGGTGGAACTTTCAACCAGATTATGGGTATACGAGTCAGTTCGGGCTATAATTTGTTTCTAACGGGTCAAATGGTAAATATTTTCACAGATTAGATAAATTGGTTTGAGCAGGTCAAGTGTGTGGTATTTAAAGTGTTTTTCTACTGTATAAAACCTCCTAAATTGTGCATATTTTGGTATATCACTGAGATTGCAGGTCATGTTTCCTTGGTAAATGATTTTTCGGTCATGCAATGATACTATTTAAATTCAAAAGAAATACAACTTTTCGGCTTTAAGGTAAATGATTTTTAAGAGCTTATATAGAGTAATTGAATACAATTATCTTGGCTTGTAATAAGTGTAAATTCATCATGGAGGTTTTTAGATGATTACATCTTGTCATTCAAGTATATTCAATTTTGGCGATAATGGAACAAACACCTGCTTTTAAAGATCGTAAATTGTCTGTCCCGCCGCATCGCGCGGGCTTTCCACTAGTTATGTGATTAAATGTCAATTTTCTTGAAATTAATTGATAAAATGTTAGTTTTAAGTGATTTCCCAAAACATGACATGCTTCAGAGTCGGAAAACAAATAGGATGTGTGTAAATCGTATTTTTTTAAATGCTATTTATTTATACATTTTGTATTAAATCCAAACAAAAAGCAAACAATTAAGATACTCACCCCTTCTAAAACCAAAAAAAATATCAAAAAACATCATAAGAACTTATACTCAACCTTTTTATAACAATTAAGACACTCAACCTTTTTAAATATTTACTGTTATATTGGTCAGACAGGTTTCGATCGGGTTTAAAACCGAATAACATTATAAGAACTTATAAATTTCATCGCATAAATTCATGACGAGTACCGGTATATATGAAAATAGAAGTAAACGATACAACGATCTTTAGAAAGTTTATACTTTGGCCACCATTTTTAAAAGTCAGCTCTTTAGGTGGATGCTTCAAATGCTGCACGTTTCGTTTTTTCTATTGTTGTTCATGTAGGTTTTGTAGATTATGTTTTGAATTACGCTAGGTAACGACTAATGTGATTAGCAATAACCACTTATTGTCACATGTGGTATTCTAATGCTTTAAGACTAAGGTGGACCTCCTACTAGAGGAATGACCTTCGTCGTCTTCTCTTAAACGTTTAACTGCATTTGATGATGAAATTGATTGTTTTTCTTTAGTCTTAAATGTTGGGTAATGAGTTTGTTTAATATGTCACCATTTATTTCAATACGATTCTTTCTAAATGAGACTAACAAGTAGATAAGTAGATTATAGTGTGTTGGATGTGTGTAACCTTATTTTGGTTGACATAAAATATATTCTTGAAGAGTGATGATTTGATTATACTTTGTATGCTAGAGAAATCATCTGTTGGTAATATTGTAACCTTGATATTGTATATGTTAATTGATGTCGAGAAATACCATGATAAATTAAAAGTCACGAAACGCTATCAAATTAATACTACTTGGGTTCGCATCAAAATTTTCAATCGGATAAAAACTCAATTACAAGAACAAGTATGATATGTGTGTGAGAAATATATGAACCGGTGCTTAGAAAGAGAAGAAGAAAATTCAGACCAAAATTATGTTCAACTTCGAACTTTTCTTGAATTTAGGGAGCTGCCATAGGTAGTGTTTGTCTTTTAAATTTGACCATTTTTACCCTCAGGTTTCACATGTGAAAATTTAGGATTGCTGCCCAATATTGTGATCCTGGCTCTGACGAGATTGGGATTTAATCTCGAGAAAGTTAAGAAACTTGAGTAAAAATTGAATAGATCCGTAAAAAATGTCATCTGAAGTAATTTAACCACGTATCATGCCAAAAATGTTACCTTTACTGATAGACCACAAGGCGTGAGAAGGGCTCACTCAAACCCACAAAATTGAATAATATGCATGTAATAACAACAAATTTAATGAATTTACTTGCGAATTGATTTTAAATCACAAAATTAACGAAAAAACCAATTGAATCAAAGCTTAGTAACGGCATTAACATGTGGAATAGAGATGGTGATTGCAGAACACCAGAACACACCTCGGCTCCTTTGAAGAAAGCATCGCTTGAATCCTGAAAAATGGCCATCGCTACTATCACCGGTGAATAGTTATCCCAATTACATTCCCTCTCTCTATCATTTTCCTTTCTCTTTCTCTCTCTCTACACTTCTTTCTCCTTAACACAAATGAAATATGGCTGAAAGGGGCTGCAACTTGCGATGAACCATAGTCACTAACAACTTGTACTTTATGTTTATAGATGTGTATATAGGAACCGGGCCTTCTTTTAGCGCTATTGTGGATATGAAAATAGTGGAAAAAATCAGCCAGGGTCTTGGACCCTGCTACCTGGGGCGCTACCCACAGACCCCCGTCAAAGGAGCGTTGTCCCCTTGAAAAACCCCATTACTTAGGGGCGTGGGCGAAGGAGGTTTTCGTTATTGAAGATCATAATAAACTTATAGAAGCGTACACTTCGCACCTCTTGACTTATTTGATGTTGGGTCACTACTGTCTCGCCCGGTATTGCCTTACAGTCCTTCCAGGAGCTATGCTCTTCTCCCCTACTCATCAAATAGTCTATCTGCGTGTGTCTCCCGCCGCTGCTAAACGCGATTAGATGCGAGTCTCTTTTCTTAAAAAATGAATTTATGATGCCTAGGCCATGTGCTAATGCAAAGTCAAGCGGCTCCTTACCGCCGTCATTCCTAAGACCATACCCAAATCCTCCGTGCACCAATAGGAAGTGATCATTATCCTTACCGATATGTCCATTAAAATCTCCTCCTATGCATATTTTTTTCTCTCTAGGTATGTCTCCCATAACGTGGTCTAAACTCTCCCAAAACTTCTTTCTTTTCGTTTTTCCTAATCCAACTTGTGGTGCATACGCACTAACTACTGTCACTATTTCATCCACTATTACTATTCTTAGCAGCATAAGTCTATCATCGTATTTTCTCATCTCCACTACATTATCTTGAAGTTCTTTAGCAACTAAAAAACCTACTCCATTTTTTGTTCCATCTAACACTGAATACTATAGTTCATAACCATTGCACTCTTTTGCTCTCCCTTCCCGTCATCTAGTCTACTGCAGACACGCTATCTGAACCCTATGTCTCTTCAGCACATCTATTAGCTCTAATAACCTACTAGTTAATGTTCCTACATTTCACGATGCCACTAGTAATCTATAACCCTTTTTCCTTATAGATGCATCTTTCGTCACCGAACATGATCTCGGGGCAGCATAACGGTTCATGCTATCTATTTTACCGCACTAACCCACCGTAACAAAAAAAAACATGAGACAAAGTTCACGAATACCACCACTAGTCATGGAAAAACACCTTAAAGTGGAAGTGCAGCACTATTAATGCACAATGAAATGTATTCACTTACACGAGGTCAACAATACACAGGTGATACAAATCAAAACAAGAAGCAGAAATATATCAAATCACAAGCAAGTTGAAATAACATAAGAAATGGGAATGACTCTCCCTCTTTAAAACCAGATTGCTGGTACCCCTAACCCAGTCAAACAATTAATAACACACAAGCAGGCGCACAAAAAAAACAGGTCGGATCAGAGTCAGGTTTTCACACCACTTATAGTGGTAGATCAATGATTAATCCAGCCTGTTTACGCAGCCACTCAAATAAAAGATATGCACGCACAAGTGACAAATAATCACGAAATCAACAGACAGGCAAAGGATGCAACCCATATACTAGCACACGAACAGTAGAGATTAGATATAAACAAAAAATCAATGTCGGTCCGTCTAGCCCGACCCAAGAATGCCTAGACAAAATACAATATATGATGATAAAGAAATAAAGGAGAAAAAGAACGATCACATAGTGCTTTATCGTCACGCTAATCCAGTAAACCTTCACTTAGGGTTTACAAAAAAATAACAACACCCTTGAAACCTTCACTTAGGGTTTCGAGGAATGAGCCTGAGTTTGATATGCGACACACGTTGTGATGCACAGCGAGAGAAGCTCCACGAGTTACAGAGAAAACCTGCTAAAAGAAACACAAAGCTAGGATTTGAGATGAACCCTCTCTGTAGCTGAAGTACGACCTCACGGCGGAGCAAATCACCAGCGGCGAATCGAATATTCCGGCGAGTATGTGTGCGAAATTAGCAACGTGACCTCGAATATTTCACAAAACAAAGCTACCAACACCCAAAACCCACAAAGAAAGAAGATGAAAACGAAACAGAGGAAATGAGATTGCAGGTTTTACACCACAAATTAGCAACACTTAGCAAAACATAACAACACACAGATGCAATCAAACCATCAACGACCCAAATCACGACAAACAACAAAAACCCTAATCAAAGATCAATCTTTTGTTTCTATATGACGTCAATCAACCGAACCCACATAGAATTATGAACAGAGGTTGAAATACAAACCCTAATTTCGAATCAGTGATGAAACTTTATTACACAAAGGGGACGAAGGTGATGAATCTGCAGATATTACTTGCGACCACGTACAATGCCAGAAAACCAAGATGATCCCGATGTAGAAGAAGAAGATGCCAGTGGAGAAGAAGAAGACAAAACTCCGGCGAAAAGAAATGAGACTGTTGCGGACTGCAATTGCGGACGGTGGTAGCATGGTGGCGTCAGTCAGAACGGCTGCAAGACAATGGCGGCATGTGGTTGTCCGGTGGATAACACTGCGATGGGGAAGAAATAAGGGTTTCTTAAACACAAGTAGAAGTCTAAATTAAAGAAATATATTACCTGCTAAAACTCGTTAACTACCAATTGTGCTTTGTACCGTTTTGTTCCATCACTTTCATCTTTGATCCTTTTGACCCATCTATTTTGAAGAGTCTTCTTCCATACTAGAAGTTTTGTAAAAACCCAAGTCTAATTCTTTTCAGTCTACCCATTTCCTCTATCATTGCTCGTTCCACTCAAAAACATCTTGCATACTAATAGCCTATAAGTAGCATTGTGTTTCACCACTTTTAGTGAGAAGAATATACTTAACTAATGGAGAATATCTATGATGAGGTTCAAAAGTTCCGTAGACCTCCAAACCAAATATGAAGTATTGGGATCTGATTCCTTTGCTAGTCCGGATCTAAACTCCTACTGTCAAAAAGATCTTGTTCTCTAAAATCTTCCTGAACATCATCCTTTGTTTCTAGACTTTCTTCTTCTGACATCTGACTTTCTTCTTTATTGTTCTGACTTTTGTCTCTAACTAATGGCTTTCTAAGTTTCGCTTATCATCTTCAAACCCCACTTGATCTTTATGAGTTGTTGGTATGGTTGAATCCTTGTCTTTATAGAGTTAAGTTTAGTTAGAAGGGTGGAGATGTAAGTCTCATATTGATTGAGGGGAATAACGAAAACTTCTTTATAAGGAGTTGGAAAAATTCTCTATGGAAGATGTGTTTTTTCCTAGGCAAACAACTCATTGGGTGAAAACATAACCACAAGAACCTGGATGGGCGGCCCATCAAGGGCGGAACAAATAATATCTTGGTATGGTTTAGTGTGCTGTTACACTAGTAGCATTGCACTCCCATCTTTTTGAACAAGCAAGTCCTCATTCTACATCTTCCAACATGCAAAGACAACGCCATGAACCTTCTCGATTCCCGTTTTACCCTCATCACCCATAATGCCCTAGATCAAAGAATGAGAACAATCATAGCTCAGATACCACTTGTTAATTTTTACATGTACGTGGCTGACCGAAGGATTCAGATAGGGCATAAAATTAAATATAATACTATGAATCAGGTCTTAAGAACTTCTTGGTATTTCTAATTCATTTTTAAAACGAGTGACAACATTATTATAGTAATAATGGTTCCGCAATAATTGTAACTACCAGTGTTGTAAAAATCGGCCTAGTCGGCCGATTAATCGTGGATTAATCGCTAGGCGGGCTATGACCTTGTCGATTTCATGTAATTGGCGCTCAAAATCGGTAGTCGGTCCTAGCCGGTCAAAGTCGGAGCAAGTCGGAGCTAGTCGGTGAAATCGGTTGAATTGTTCCTAGTCGGTCAAGCTGATTTTTAATTTTAAAACGGACAACAGAGTTCAAATCCATGGATATATGGGTAAATCCATGGATATATGGGTAAATCCATGGATATATGGGTATTTCAAAGGCAATCAAGACTCACCTCTTTTAGTTTTCAAGCTAGCCGACCCTCACACCAGCAGGTGGACCATCGAACATCGACCTCAAGTCCTCCACCATCACCGGTGAATCAGGTTCTGAGTTGGGGCATCAGCGACCAGTGAGGCAAAGACCCACCATCGAGTCATCGACAATCAAACCTTGACTTTATTATTGATTTGTGAATGAGTACATAAGCCCTATATATAGATAAACTAATTACAGTTTAATACCCTCTACAATAAATGACTTGTCTAACTAGTCTAACATTCCCCCACAAGTTGAGGGCGGGGAACGACCTGCAACTTGGACCGTAACAACGCAAATCTTTGTGAGGATAAGGGCTTTGTAAACACATCAGCAACTTGATCACCATTTGAAATAAACTTGACATTTAACTTTCGTTGGGCAACTTGTTCACGAACAAAGTGATAGTCAACTTCAACGTGCTTAGTGCGTGCATGAAATACCGGGTTAGCAGAGAGATACGTTGCACCAAGGTTGTCGTACCAAAGAGTTGGCACCTGATAATCCAAACCAAGTTCTTTAAGAAGAGACTTTAACCAGAATAGTTCTGCTACTGTATCGGCCATAGCTTTATACTCAGATTCTGTTGACGATCGAGAGACGGTGCGTTGTTTGCGAGCAGACCACGAGATAAGATTGGAACCCAAGTAGATAGCAAATCCCCCCGTGGAACGACGGTCGATAGGGCAACCTGCCCAATCAGAGTCAGAAAAGGCCCGAAGATTAGTATTCCAATTGGAATCAGAGAAGGCATGTAATCGAGATCCCGAAGCATGGGAGAACAATAAGCCAAGATTGACCGTGCCCTTGAGATACCGTAGAATACGTTTGACACCAGCCCAATGATTTTCAGTAGGAGCATGCATAAATTGACACACCTTATTGACTGCAAATGCAATGTCCGGACGAGATAAAGTGGCATATTGAAGAGCCCCTACTACCTGTCGATATCTGGATGGATCATCGAGAAGAGGACTGTCATCAGGTAATAGGACCGAAGAAGAACTCATGGGAGAGTTGACAGGTTTGCAATCTGAAAGACCAGCCCGCTGAAGAATATCCAAGATATATTTCCTTTGAGAGATGACTAAATCAGAACCATGGTGTACCACCTCAATACCCAAGAAATAGTGTAATGAACCCAGATCCTTGACAGCAAACAAAGAGCTAAGATGCTCAATTACCTGAGAAACTGCAGCGGATTGATTTCCTGTAACAATTATGCCATCAACATACACAAGGATATAAACAAGCGTGCCCTTGGAGTTACGAATAAACAGAGATGGATCAGTTTTAGACCCGAAAAAGCCCAATTGATGAAGTGCCGAAGACAGCTTGGTAAACCAGGCACGAGGGGCTTGCTTGAGCCCATATAGAGATTTGTGCAATAAGCACACATGATCCGGTTTAGTAGAATCAACAAAGCCAGGTGGTTGTTTCATGTACACTACCTCCTGCAGGTCGCCATGGAGAAATGCATTCTGAACATCAAGTTGGCGTAAAGACCAGTGATTTGTGACAGCAAGTGACAAAATAGTCCGAATAGTATCGAGCTTAATTACTGGACTAAAAGTGTCATGATAATCAACCCCATATTGTTGGTTAAACCCTTTTGCCACTAGTCGGGCTTTGTATCGACTAATCTTCCCATTTTGATCTGTTTTCAACCGGTAGACCCATTTACAATCAAACACATTAGTATTGTGAACACGAGGAACTAATGACCATGTCCCGTTTCGCTGTAGCGCGTCCAGCTCCTCAGCCATAGCTTGACGCCACTCTAAAGACTTGTTGGCAACGGCAAAGGTAGTAGGTTCAACAGGTAAGGAAGGGTTGAGATGAGCATGAAAGGCAGCGGGGTTGTAGCGAGAGGCAGGCTTAGGGTTGGGGCGAAGGTTGGAGGGGCGAGGTCTGGGTGTCGGGTTATGGTCAGTGGTATTGGTAGGAGGGGTGGTTTGAGTGTGAATGGGGATCGGTTGCGGTATGGATGTTGGGTGAGGGGAGGTGATGTGGTCGGGAGGGCCGGGTTGGTCTTGAGAGGATGTAGGTTGGTTGGTTGAATGAGTAGGAGTCGATGGGGATTCGGTTGGAGGAGTAGGGTCAGTGTAGTAAGAAGATGGGGGCTCAGGAAAGATGGATGTGTAGGGTGAGCTAGCGGCAGGGGAGGGTGGAACGGGTGTGGTTAGGCCATAGGGAAAAACATGCTCATTAAATCGTACATGACGGGCAACATAGACACGCTCGGTGGAAGGGTCAAAACACCGATAACCATGGTGAACAGGGCTGTATCCTAGAAAGACACACGGGGTGGAGCGAAAGTCAATTTTGTGACGATTGTATGGACGAAGATAAGGAAAGCATTGACAACCAAATACTCGAAGAAATGAGTAATCAGGTTTGCGGTTAAAAAGATGTTCATACGGAGACTTGTTTGATGAGACACGGGAGGGAAGACGATTAATTAAATAGACGGCGGTTTCAAAGGCACATTGCCAGAAACGCTGAGGAAGACTGGATTGTGCCAAGAGAGTAAGACCTGTTTCCACAACATGACGGTGGCGACGCTCAACTGTGCCCTGCCCAGAATCAAAAATCACAACTGATGCTGCTGTAACAGACAATCCAAGCTATCTTCCATGGATATCCAACGATGCTCATGTACGTATGTTAATCATCTCTACCATATCTGAAGAATCCTTTCAACATATTCAAGGTAAAACATATCGTGAAGTTTGGCTCTCCCTGGAACGTGCGTATGCACCAGTTACTTCGTCCCATGAGTTTACTCTTAAAAATCAACTTCTCAGAATCACCATGAAAGGTGATGAAAAACCGGCTGATTACTTAAGCCGTGCCCAATATTACGCCACTAAACTTGCTAACATTGGTGAACCATGAAAGACAAGGATCTTGTCATGCTCACTCTAGCTGGGCTTCGTGATGAGTACAATGGTCTCAAAGCCAACCTCCTTGCCCGCTCTCCTCCGGTTAGCTTCAATGAACTTCATGGAATACTCTGTGACCATGACTATATGATCACCAAACTGTTAGCCACAAATCAGCCCTCATCGCAAGCTTTTTTTTGCTGCTGCCCCACAACCGCAAACAGCCCCCATTGTTCCTGCCCCGGCTGTCTCAGCACCAACAGTTGACAACATTCAGCACCAACTCAATAATATTCAACCATCGACATAGCCGAACAGGTTGTGAGAAGCCAGAAAGGATTCAACCATGGTTCTCCAATAGCCATAATTGGTAGGTTTTAGAGTAAAAGCAAACTTATGAGAGTTGTGGGAAGTCTTTTCCTGATGAGAGAGCATTATGATAGCAACCATAGTAGAAGAAAGCTGATGAAGATGATTGATGAAGATGATCGCAGGTTGTGATTAGGGCTGAAACAGGGTAGGTCGCCGGTATGGGAGGCGCCGGTTGTGATGGAGATGATCGCTGGAATTGCCGGTTCCGGCTAGGGTTTGATTAGGGTAACCACGATCCCCTGTTTTTTTAGAGGTTTTAGGAGAGATTTGATTTGGCTCTGATACCAAATCAACCTTGACTTTATTATTGATTTGTGAATGAGTACATAAGCCCTATATATAGATAAACTAATTACAGTTTAATACCCTCTACAATAAATGACTTGTCTAACTAGTCTAGCATCGACCATCACCTGTGACTCTGTGAGTCCGTGACTCTCAGTCCGAGTCTCCGAGACCACCACCATGAGTCGGTTACTCGGTTAGCATATCAATTTTTCATTGCTTCTTGACTTCATGTTCTGTGATTTACTTATATACTAAGACCACCACTATCGGTTATTATTATTATTATAATATATCAATTTCAAGTTTACAAAACATGTTTTTTAATGTCAATTTCAAAATTTCTTATTGCTTTTCTATTGTTTTGTGATTTAGTGTTGACTTGATTGTTATGTTTATGTTTAATTATTTATGTTTGAACCATATTAATTTTAATTATATATATAATTTCTAAAAATTACATATAAAAAGTTGCAAACCGATTAATCCCTAGTAATCCCGATTAATCCCTAGTCGGTACCTCACCGCCCAACTAACGCCTAGCGATTTTTACAACACTGGTAACTACGCAATGGAACAATAATCAAATAACTGAAAAACTGAAATAACACAACCTAAACTGTTATGGTTAGGATATTAGACTATCCGACCTGTGTTTCTAAAATAGGGCTATAGAGATGAATGCAAATCCTGATTTGACTAGGTAAGAGAAGATGATGATAAAACAAATTCAAGAAGCAAAAACCATATTTAAAGACATTTCTACAATGCGTTTGGTTTGCCTTGGTTGTGTAATACTGATAACAAAATCTTGTGGTGGATCTTCTTTCTTATTTCCATATCATAAGTAATTATGATACCATAGACTGGCTTAGTAAGTATACGCATTTCCTCCACTGGCACATCATTTTACCGCCAAGAGTGTAGCAGTGCTGTTTCATTAAGAAATTATTCAGCTACATGGTTTCCCCACATTCAATTGTATCGGACTAAGATACTATATTATTGTTTCATTTTTTACAACTATTCCACCTAAGCCAAACAAAGTTGAAACTATGCACGAGTTACCACTCACAAACAGATGGGCAAACCATGGTTGTAAACCCTTCTTTAGAATATTTTCATAACACATGAACAAACTATCAAACTATCAAATGGTCCCAATTCCTTTCATGGGTTGATACGAAGTCAGAAGATCAGCTGCTACTTCATGATGATATGATAAAATTGCTCAAGGCTAACTTACAAAAGGCTCAAGATCATATAAAACTTATGCGTATTTAAAACGAAATAACTTAACCTTTCAAGTGGGTGACCTTGGTTGCCTCAAGCTCCAACCTTATCACCAGAAAAGCTTAGCAAAACGCAGGTTTGAGAAGCTATCTCCACGTTTCTTTAGGCCATAAAAAAATGTGTCGTTTCAAGCCTGTTGCCGATGAGTAGGAGTTACCTCCGCAATCTAGTAGTATCCATCCCATCTTTCATGTTTCTATGGTAAAACCTGCTTGTGGCTCTCCACCATCTACACCACTCTCTATCACCAAGGATTGGGAAGTTGAGCTCACTCAATCATTTCTCAAAGATACAAATTACATGGCAACATTGCCCTTTGGAAGATGCTACTCGGTAGCAATATGATCTTTTTAAAACCCAATTGACCAAGTCAAATTAGATTAATAATTTTTCCTGCTAATAGTCTAGATCTCTAATTTTGTTGGAGAAGTCAACAACTTCCCTAAAGGGTCTAGATATAGGCGAATACAATGTTCTGTTTGTTTATCTATGTTTTTTATCCTAAGTCTACATACTTATAATAGATATTGGCCCCATTCAAAGTTGGGCATATTATCTATAATAATCACATCCTACTATTTCCTTGCGTAAATCCTATATATCATATAATAGCTTAAGGATCTTGGATTCAAAATGAGGGCCCATTATCGACATAGAGCTTAGAGTATCTAGAGAGGGTGTGTTAAAATAGTATCTAGAGATTATTATCTAAGTTGTAAATTTAGTCACAACAGGTAAGTTAGTTAATGAGTCAGACTGTTGATGACATCCAATTGCTTCTTCTAAGAGGTGCAATGGTTCAATGTGTTGTTTAGATATGTATATAATTAGATCAAATGTGTGTGGCTAATATACAGAAGCTACTCTGTTTATTATTATGATTATTTCCTCCAAATATATTGACTATAAACTTCAAAATACATATAACAAAACATATATCTCCAACAATGGAATAAAGAAAATCATAATAGTTACCTGGAATGGTTCTTTGCATGTCTTCAATGGCATTTCTCAAAGATGTGTCTACAAAGTCATCATTGGAGCCGTCATGTAAACAAGATATATTTGTTTGGATCTCCAACAAGCCTGCTAGTTTGGATCTCCAACAAACCTGCTAAAATCAGTTCTCAATACTATTCTCTCGCTTTTACCCCAGTTTTAAAATATGTTACATCTGTACTGGTCACTATTAACAGGCATCATTAGAAATCAGTATATATATATATATATATATATATATATATATATATATAAACTGAGTTTCACAGCTTACCCGAACTCATGTCTGGTTGATGGAATAACAATGTCCTCAAACGCTGCTCCTAGTGTGCATGTTAGTAAGCACAGAACAAAAGCTTTCTTAGGGGAAAATAAACAGCAAGGTGAGAGTGAATAAACTTCACAGTAAAACATTTTGGTTAAATTAATCATCTTTCTTATAGACCTGTAGTATGTATGCGCTTGAAAATGAATAAATTATTCATACGACTGGTTGAATTGCTTAGCAGAGTACACCTGGATTGCTTGACAGAAATATTTTTTTTGGGGTAGAAAACTCAGCTTTTAGAAAAAGTTATAGCTAAGTATGTAAATGAATGTGTTTTCTATATTTATGTCAATCAACAATGATTCAAGACTACATGCCTACAGATACTACAAAGGAATATAATAAGAATTCACTTCAAATTCTACATGCCAAGAGATACTTGCAAGCCAACAGATGTCACAAGGGTAGCAGCCATATCAAACATCTTTGGAGAGAGAATCCCTTTGCTATAATATGCAACAGCCACCACATGGATAACATATATTGGAAACCTCAAATTTATATTAAAATTAACAGACTTAGCCAGGTTTCATTCATATCATAACAGTGTGAATGTAGACATAAAACACACACATGCACAATATACCAGTTTACTGTGAGACCTAGTTATATCTCAATTCAGTATTTTAGTTTTTAGCGAAACATATTAGGTAACAGAAATACATCAATCTATCATTGATGCGTCCAAATTCATATAATTTGTATGCAACTTATGTAAAATGTAAAGGCATAGAATGAGCAAGAACTGAACCAGCCTTCATAGACCTACAACAACACACTCATTAAGAATAAGTGGTAGCTAAGATTTACAAGCCTAAAGTATTCATATAAAACATAATAATATAATAAGAAGACTACTCATAATGTGAGAGGATGAGGGTGAGGGGGGGGGGAAGACAGAGAGACAATAACCCTCATTTAAATTCCAAATCAAACAAGAATCTTTACTTGTTAAACTAAGAGATTCTTTATCTTCACCTTAAAATGATATATGTATATATTCAAATTAAAAGTATATCTTCATACTTCATACTCCACATTTCATACCAAAACATACTAAATTTAAATTATATGATCAAGAAAATAGAGTACCATAAACAAGCCCCAATTGGCACAATTCACCATTGAAACTCACCAAGAATGACGGCAAAATGTTCCTGATGCCTTGACCGCATTAAAACCAACAACAGGCACCAAGGCTGCCACTCTGCCACTAATGTTCCAAAGACCACCTGCATAACAACAGTAAAGATGTAAATGGAATGAAAAAACTTTGACAACAAAATGGAAACAAGAGATGAACTGTTACACATAGATGGTTTTGTGCAACACGATCCTCCATATCAGCAAAAAAGAATCCACGTGTTTTTCATTTCTTTATGGATTCATGTTCAAGACTTGATATACTTACAAGAAGAGCATATGCAATGTCTAACTGAGACAACTAGCGACCAATCAAAATGCAAAGGAGAACATGCATTGGTATGAGATTGATGTTAACAAAGAAAGAATAGAACACAAGTGAAAAGCATAGCAAAGAATTTGCCAAAGAAAGAATAGAAGACAAGTGTGTTGGAATAATCGGTTCGTTTGCGGGTCATGGATCGGCAGGTTATCGGGTCGTATGGGTGAAGTTCGGGTCATTAGTAAACTGGGTCTAAAGGGGCTGAAGAAGTGGTCTAGTTTTGACCGAGATTGCTGGAAACGAACAGTTGGAAAATACATGTTGGGTGGAAGAGTGGGTAGTCTTGTTTACCGATTCTTTAGGATAGGTTTTAGTATTTTATTTGTTTTATTATCCCCACGTTTGCTTACTGTAAAGGCTATTTATAGCCCATTTGTTTAGTAAATATAGTAACCATTTTCCTTTATCACAGCAAGCTTTATCAATTTCTCTGCATATACTTTCTTCTCTTCCATCTTCACATACATACGCGTCTGTTAGTGTGTGTAAATCAGGGGCCTGAACTAACATTTGGTATCAGAGCCAGTGAAGAAGACGCCGGTTTGAGAGTCGGTTTTGAGAGAAGGGTCAAGCCCGTTGCTGTGGGGCAGACGCAGCAGGAACCGGGGTGGAAAGAAGGGTTCGGGACAGCAGATGGCTGTTCTCCGGATTGTTATGATGCAGTAGTTGGAACCAGAAAAGTGTTTCGGGTCGACCGTTGTCACGGAGGAGTGCCGGTTGAGATGAGGGGGTGACCGGTGATAAACACTTGTGTTCCGAGGCTGTCAGTGGTGATCAAAAGGAAGAAAAGGGTTGTTGCGAGACGCTTTTCCAAAAGGGGGTGCTGCTGTCGGGTTTTGAAGTTCTTGATCGGCTTGTTCAGGTGATAAGAGTCTAACCAGGTTGCGGAAAAAACGGACATGAAAGATTCGTCAAGCAGGAGGCTTTGAGTCTAGTCACGTTTAGCGGGTGAAAGAAAACGGGAGAAGCGAGCCGGTAGCTTTGTTTTCTGGATCGGTAGAAAAGATTCTTGGAACAAGTTCGAGCGGCGACTTTGGACGGGCCGAGGAGAAGGCCGGGATGTCCGGGAGAAGTCAAGATGTGAAAAAAAAAAACACGGTGGTGACATTATGGCGTTGGAGTTCAATCGGGTGACTTTGGATTTGGCCGGGGTGAGGTCGTTGATCCGTGATGAGTCAAGATGTTAGTGAACGGTTCCAACGGGATGCCATGTTATGTGTTACAAGTGTGGTGAACTTGATTCGGGTTGAACCAAGAAGGCTTTGGATGTGATCGAGGTGAAGATCGGGTGTCCGGGATAAGTCGAGATGGTTCGGAACCGAGGTAGTTTGGTGCTGCAGCGACGTGTTGTGAACAAACCGATTATGGGGGTGATTGTTGGAATAATCGGTTCGTTTGCGGGTCATGGATCGGCAGGTTATCGGGTCGTATGGGTGAAGTTCGGGTCATTAGTAAACTGGGTCTAAAGGGGCTGAAGAAGTGGTCTAGTTTTGACCGAGATTGCTGGAAACGAACAGTTGGAAAATACATGTTGGGTGGAAGAGTGGGTAGTCTTGTTTACCGATTCTTTAGGATAGGTTTTAGTATTTTATTTGTTTTATTATCCCCACGTTTGCTTACTGTAAAGGCTATTTATAGCCCATTTGTTTAGTAAATATAGTAACCATTTTCCTTTATCACAGCAAGCTTTATCAATTTCTCTGCATATACTTTCTTCTCTTCCATCTTCACATACATACGCGTCTGTTAGTGTGTGTAAATCAGGGGCCTGAACTAACAAAGTGAAAAGCATAGCAGAAATCTGAAAATTTTAGTCTTACATTTAGAAGTTCGTAATGGAACTTAATATAGCATAGAAGAGGAATCATGTGTTCAAAGTCTACAAATATAGCTCGTCGTAAATCACTGGTTTCATTTTTTGTATTCCAGCAAGTACAATATTCAGATTATTAAAAGCATAACACTCACTTTTTGTTCATTGGAAAATAGAATACGAGTCAATTTGTATCAATAACAAACCTTGATGTAGAGATAGAAGGTGAAGATTAAAGCAAAGATCAAGAGGATGGTACCTGGAAGACAGAATTATCAATAACTAAATAGACCATATAAAGTTGTATCCAAACATGAAACTTGTTCCCACTTTATCTTGGGAAGAACTGCAGCAATCAGTCCATCACCTATTTACTTAACTTCTAATAGCAAGTGAAAAGATTGAGGAAACTTAGTATTGTTTAATAACAACAATAAATCTAGAACCAACTGCTACAACAAAAAAATACATTAGTGTTCGTATAAAAAAAACTTAGTCAAAAGATATGTTGCCCATACAGCAAAGGCAGAGAATACACATAATTTCCATATAAGACAGCAATATTCAAAGATTGAAGCACCCCTGAAATCAATAACAGTTTATAAATTTACTGAAATATTGTCATGAATTAACCAATTAGAACAAAACGAGTTAAACACAAAGCCAGATTGAGAAAAGAAAACAAAAACTTACTGAATTTACTGTAATATTGTCCATATAGTTCAAGCAGTCAAAGTCAAACCAGGGTAAACAGTTCCACCTACAACTCATCCGAGAGATACCTTAGATATATAGCGTGCTATGTTTACTTTATTGAGTATAGAGAACAATAACTTATCCACATCCAGATATGATCATCAAACAAAATCCTGAAGTCATATATATATCCTAGTCTTTGAAAGGTTGCAAAAGAGAAATATAGATGCATACATGGTATACATGAACACTAAGAGGTATGAAAAGAAAATTTGCAGTTCTAGAAGTTCATGACACATGATAATTTCTTAGGGAGGGGGAATCAATATATGAACTTCTCAAATGAGATTTTAAAATACTAGGCCAATCAAAGAGATGACAGTTATTAACAAAAATAAAGGTGTTAACTAGGTCACATATATTCATCATAACATCAGGGAATATAATATAGATTGCAATATTAGAACCTTGGATTCCTTGAAAATCACGTCATGATCAAATTTGCAGATATATAAACTCAACATGTAGCAGGCTTTAATACATGGTTATATATCCACCATATTTGTTCCTAAATCCAATAAAACATTTATAAAGACCAGTTGATCAGATGGCTACAAGACGTATCAATGGAGAAACATGAAGAAAGAACCACCCAAGCTATGCTAACTCGGTTACATGAAATCCACCATTTACTCCCGCTTGTCTTATGATTCAAATATCATAGAATATGTTTTTGTCATTAAAATTCAACTAGTGTAGTAATAAATACATATACAACTATTTCAATAAGAGAAAAATCTACAATTAGTTTCTCCTGAGATTTCCTAACCAAATCTGTATTTTGAAAGTGAGTATCATTCAAATTCTAAGTTAAATACCACAACTATGAAAGTACTACTCTAATTACTCGAATGCAATAATAAACAAACAAAAATTAACCATAACATCCTGCCTTTAAAATCACATCTTTGAATACCTAAAAGTCAATTAAAACCCCCTAAATTATACCATACTTAACGAATTGTGAAAACCAAAACCTGATGTAAAGCAAATCAAATTACGAAACATATAAAGCAAAACCTAGGTGACTCTATAATTGAAATAGCTAAAATAAGGATAGATTTCATGAATAGAAGTGCGTACTTAATAAACTGCAACTAAAATGTATCAAAATGTAAAACAGATCAGTTTATACGAATAATTTCGGTATCAGTAAGTATTTAAAACAAATTGGATCCACGGAATTTACCGATAAAAGCCAGACGGATTGAAATCGCAAGTAGTTCGATCAACAGGAGAATGAAGAAGTGAAGAACACCATGACATTTCAAAACGCAAATCGAAAGCCTCCGACACCGGTGGTTGTGAGAGTGCGAGATGCTTTGAGTCAATCGACCTAATGACCTGCAACAAACACGCATCAAATTTCAAAACAGAACAGTTCATCAAATTAGGCTATCATGAACGTTCAAATCGATGTTTAGAAGATTAAATCCACCGGAGAATAAAGAACAACACGGTGATGTTTCAAAACGCGTAATGTAGAGTTGAAGACTGTTGCGTTTGCTTGCTAACGTTTTCTGCGATGACCGCCGGTCACGGCCGTCGAAATCCTCCGACGCCGGTGGTTTGTGAGAGTGCGATAGACTTCGTATCAATCAACCTAATAACCTGCAACAAACACGCATCAAAACTCAAAACAGTAGAGTTTATACAAATTAATCACAAATAGGCTATCATAAACTTACGAATCGATGTTTAGAAAGAGAAAAGACGGATTGAGAATACAAGTACTCCGATGATCTACAGGAGAATGAAGAACACGATGGCGTTGAGAGACCGGTGAATGACCGCCGGTGACGGCCGTCGGAAGCCTCCGACGCCTGTGGTTTAGTCATTTGTGAGAGATCGAAACACCAGCGAATGCATTATGCATCCCTTTATAATACGTATGAGTGGAGGAGACACGTGGAGTCCGCTCATTGGTTGAGCAAGTGATTTTTCACCGACTAATTAAAAAGATGTTACCGTTGTCAGAATCATTATGAATCATGATTTAGATTCTGTAAATAATTATTTTTTTAAAACGATACCTTTCACTAGCGTGTTTTAGTATCGTTTGGTTTTTTAACTTCCTTTTCAAACCGTTCAATTTTTTTTTTCTTTTTATTTAAAATCATTTGATTTTTTGAAACATACTTTTTAACACCGTTCGGTTTTCTTAAAACTTTATAATCGGTTACGTCCTTTTTAATACCACTCATTTTCTAAAGACGTTTAGAGAAAAAAAAGTTTTAGAAAAGAATTTAAGGTTTTAAAAATTATGTTTAGAATAACAATGAATGATTTTAAAAAGTACATCTCGATAAGGAATGGTTTTTGAAAAGACCTTAACGAATGGTTTCAAATAAGACGTGCATAAAGAACTTTCAGGTTTAGAAAGGACGATTGCAAATGAATTACAAAGATTTTAAGCTTTCTATTGTATCTAAAAAATCCAACTAGATTTTTTGTTTAACATTATTAGAAAAACAAAAAATTATGAACATTTTATGTTTTTATTATTTTTTATGATACATATTTTTTTATAAAAACATTATTAAATAATCTAAAATACGTATTGATAAAAAACGATTTATAAACAATATATTTTTTAACTAGTTTATTAAAAACATTGGTATCTTTTAACTTCTTTCTAAAGTGTGTTTTAAATAGAAAAGAAAATACTATGTAACTTTAAAAAAACAATACTTAGGTATGTTTCACGTAAGGTTGTAAACGTTAAGAAACTTTTTTTTGTTTAAATCTATATAAAACATATTTTACTATGACAGTAAAACAATAAAATAAAGCTTTATTAAAATTTCTAATAATTTTAAGAATTCCCAAATGAACAAAGAATTATAAACACCCAATAAGACATTTTAAAAAAATTTAAATAAACAATTTAAAACCTTTTATTTTTAATGTACTTTTGATCAAACGTTAAAGAAAACATTTAAAAATAATTATAAACATTTTGAAATACAATTTAAATGGAATTTATTTTTATCCAAATAAGATTAAGAGTGATAGAAAGGAAGTTTCTAAAAACACCTATTCTGGTAAATAATTTTCAAATAATCTATTTTGGTAAATAAGTTTTGCAATTACACTCTTTTGAAAAAAAGACTCTGTTTCGGTTTATTAGTTTAGTAATACAAGTTAAAAGGTTTATACACAATTTTCGTAGATACATGTAAAAAAATCGTCTATTGCTTATCTTACAATAAAATCGATATAATTATTTGATTAAATGACAATTTTCTTGAAACTAATTGATAAAATGTTAGTTTTGAGTGATTTCCCAAAATATGACATGCTTCAGAGTCGGAAAACAAATAGGATGTGTGTAAATCGTATTTTTAATGCTATTTATTTATACATTTTGTATTAAATACAAAAATAAACAATTAAGATACTCAACCTTTTAAAAACAAAAAAAAATATCGGAAAACATCATAAGAACTTATACTCAACCTTTTTTAAAACAATTAAGACACTCAACTTTTTTAAATGCTTACTGGTTTATTGGTCAGACCGGTTTCGATCGGGTTTAAAACCGAATAACATCATAAGAACTTATAAATTTCATCGCATAAATTCATAACGAGTACCGATATTGTCACATTCCGGCGGAAGCATGAAATGCTTGGGTGTGACTTTTGGTTCAAACATATTGATTACAAAAAAAACATACATACATAACAGTTAACTAAATATAAACTTTCATTAGAAATATATATTTTGGGTTACATCATGTGAATCCAAGGATCGCAATTCAGGAATTATCAGTATTAAAATAAATCAATTTAATGATCGCGGAATTATCACTAATTGACGTTTAATTGTTTGTAATGATCAATGATGAACACAACCACAGAAACACAACAAAGACGAAATCTATAATAATTCAAATGTATTTCATTAACTATAATGTAATGATTACAAAAGAATAATGAATAACTATGAACAATCGAATTTCTGTGAATCGAATGATGTTTGATGTTGATGTGACGGCAGCTAGGGTTGCACAATGAACTCTTGACGGTCGTAATATTGATTGATTGTGTTCGCCGAGATGTGAAACCTAGGACTCATATTTATAGATGGTTTGAGTCGGCTTAGGAAACACCGGATCTCTCGGGATTTGTTATTGATTGTGTTGACTTGTTTGACTTCTTGGCATTTGCAATCGCACAAGTATAATGTTCTTCCGCAGCATTCTTGTCGTCCGCAGAATATTTGTTCTTCCGTAGATGACTTAGACTTCCGTAGCAAAGTTGTTTTTCCGTAGGAAATTCTTCTTCCGTAGGAGTCTTCACTTCATGGAACTTGATCATCCGCAGGAACATGTACTTGGTCATTTGGTCTTGTAAGAAACATATCTACGGATTAACAAAATTGTTCATCCGTAGATGTTTCCTACACTTGTCAATTTCAGAAAATCCATCCATATTGTTTCTCCTGTCAAGTCACAAATCAACACACATACATATATGGGGTTAACCTATAGATTCAAATCACATATATATATATTTTGACTGTTACAAATGTTAATTACAAGACTTGATTTTCAAGTACTAAGCCTATACAAAATTGATCTAGCCCTATACAATCTAGACCTAACAATACTCCCCCTTAGGCTTAGCTCCTTGTAATCAGTCCTTCAAAACAGCAAGCTCCTTAACTCTTGCTATCATTTTATTTTAGAAGTACGATACAGCAGTTTTCTGATCATCGTACTTGTACTTGATCTGCATCCTGCTGATCTTCTTCAATGTGTCATAGCTCAGACCCAAAACATCTTCTTCCGTAGTGAGTGTTTCCACTACACTATCATTATGTACAATCTCTAATTCATCTTCTTCTGAGATTCTGAGCTCAGACACTTCAGCTATGGTTGTCCCCTTCAGTAGCCCAGCCTCATGTCTCCTTCTCTTGTATGCCTTTGCATGCAGTTTATCAATAACTTGTATCATGTGCACGTACAGGCAGAGATCATTCTGGGCTTTTTCATCTGTTAGTTTTGGGAAGAATTTATCATGAAGATATGAAGTGTAGCTGGGATGCAACATCTTTAGCTCCATTGGATCAAAAATTCATATTTTGTCTCCCTTCTTCCCTTCAACATTTCTCAGCAACACCATCTCTTTATTCTTGTCAACGTATCCCCATTCTGAGATAGGACAAGTGAATTGATTTCCAGTGATGCTTTTGATGGTGTGTGAGCTTCTTGTACATCCCACTCTCTTTAGCAGATCATCATCTACAAGGGATGAGACTTCAGCTGTTTTTCTTTTCTGATTTTGTATCATTCTTTTGTGCTCCTTATCATTTCTCTTTGCTTGCATGAGCACATCATCAGTAAAACTGGTCTTCATACCATTTACAGCTGCAAAGAAGTCTCTCCCCCTGAGATGGATTGGGTAGTTGAACATTGGGATGCTCTGTAGATCTCTCATATCTTGCTCCGGAAGGCTGAGCATGTCTTCCACATCATGGAAGTATTGAATCCTTCCAGATGTCCTCTTGATTATTGCACAATCCCAGTCTGGATCATATTCCAGGCCATAATCCTGTTGTCTTCCACAGAACTGGGAGTTGTGATATGATTATACAGCTGTACGAGAGTTGATTTCTTCTCGGTAATCTCTCGAACAGTTGTTCCCAGAGGCCATACTTTTCCGGGGATCACTGCCCTTGGCTCTCTGATCAGTGTTTCTTTCTCCTTGTGCTGATCTTTTGGGTCAACTGTGATAGGATCAGCAACAAGTTTACTTGGTTGTTCTTTTGGATGTGGAGCAGTGGTTCTGAACTTAACTCCTGTTTCCAGTTCCACTTTCATCACATGCTCCATCATCCTCCGCAGTTCTCCAGTTGTTCTGCCTTTGAGCTCATGCGGTTTGTAATTGTGCCCCTGTAACCAGCAAGTCATATTATACTTGGTGAGTTTGGCTGTGTCACAGTGGCCCAAATCCTTCCTTATCTTCTCCAATGATTGAAAAGTTGTAAAGGCTTCATAATCACAGTTTGGGATTATGAATCTGGCAAACTCAAATTCTTTCAATGCATTGGCCATCTCTGATGTGTTCATCCTCTCAACCATGTCATACAGAAAACCATGGTTGATGAGGGTCATGAACATACTGGAATCAGGCCTCTCTTCCATGATATCAGCGGTTGTTAGAAGGTCATCGGCCTTTCCACCCTTGTCATCAGTGGGGGACTCTATTCTTGTTAGTTCCTCCCACTCCTTCTCACTGTCATCTTCTTCTCCGGAGGATACCTTCACAGCAGTCACTTCTACTGAAGGTGTAGGTGCAGGAGATGGAAGTTTTGGTTTCTTTGGGGAGCTTTCTTCTTCTGGTTTCTTTTGTGTAGCTCCAAAGTATTTTCTTTTTCGGGTTTATGAAATCAGCGGCTTAGTAGCTCTACCCGATTGTTTTGCTGGCTCAGCACTTGAATCCACTTTTGTGTGACAACCCGAAAATTTTCGTAATTTAATATAAATTTTATGTGAAATTTACGATTTATTTTTATATTTTTATTATTATTTAAAAATAGTATTAATAATAACAAAAATAATGACAATGATAATAATAATAATATTATTATTAAAACTAATAATTTTAATAATGAAAATAATAATAATAATGAAAATATTATTTACAAAATTAATATAATTAATTAAATAAGTCCAGGGACTGAATTTGTAATATTTGAAACTTATTTTAAAACTATACACATGAAATAATAAACATTCCAAACTACAGGGGGGCATTATGTAAATTGTTTTAAAATACCCACCCGCCGCCCGTCCCCTTCGGTTTTCCGGCCGGTTCTCCGGCGACTCTCCGGCGGCCTCAAAAGCCAACCATATCACGATTTTTATGCAATCCAACTATACCGACACCTTCTAGAGGATGGACCGAACTCGGGGACCATTTCAATTTGAAAAATCAAGTTGGTTAGGTATGTTTTCCACTGCGACCGAAAGTTCGGCCGACCCACTTATCAAAAACGCAATACCAGCTTATTTTAATCAAATTAAACGAACGGGAATGGCTATATAAGCATCCCTAAACTAATGGTACATTCACACACTTCTAAAACACTTGAAATCGATCAATTTGATCTCCTCATTGCCGCGGACTTGCAACCGATCGTATACCCTCTGTAGAACCTCGAAACAGGTACTTAAACGCATCGTTGTGTTCGATTTTACATGGGAAACAATAACCCCCTGAATGCTGATACAACTGAAATCGGTTTGGGAATCAATTGGGGTTCGGATCGAACCTGGGGTTTTTGGGTGAAATGGGATTACTGGGGGTTAGGTTAAAAGAATTAAAAGGTGGAGTTTAACCGCGGCCACGGCCTTGGTTTACTGGTTTGGTGTGTGTGAGATGGAACCGGGGGTCGCGGGTTCGAACCCGGCCCCCAACATTTTTTTAAAATAAGCTTTTTAAGCCTTTTTAAAATACTGAAAAATTTCTAAAAATTATAAAAATAATTTTTATAAGCTTTAATTATTTTAGAAAATAAATAATTATTTTCTGGAAATTTATTTCTTTAAAACCTTATTTATTTATTTATTTAAATAAATAAAAACATATGTAATAAATTGTAATTTTATAAAAATAGATCATTGAATCATTATTGGACACCATATTCTTTTTAAATTATAATAATTGTGGAGATTTAATTCTTTAAAAACCTTATTTATTTATTTATTTGTATAAATGATATAAATGGTTACTTTTATAAAAAAAATGGATTTTAAATGATGATTTAAATCATCAAGTTATTAATAAGAATTATATTATTTTAATTATGAATTTATTATAATAAATGAAGGAATTATATTTAATAAATTTCATAAATTATTTACAAATACAAATATTATCATTATAATTACGATCACGACATTGTTATTATTAATATCAACATTGGTAGTATTATTAAGACATGGTGTGTTGTATACCAAATCGTGTACGTCAAACCGAACCGACCCGAATCCGACCAAATATATTTATTCACGTTGAACACGTTTTAAAAACTTAATTACAATTAATAATAGGTGTTGATCGTGTTTGATCGAGCATTGCCTTAGTCTTTGAAGTTCTTGTTCATTTCATTACATCAAATCAAGGTGAGTTCAAGCCCCACTATTTTACTAAAACTGTTTTTGGGGGAGATAGCATACTGGTAATGTTACAAACGTTTTCTTTATATATTTAAGATGTGTAAGGATATTAATATAGTGCTGTTATCATTGTACAAGTCCTCACACTTTCGAATTGTTAATATTGGATAGCGGGGAAAGTTGGGTAGTACTACTGGGTGTGACGAGCCCCACCTTGTGTGACTCGAGGTCAACCGGGTGCAATTTGTCCTATGATTATTTGTCACGATATGGCGACGTCGTGGCAGGAGGCAAACATAACACAGTCAGCTTCAATGTCGAAATCATTATTTAATATCGTTTGTGAATGGACTAGCTAGCCATTACAATGCACATGCTTATATATACGCTGTTGTTAAACTGGGATGTTTAACTGTGAACTCTTGAACTGATCAACCATTGGATTGATACACGCTATTGTTAAACTGTGATGTTTAACTGTAAACTTTTGAACTGATCAACCATAGGGTTGATACACGCTATTGTTAAACGGTTAAGATTTAACGCAAACTCGGTATACACTTTTAAACTGTTATGTTTAAACATCAAACTCTTGAACTCACCAACCATGTGTTGACTTTTAGTATGCTATTCTCAGGTCACTAATCTGGAACTGCTGATAGGAGCACCACACGGGTCAGCATGCATGTTAGAGACTTAAACTTAAACCATATTTACTTGTCTTTTATTTATGGTTTCAAACACTTGTTTGGCACTTGTCTTGCCATATGTTACCTTCATATATTTGGAATGTTTTGTTTTCTTTATGCTTCCGCGCATAATTTAAAGGTTTGAAGTTTGGTTTGTTAAACGTTGCATATAGAGTCGTTCCGAGTAACTATTGACTGTGATCCTGGTTTGTTCACACCCCTCCGTGATAGATTCCAGACCCGGAATTTGAGGGTGTGACAGATTGGTATCAGAGCCATTGGTTATAGAGAACTAGGTTGCATACACACTAGACTATAACCGCACACAGTTAGTTAGTTACTTGTTCCTAGTCTTCCTAAACTTAACTTATCATCGTAGGTTCAAATCCTTAGACTTTATGTCTAAATCTTATCGAGGTTTTGAATTCCATGAACCAAATGAATTTGTGTGACACATAGACACCTGTATTCTGGATTTCCTGGCAAAAGGCCTTCAGGCTAAGGCAAGCATATCGCATATATCTCAATGCGAGACCTGGTATGCTTACCTGGGGATTTCTGGGATGAGTGATAAACTATGGTCAGAACACAAGTTTATAAGGTAAATGGTTTCTATGCTAATTTCTTGTTCCTATACCTGATTCCATTCATATGAACTTGCTATCTATTACCCTTAGTCTTTATCCATGGGATATCTTTATACTGGACATGGAACAACACCGAGTCCGGCGACTCACAAGCGATGTCTATACACTACAGCACGACATAGCTGAATGATTCTATTCTATTCCCTTTAAACGATTTGGACTACATAGTGTTTCTTTATTTTGGAACCTATGTGGGAAGAGTTGTTTCCTCACCCAAAACAACAAACTCAATTTGTTATAAATGTTGTGGTGGTGACGAATTCATTATTTCCTTATTGCTTACTATACTTCAATGAGATAAAAAGGTTTGAAATTACTCATTATCGTATTTGTAAATGTAAAGAGAATAATGGACGCCCGAGGACGTGGACGTGGTCGTGGACGAGGACGCGTGCGTGGACGTGGTGCCGGTGACCAAGGTGTCGGTAACCAAGGTACCGGTAACCAAGGTGCCGGTAACCAAGGCGCTGGTACTATCAATATGACCCCTGCGGAATTGGCTGCTCTAATCAACGTACAAGTTCAGGCAGCGGTAGCTGCTACCCAAACAAGACAGCCAGCAGAACCATCAACTTGTACCTACAAGTCCTTCATGGACTGTAAGCCACACACCTACAGTGGAACCGAGGGAGCTGTAGGGTTAGTAAGATGGTTTGAGAAGACGGAGTCCGTGTTCTCAAAATGTAAATGTCCACCTGCTGACCAGGTGAAATATGCTACGGGAACGTTGGATGGTGCTGCATTGTCTTGGTGGAATGCGCAAGTGCAAATGCTAGGGCAAGCCATGGCAGATCAACTCCCGTGGAACGAGTTCAAAGATATGATGATTGAGGAATACTGTCCACGAAGCGAAGTACAAAAACTTGAAGTGGAATTCTGGCAGCTGAAGATGCAAGGATCAGAAATTGAGACTTATACCACAAGAACTCACGAGCTGGCCACTCTATGTCCAGGAATGGTAAACGAGATGCACAAGAGAGTGGAACACTACATCGGGGATTAGTGCCAGAGATTAGGAGTATGGTTACTTCCTCAAACCCGACTACTATCCAGCAAGCTATCCGCCTAGCCCACAAATTAACTGATGAAGCTGTGGAGGAAGGACGGTTACCAAAACGGGGCGCTGCGGCGAGCGTGTCCGACAACAAAAGGAAGTGGGATACCTCTAACAACATCAACAACAACAATAGAACATCATCATCTGGTGGTCAACATCAACAACAAACACCGCAACAACAACACAGGAGGTTCGACAACAACCGTAACTTCAACCAGTCAGCCTCGAACAATCAAGGATCAAGCGGTTACGGTGGTAAACAGCCGATATGCCCGCGGTGCAACTATCATCATGTCGGAAGATGTGAAAATTACAACTGTCAGCGGTGTGGTAAAAGGGGACACTTAGCTAAGGATTGTCGTGGTGAGTTGGTTAGGAAGCCACAACAACCTCAAGGGACCTCAAAGGGTTGCTTTGAGTGTGGGAAAGAAGGGCACTACAGGCGAAACTGTCCACAGCTGAGGAAGAACGGTAATGGCAATGGCCAAAACAACAACAATCAAGGCAACAACAACAACAACAATGATGGAAGAGGCAATGGAAATGGTGGCAATAATAATGGAGCCAAAGGGAGAGCCTTCGTCATTGGCTCAGGTGAGGCTCTAAATGATCCTACAACTATTACTGGTAGATTTTCTATCAATGGATGTTTTGCTACGATACTGTTTGACACTGGGGCCGATAGGAGTTTTATATCCTTAAAATTCTGTAGTCTTCTAAGTGATATTCCTTCTGCCTTAGAATCCAAATATACCGTAGAATTGGCTGACGGTAAACAAATCCATGTAACACATATTCTTAGAGATTGTAAGATAGAACTCGCTGGTCATACTTTCTCTATAGATCTTATGCCTGTTACACTAGGAAGTTTCGACGTTGTGGTAGGCATGGATTGGCTATCTAACAAGCAAGCAGAAGTCATATGTCACGAAAAGATCATACGAATCCCTGTTGATGACGAAATTCTTACAGTCCAAGGCGATAGGAGTGGTACAGTAATGGGTATTATCTCTTACATGAAGGCGCAAAAGTTGTTACGAAAAGGGCGTGTGGCTATTCTGGCACTCGTCACCGACAAGCAGTCCGAGGAAAAGAAAATAGAAGACATTCCCGTGGTAAGAGATTTTCCAGAGGTGTTTCCAGAGGATCTTCCTGGACTACCACCTCATCGCCAAGTGGAATTTCAAATCGAACTGACTCCCGGTGCAGCCCCGATTGCTAGAGCACCTTATCGATTAGCACCAAACGAACTACAGGAGTTGTCATCACAACTTCAGGAGCTTTTAGATAAGGGCTTTATCCGACCTAGCTCATCACCTTGGGGAGCCCCTGTTCTCTTTGTTAAGAAGAAGGACGGCACTTTCCGAATGTGCATCGATTATAGAGAATTAAACAAAGTCACAATCAAGAACCGATATCCTCTACCTCGTATCGACGACTTGTTTGATCAGCTTCAGGGATCAAGCTACTATTCGAAGATCGACTTGAGGTCTGGTTATCATCAACTCCGAGTCCGTGAGGAGGACATCTCCAAAACCGCATTCCGTACTCGTTATGGTCATTACGAATTCTTGGTCATGCCTTTTGGGTTGACTAATGCACCTGCGGTATTCATGGACCTCATGAATCGCGTGTGCAAACCCTATCTCGATCAGTTTGTTATTGTGTTTATCGATGACATACTGATATACTCTAAGACCAAGGAGGACCATGAAGAGCATCTACGATTGATCTTGGAATTGTTGAAGAATGAGCAACTGTACGCCAAATTCTCTAAGTGTGACTTTTGGAAACGTGAAGTGCAATTCCTAGGTCATATTGTTAATGAGAAGGGAATACATGTTGATCCTGCCAAGATTGTGGCGATAAAGAATTGGGCTACACCGAAGACACCGACTGAAATAAGGCAATTCCTGGGGTTAGCAGGATATTACCGACGATTCATAGAGGGATTCTCTAAGATTGCACAACCTCTCACCGCTTTAACCCACAAAGGAACGACATACAAATGGGGTGAAAGTCAAGAGGCGGCTTTTCAGCTATTGAAACAGAAACTCTGTAGTGCACCGATATTGGCACTACCAGAGGGGACAGATGATTTCGTGGTGTATTGTGACGCATCCATTCAAGGATTGGGTTGTGTCCTGATGCAACGCGACAAGGTGATAGCTTACGCCTCGAGACAACTGAAGGTTCACGAGAAGAACTATACCACCCATGATCTGGAATTGGGCGCAGTGATTTTTGCCTTGAAGATTTGGAGACATTACTTGTACGGTACCAAATGCACTATTTACACCGATCACAAGAGTCTTCAGCACATCTTTGAGCAAAAGGAGTTAAATATGCGGCAACGACGGTGGTTAGAATTACTCAATGATTATGACTGTGCAATCAAGTATCATCCGGGTAAGGCTAATGTTGTAGCCGATGCCCTTAGTCGTAAGGAAACCCTAAAGCCTCGTCGAGTGCGCGCATTACAAATGACTATCCACTCTGACCTACCAGCGCAAATCAAAGCTGCTCAATCTGAAGCCTTGAAGACGGAGAATCTCAAAGCGGAATACATGCGAGGCATGGAGAAGCAGTTGGAGGTTAAAGCTGATGGAATCCGTTATTTTATGAAACGGATCTGGGTACCACAGTACGGGAATTTGCGAGAGCTGATAATGGATGAAGCTCATAAGTCACGTTACTCTATTCATCCAGGATCAGACAAGATGTATCAGGACCTGAAAGAATTTTACTGGTGGCCAAAAATGAAAGCGGAGATAGCCATGTATGTGAGTAGATGCTTAACTTGTTCCAAGGTTAAGGTGGAATACCAGAGACCATCCGGTTTACTTCAACAACCGGAAATTCCAGTGTGGAAATGGGAGCAGATCTCCATGGACTTTATCACGAAGTTACCTAGGACTCCCAGCGGATGCGACACCATTTGGGTTATAGTAGATCGCTTAACAAAATCCGCACACTTTCTGGCAATCCGAGAGACTGATCGAATGGAGAAGCTGACACGTATCTATTTAAGGGAAATAGTCTCTCGGCATGGCGTGCCGATATCTATCATTTCTGATCGTGACGCTCGGTTCACTTCTCATTTCTGGCAATCATTACAACGATCATTGGGAACACGGCTGGATATGAGTACCGCGTATCACCCGCAAACCGATGGTCAAAGTGAGCGTACGATCCAGACACTGGAAGACATGTTGCGTGCCTGTGTAATTGATTTTGGCAGCAGCTGGGAAACACATTTACCATTGGTTGAGTTCTCCTATAATAACAGTTATCATACCTCAATCAAGGCAGCTCCATTTGAGGCATTGTATGGGCGTAAGTGCCGGTCACCTATTTGTTGGGCAGAAGTTGGGGAAAGTCAACTTACCGGCCCTGAACTCGTGCACGAGACGACTGAGAAGATCGTGCAGATACGGAATCGTATGGCAGCAGCGCGAGATAGACAGAAAAGTTATGCCGACAAGAGACGGAAACCTCTAGAGTTCCAAATTGGTGACAAAGTGTTATTGAAAGTCTCACCGTGGAAAGGCGTAGTTCGGTTTGGCAAACGAGGAAAGCTGAATCCGAGGTATGTTGGACCATTTGAGATATTGGAAAGAATAGGTCCAGTGGCCTATCGACTGGCTTTACCTGAATCACTAAGTGGAATTCATAATGTGTTTCATGTTTCAAACCTGAGGAAATGCCTTGCTGACGAAACTCTCATCGTTCCGTTAGACGAGGTACATGTTGACGAACAACTACGCTTCATCGAAGAACCAGTGGAAATTATGGACCGAGAGGTCAAGACACTTAAACACAGTCGTATCCCTATTGTCAAAGTCCGGTGGAACTCCCGGCGTGGTCCTGAGTTCACTTGGGAAAGAGAGGACGAGATGATGCGCAAGTATCCTAACCTGTTCAAGGATGCTGCAGTACATCTTAATTTTCGGGACGAAAATTCCTCTAACAGGGGGATGATGTGACAACCCGAAAATTTTTCGTAATTTAATATAAATTTTATGTGAAATTTACGATTTATTTTTATATTTTTATTATTATTTAAAAATAGTATTAATAATAATAAAAATAATGACAATGATAATAATAATAATATTATTATTAAAACTAATAATTTTAATAATGAAAATAATAATAATAATGAAAATATTATTTACAAAATTAATATAATTAATTAAATAAGTCCAGGGACTGAATTTGTAATATTTGAAACTTATTTTAAAACTATACACATGAAATAATAAACATTCCAAACTACAGGGGGGCATTATGTAAATTGTTTTAAAATACCCACCCGCCGCCCGTCCCCTTCGGTTTTCCGGCCGGTTCTCCGGCGACTCTCCGGCGGCCTCAAAAGCCAACCATATCACGATTTTTATGCAATCCAACTATACCGACACCTTCTAGAGGATGGACCGAACTCGGGGACCATTTCAATTTGAAAAATCAAGTTGGTTAGGTATGTTTTCCACTGCGACCGAAAGTTCGGCCGACCCACTTATCAAAAACGCAATACCAGCTTATTTTAATCAAATTAAACGAACGGGAATGGCTATATAAGCATCCCTAAACTAATGGTACATTCACACACTTCTAAAACACTTGAAATCGATCAATTTGATCTCCTCATTGCCGCGGACTTGCAACCGATCGTATACCCTCTGTAGAACCTCGAAACAGGTACTTAAACGCATCGTTGTGTTCGATTTTACATGGGAAACAATAACCCCCTGAATGCTGATACAACTGAAATCGGTTTGGGAATCAATTGGGGTTCGGATCGAACCTGGGTTTTTGGGTGAAATGGGATTACTGGGGGTTAGGTTAAAAGAATTAAAAGGTGGAGTTTAACCGCGGCCACGGCCTTGGTTTACTGGTTTGGTGTGTGTGAGATGGAACCGGGGGTCGCGGGTTCGAACCCGGCCCCCAACATTTTTTTAAAATAAGCTTTTTAAGCCTTTTTAAAATACTGAAAAATTTCTAAAAATTATAAAAATAATTTTTATAAGCTTTAATTATTTTAGAAAATAAATAATTATTTTCTGGAAATTTATTTCTTTAAAACCTTATTTATTTATTTATTTAAATAAATAAAAACATATGTAATAAATTGTAATTTTATAAAAATAGATCATTGAATCATTATTGGACACCATATTCTTTTTAAATTATAATAATTGTGGAGATTTAATTCTTTAAAAACCTTATTTATTTATTTATTTGTATAAATGATATAAATGGTTACTTTTATAAAAAAAATGGATTTTAAATGATGATTTAAATCATCAAGTTATTAATAAGAATTATATTATTTTAATTATGAATTTATTATAATAAATGAAGGAATTATATTTAATAAATTTCATAAATTATTTACAAATACAAATATTATCATTATAATTACGATCACGACATTGTTATTATTAATATCAACATTGGTAGTATTATTAAGACATGGTGTGTTGTATACCAAATCGTGTACGTCAAACCGAACCGACCCGAATCCGACCAAATATATTTATTCACGTTGAACACGTTTTAAAAACTTAATTACAATTAATAATAGGTGTTGATCGTGTTTGATCGAGCATTGCCTTAGTCTTTGAAGTTCTTGTTCATTTCATTACATCAAATCAAGGTGAGTTCAAGCCCCACTATTTTACTAAAACTGTTTTTGGGGGAGATAGCATACTGGTAATGTTACAAACGTTTTCTTTATATATTTAAGATGTGTAAGGATATTAATATAGTGCTGTTATCATTGTACAAGTCCTCACACTTTCGAATTGTTAATATTGGATAGCGGGGAAAGTTGGGTAGTACTACTGGGTGTGACGAGCCCCACCTTGTGTGACTCGAGGTCAACCGGGTGCAATTTGTCCTATGATTATTTGTCACGATATGGCGACGTCGTGGCAGGAGGCAAACATAACACAGTCAGCTTCAATGTCGAAATCACTATTTAATATCGTTTGTGAATGGACTAGCTAGCCATTACAATGCACATGCTTATATATACGCTGTTGTTAAACTGGGATGTTTAACTGTGAACTCTTGAACTGATCAACCATTGGATTGATACACGCTATTGTTAAACTGTGATGTTTAACTGTAAACTTTTGAACTGATCAACCATAGGGTTGATACACGCTATTGTTAAACGGTTAAGATTTAACGCAAACTCGGTATACACTTTTAAACTGTTATGTTTAAACATCAAACTCTTGAACTCACCAACCATGTGTTGACTTTTAGTATGCTATTCTCAGGTCACTAATCTGGAACTGCTGATAGGAGCACCACACGGGTCAGCATGCATGTTAGAGACTTAAACTTAAACCATATTTACTTGTCTTTTATTTATGGTTTCAAACACTTGTTTGGCACTTGTCTTGCCATATGTTACCTTCATATATTTTGGAATGTTTTGTTTTCTTTATGCTTCCGCGCATAATTTAAAGGTTTGAAGTTTGGTTTGTTAAACGTTGCATATAGAGTCGTTCCGAGTAACTATTGACTGTGATCCTGGTTTGTTCACACCCCTCCGTGATAGATTCCAGACCCGGAATTTGAGGGTGTGACATTTTGTTTTCAAATCAGAGAGTTTTCTTTTCAGGCTTTCTATCTCTAAATCTTTTTGCTTTATTTGCTCAGCCTTTTAATTTTGCTCAAGTTTTAAAGATGCCTCTAACTCTCGTTTTGTTTGCAACAATAGATCAATAACTTCATTGTTGGACAGTGCATCTTCTCTCAGTCTTTTTAGACTGGCCTCCTTCTTCATC
Source organism: Flaveria linearis (assembly GCA_024085815.1). NCBI lineage: Eukaryota > Viridiplantae > Streptophyta > Magnoliopsida > Asterales > Asteraceae > Flaveria > Flaveria linearis. The sequence goes on along the minus strand of CM044017.1, from coordinate 3,218,676 downwards.
AGTTCTTCATCCTTTTCTTGAATTACACCATACAGCTCCAGAATTCTTTGTTTTCGCTTATTGGATTTAAGTACCAACTTGTTGTACTTAGCAACCAAAAAGCTTTTGCTCACAGGAATGTCACTGTCACTTAAGTCATCTTCATGGTATGCAGTGACATCCTGAGCAGATTCTTGAACTTCCAGTGTTCATCAGCAGCTTGTTCATCTTTCAATGAAGGTATTGGCTCGGTATGTGCTGATGAAGGTTGTTCTTCTGTGTGTGTTGGTGAAAAAGGAACAGTGCTGGCTTCAGATACTATTTCTGTGTCTCCTGAGTGTACGGAGTGTACAGACTCAGTTACCTCAACAGGTTCAGTCCCAGCACTTTCCGGTGATTGTTGTTTTGGAGATTCTGGTGATGGTTGTATGGGGGATTGGTTTTGTTGTGGAGAGAATGGTTGAGTGCGATGAGATGATGACTGAGAGGATGATGATGATTGTTGTTGGATAGGTGATACTGGCTGAGTATCTTTGGTGGATGATGATGATATTGGTACAGGTGATTGATGGTGGTGAATTGGGGAGATTGGTTGGGTGTTTAGGCTTGCTGGTGATTGTGGTTGTTGAGTGGGTGATTGGCTGGATGATTCATGTTGTAGTGGTGGTATTTAGAGTGGTGATTGTTGTTGGTGTTGTGGTGTTTGCTGTGGAGAGTGAGAAGATTGTGCAGAATCAGCAGATGATTCTGCTTCATCTGCCCATGCCAACTCTTATGGCAGGTCAGCTTGAGGATCTAGAACATGTGCGAACATTGGCATATCCGGACCCTCATACTTTCCACTAAGTTTGTTCAACACCGATTTGCTCAGGTGTGCTTGAACAAACACATCGCCAACTCTGTTCAACCCTGGAAGTTCTGAGTTGATCATCAGTTGTAGGAATCTCGGGAACATATACATCTTGTCATTCTTCTGCAATTTGACTTGTTCACTCATACAGTTGAAGATGTATTTGGCGTAGTTGTAAGTTCTCCCCTCGAATACCCCAATGATTCCGGATGATATATGCCGAGAAAATCTGTCTAGCCCCGACTTCCTGTTCGACATGCATTTCAGGAGGTGTGACACAAGAATCTGTACGGTTTGCACAGCCTACCCTTCTTGATTTCCCCTTTCTCGTAATCACCGTCGTACCCCATGAGGTTAAATACCTTTTCAATGTATTCATTCTCGAATACATAGGGGTGCCCTATTTCTCTATCTCCCAGTTCCAGACATCTTCTTATGGTGCTTTCAGTGATTCGAAGACGCCGACTCAGAATCTCAGCCACAATTACTTCCTCATCATCTTGTTCTTCCACACGTGCTGAGTTCCAGAATCCGATTATGTGCGCCTGATGGATCACAGGCTCAGCCGTCAAGGCGTAGAAGAGCCTGGATCGTCGTAGATATCTGATGATATCTCGACATCCTTCCGCTGCTGGATTATCAGCGTTCAAGAATGCGCACACATTGTGCTCTTTAGCAAATCTATTTGCCATCTTTGCAGTATCAGTAATCGGTTACTGGATAATGTTGTTTTTTTGAAATTTTGAAAAAGAGGGAAAATGGGCGAATTTCTTGGTTAATCTGAAAAAGTGCTCTGTAAAAGTTATAAATGAATTTCAAGAGTCAGAAACCTTATTTATAGTCGAACATAATTAACATCTTTTATTAATTATGTTGGGCTCACATTATGTTGGGCCCACTTTCATTTATTCCTATGTTGGGCCCACTTCCATTTATTCCTTTCCGTATCCCAAGTGTTTAGTATGCATTATTTCTTCCGCAGAACATCTACGGAACCTTGACATCTGCGGATGTCAACATCTGCGGAACCTTACATCGGATGTAAGTTCAAATAATGCATTTGTTTTGTTTTGCTGCTGAATCAGAAATCACATAATACTTCTACGGATGAGAGGTATTACTGTGACTTCTGCGGATGCAGAAATTTCACTGTTACTTCTACGGATGAGAAGTAGTACTGAAACTTCTGCGGAACTTAAAGTTTGAAAACTTTAAATGTATGATATCTACAGAGTAGAATCAAATGTTGATGTTGATGTTGGACATTGTTGACTTTGTTCGCATGGCAATTTAGTACAGGGAAGCAAGTTTCCTGTATCATGCATTCAAGTTAGTGCTCAAGTTCCAATTCCTTCAAAGTAATTCAGATCAATTATCAGCTTTTATTGTTTTTCATGCATGAACTACTCCCCTAAATTTGTGATTAATGTGAAACTGTTGCATTCATCATAAATTTAAGTTGTGAACAGGCATGACAGGCATATGACAGTCTAAATGAGAGAAAGTCAGTTGAGATAACAATTAAACATCTGACAAACAGTTACATGCTTGCATATATATATAGAGGGATCATACTATAACTTGGCTTCTGCTGATGTTGATTAGTTGATTCAAAACATACCTGATTGCAAGTATATAGATCCACTTAAATTCAAACATGAGTATTGTATCAACTAGGCATGCGATTTATCATATTGTGAAGTTTGTTAATCAGTAGCAATCATGAGTCCCACATTCAATTATCATTAGAGTATGACTTCCGTAGGTGAGGCAAATCACTACATTCCACACTTAATGACTATGTACATTAAATTATAAGTTCTATCTTGAGACAAATTTCAGTCTCATGAATGCTTGGATGTTAAAGCTCTTTGACTTGATGTTCAATGGATCACAAGTGATTCCTTTTTAGAGCTGAAATATGATCTTCATAGTCACCAGGTCTTTACTTTCGTAAAACAGAGGTGAACTTTAACCCAGGTCTTTGTTTACACAAAACAGAGGGAGAATGAAGATCACACTTATTAATCACATTCCCAGGTCTTTGTTCACACAAAACAGAGGGAATATGACTTTGCAAAGATAGAATATTATAAAGTATTTTACATAGTGTGCTTGTGTAAGTGATTTGATCACATCAGGAGAGAACATACCTTCTTGATTCTCAAATGGAATCCTCACAGACAGTTACCTCATGTTTTTTTTAGTTTGGCATGCTCTTAGCTTTGTTTCCACTCAAGTTGAACCTACTCACATATCAGTATGATATAAGTCAGATTGAGTTTTTGTTTAATAGCCAAGTATAGTCTACTATCATTTCCCAAATATAATGCATGAATAGATGTTCTATCAGACACTTAAGTTATCCTTAATAATTACTCTGCACAAAGTCAGTCATATGCTTTTGTTGATTTATTCTAAGTTAATCATCCCTAAAGATTCTCTCAGAAAATTAAATCTCACAGAATCAAATGCTTTAGTAAACAAATCAGCAAGCTGATTGGTTGTGTCTACTTTGACTAACTTGATTAGACCCTTTTCAGAGCAATCTCTCAGAAAATGGTATCTAATTTCAATGTGTTTAGTTTACTATGTTGAACTGGGTTAGCAGTTATAAACATAGCAGCTGAATTATCAATATGAATTGGTGTATGAAGGAAATTGTAACCATAATCAAGTAATTGGTTTTGCAACCAAAGTACTTGAGAGCAACCTGCTGAAGCAGCTATGTACTCTGCTTCAGCGGTGGATACAGATACATTTGTTTGCTTCTTGCACTGCCATGAAACAAGTCTTGGTCCTAAAAATTGACATCCACCAGTTGTGGATTTTCTGTTGTTGTTGCACCCTCCATAGTCACTATCTGAATAGGAGTATAGGTTAAAGTCTCCATCTTTGGGATACCAAAGTCCCAATGCAGGTTTGCCTTTCAGGTATCTGAAAATTCTCTTTACAGCATTCAGATGTGACTCCTTTGGGTCTGATTGATACCTGGCACAAACACAAACAGCAAACATTATGTCAGGTCTACTAGCAGTTAAGTACATTAATGAACCGATCATTGATCTATACAATCTTTGATCTACGGATTTGCCAGCAGGGTCAGGCACAATCTTGTCTATTGTTGATGCTGGTGTCTTGCATGAAGTGGAATCAGCAAGATTGTACTTCTTCAAGATTTGATGAATGTACTTCTCTTGATTGATGAAAATGCCATCTGATTTCTGATGAACTTGTAAGCCAAGGAAGAAAGTCAATTCTCCCATGGAGCTCATCTGAAATTCAGATTTCATTAAGTCTTCAAAGCTTTGACACAGCTTCTTGTTGGTTGACCCAAATATGATGTCATCAACATATATTTGAACCACCAAAAGATCTTGATGTTCTTGTTTGAGGAAGAGTGTCTGATCAATAGTTCCTCTCTTGTACCCATTCTTCAGCAGGAAGGATGATAGTGTATCATACCACTTTCTGGGTGCTTGATGAAGACCATACAAAGCTTTATCAAGCTTGTATACTCTATGTGGATAATCAGGGTCTTCAAAACCAGGGGGTTGAGCCACATATACTTCTTCATCAATTTTCCCATAAAGGAAAGCACACTTCACATCCATCTGATAGACTGTGAACCTCTTGAATGCTGCATAAGCGAGGAAGACTCTTATTGCTTCAATCCTTGCAACTGGGGCAAAGACTTCATCATAGTCTATTCCCTCTTCCTGAGTGTATCCTTGAGCAATAAGTCTGGCCTTGTTTCTCACTATGATACCTCTGTCATCCAGCTTGTTCTTGAAAAGCCATCTTGTGCCAATTGGATGTTGACCCGTAGGCAAATCTACAAGAGTCCACACTTTTTGTTTTCTGAATTGTTGTAACTCTTCTTGCATAGCCTCAATCCAGCTGTTGTCTTTTAGTGCAGCTGTAATGTTTGCAGGAACTGTTTGGGACAAAAAGCAGGTGAACAAACAAATGTTTGCCACACCTCCTTTGCTCCTTGTGGTTCTAGCATGCAGGTCCCCAATGATATTGTCTGTTGGATGAGACTTGTGTACTCTGCTTGTTGAGACAGCATCAACTTGAACTGTGGAGTCTAAGTTTGTGAAACCCATTGAAGCAGATGGTGTCAGCTGAGAAGTTGAGTCGATAAAATAATCAAAAGGCTCATGGTCGTTCGGATCAGCTTGTGTTTGATTGGCTGCTTTGTCTTCTTCCGCAGGAAGTTCTACGGAAGCAGTATTTTGTTCTTCCGCAGGGGGTTCTACGGAAGAGGCATTTTGTACTTCCGTAGGAGATATATCAATATCTACGGATGAAAAATGTTGGTCAGCTGGCAATGGTTGTTGAATGACTACCTCCTGTCCATCTCTAGCATCAGTAGTTTCACCAGAATTTATATCTACGGATGAGGGTACATCTGCTGATGAATTTCCATGTGCTGGGGATGAAGAGTTTGCTTCTCCGGAGGTAGCTGCATGTTGCTGACTTGATCTTTGCTGTGGTTCAGGTGACACTTGTGCTCTTGGTGGGTCAGCTGTTAAAGGCACTTCATTCACACTTGGGGGCACAAAGGGATAACATGTATCCGCAGCTCCTGCGTTGATCAAATAACCAGAGTTAAATGATTCAGTTAATGCATCTATATCAAATAACCAAGATGATCCTTTTACATTGGTAGTAAACATGGATTCATCAAAAGACACATTGGGAGTCTCTTCAACTATGTTATGTTCTGGAATGTACACCCTATATGATTTAGAAGTGGATGAATATCCAACAAAGAAACCATCATAGGCTTTTTCAGAAAATTTTCCCAATTGTTCTTTAGTATTTAAAACAGACACATGACACTCAAAAGCTTTAAGATATCCTATAAAAGGTTTTCTTTTAAATAAGAGTTCGTAAGGTGTTTTATTATGTTCTTTGACTATCAAAGTTCTATTTTGAACATTGCAAGCTGTATTCACAGCTTCTGCCCAGAATGTAATGGGCAACTGAGAATCAGCTAGCATTGTTCTGGCTGCTTCTATCAGTGTTCTATTTCGCCTTTCAGCCACTCCATTTTGTTGTGGAGTTCTTGGGGCACTGAATTGTCTAGCTATTCCTTTAGTCCTGCAAAAAGAATCCAAATCAGCATTAACAAATTCAGTTCCATTGTCACTCCTAAAAATTTTAACTTTTAAATCAAGTTGATTCTCAATCTTGATCACAAAGTCCATTAATGTTTCAGATGTTTCACTCTTATGTTTTAAGAAAAAAATCCATGTAAATCTAGTGAAATCATCAACTATCACCAAACAATATTGCCTTTTTCCAATGCTCAGCACATTGGTTGGACCAAAGAGATCCATGTGAAGCAATTTGAGTGGTGTAGTGTTAGTGTTGATTGTTTTGGATTTGTGAGACACTCTGTGTTGTTTTCCTTTATAACATGAAGAACAGTGATTAGAACAATGAAATTCTTTCTTTGGTAATCCAATGACTAAGTCATTTTTCACCAATTTATTCATGTTCTTCATGTTGGAATGGACAAGCCTTCTATGCCACAATTGAGATTCATCTTCGGAAGATTTGGACAGCAGGCATGTCTCATGTTGTGTGAGTGTTGTGTTGTTCATATCCAAGATATATGTGTTGCCTTTTCTTGATGCTTTAAGAAGTATCCAGTCTGCTGGAACTGTAAACCCTGGCTTAAGAAAGTAACAGTTAGTGTTATCAAATAGTGTTAAATAATTTTGATCACAAATTTGGAAAACACTAAGTAAATTATACTGCAAATTTTCACAGTAATTTACTTTTTCAAATGTTAAAACACCATTAGTTACCATTCCTTCACCAACAATTTTACCTCCCTTCTTATCCCCACCAAATGCCACATAAGAGGCATGTTTATGTTTGAAGTCATGGAGAAGTGCACAGTTGCCTGTCATATGTCTGGAACAACCACTGTCAACATACCACTTGTTGTCAGCTCTCCATGATTGTTCCTGCACACAAAAAGAAATTAGTTAGTCTTGACAACCCAAGGCTTAATTGTCTTGGGTTTGCCAGTTGTGTCAACAATAGTTACTCCTTCATGAATTAATCTTGAAGTTTCAGTATTAGTTGTTTCTTTTTGATCTGATGGTGGTGAGGATGATTCTGTTGAAGATGATTCAGGTTTCTGAGTATCTTCATGCTTATCCGAGTCATTCTTCAACTTGGCTTGTTTTGGTTGGTATCTTAACTTTGAAGAGGATACTGTAGACTTGAAAGTTTCTTCATCTTTCTGTTTTGAGTGAGATACAGGAATTCCTTTATCAAAGTTGTCAAAGAAACCATCAACAACTTCAGTCTGTTTATCAGACAAATCCACCTTTTTGTGAGGTGTCTTAGCCTGTGCTGGTATTTTCTTCTTCAAAGACTTGTCCGCAGCAGAGGGTCTTTTCTTTGACTTTTGTTGATCTTTCTGAGTCTTTGTCTCTTTATCACTTTCTGAGGCTTGAGAATCTGATTCAGATGATGTATCTTGTGACTTCTTTTTGCTCTTTTTCTTGTTCTTCTTATTAAAATAACATTCCTGAGTGGAATGGTTATTTTTGTCACAAATGGCACAATGTTTGTTGAAGAAGCAATCATCAGTCATGTGATTGTTCATGTTGCAAATGGAACAGTAACTACTGAAATAGCATTCATCAGTGTTGTGATTCTTCATATCACACCATTTGCAATATTTCTCAGAAGTGTCTTCGAGTTCAGCCTTCTTTTTGTTGTTTTTGTTCACACTTGCTGAACCATCAGATGATTTCTTCTTGCTTTTGTTTGGTTCTTCATTAGCTGTTGTTTGTTTGTCTTTGGCTCCCTTTTGTTGCTTGATATTGAGCTTTTTCTGAGCATTTTTGTTTGTTTCTCTTGTTACCTTGTCCGCAGTATCAGGTTCTTTCTTCCGTTGCTTGTCCGCGGATTCAGTAGTTTTTGCCTTCCGCAGATGATCTACGGACTTGACAGTTTTTGCTTTCCGCAGATGTTCTACGGATTCAGAATTCTTTTTCTGCGAATGAGCTACGGATTCTTCTGATTTCTTTTTCCGCAGTTGGTCTACGGACTCCTCATAGTTCTTTTTCCGCAGGTGTTCTACGGATTCTTCAGTTGGTGCTTTCTGAGGATTCTTGTTTGATTGTTTCTTACCTTTATCAGGAGATGACAAAGGTGCTTTTGTACTTGATCCGCAGGTATCAATCTTGTGAAGATTCAGTTCTTGTAATCCTTCATTAAGTTCAGCAATCCTCTTGCAAATGGTCTTCAGCATATTCCGTTGCTTTGGCGGGTACTGCAACTTTGATTCTTCAAGTACCCGCGGAAGACCAGTTTCAACTTGAACATTCTTACCAATGTTCAGTTGATCAGTATCATGTTCATCAGAATCATCCAGGTCATCATAGTTATCAAAATCTGATTCATTAGGTTTAATTGATTCTGATTCAGTAGATTCAGTTTCACTCATCTCAGTTTTATTGTTGTTTATTTGACTATCTTTGATGTCAATTTTGGTGCTTTGCACAAAATGATTTGACAAATTGTTAGTCATTGTTTCAGGTAAAGGTGTGTAGTTATCATTAATAGGTGGTGCAACAGCATTATAACCCAACCCGGACCTGTTCTTTGATTCAATATGAGAATTTAGCAACTTCTCATATTGCTGAGATGATAATTGAAACTTCTGAAGTTTCACTTCAGTGGATGCATGATCAGCCATGGATTTTGTTAAGGAAGTGGTCAGATGCTCAACTTGGGCTTTTAGACTGTAGTTTTCAGAAACATATTTTTCTAAATCTTTTTGTAAAGAGTTTATTTTGATTTGATATAGTTTTTGTTCTCTTAAGTGTGATTCATTTAAAACCATAGTTTCTTTTACTTTATCAGCCAATTGTTGAGCATGGACTCTATATCTCTCAATTTCCTCAACACATGTTGATGAACATAACCTGTCTTTTACCTCTCTAGCCATAGGAGGAACTTTGTTTTCCATATGTGCCATCAGTGCTTGATTCTCCTCTATCACTTCCTTCTCATACAGGCTCCAGTCACATGTTCCATCCTGAAGTATGATCAGCCCTGTCTCCTTAGAGTTGCTTGGTCCTGCTGATGTATTTGTGGCTGGTGGGGATGTGAGCTGAGGTTGTCTATGCAGAGATCTTTGAGAGGTCGGCTGCTGATTCTGATAGTGTTGTTGCTGCTGATTTTGTTGCTGCTGCTGCTGATACTGTGGAGTTGATTGTTGATTGCATTCTCTAGAAAAATGACCATAGAGATTGCACTTGTAACATCTGACTTTAGACTTATCAACTCCAATCTTCGATGTTTTGCTTGCTGCTGCAAGATTTTTATTTCTTCGAAGATATTGCTTGGCTCTGTAAGCAATCATCGCCATCTGCCATTGTAGATCCATCTCTTCTACTACATCAGGAGGGAGTTCCTCCAAATCTTGCTGACAGATGTTAGCTGATGTAAGGGAACTTCCAAGATATGCTTGAAAGCTAGAACTAAAAGCTGCAAAGGCTGCTTTTTGTTCTTCAGAATCCAATATCACAGTTATTGGTTCTGAGTTTGCTGTTGCTGATGTTTCTCTTTTCTCTGTAGATTTAGCCTTTTCTTTTTGAGTTTTACTTTGAGATGACTTCTTAGTGGGTTTGGATGCATAGAAACTTACTTCCTCTTCATCATCACTCAAAGCACAAGAGTTATCATCTTCATGATTAGAGATAAATGCACTTCCAGCATTCTTTGTTTCCTTGAAGTGATAAGGTGAGACATGAGTTCTCACACTCTTGTTTCTTGATTGTTCATCCAGTTCAAGTGCTTCAACTTTAGCAACCAAAGTATCTAGACTAGTTGTCTTGAGATCTATGGTGTTCTTGAACATAGAGACTGTTTGCTTCCAACTTTCAGGTAAAGTGTGGAGCATCTTCTTGTTCAGTTCCTCAGTAGTATATTTTAACTCCAAGATGTTCATCTCAGTAACAAGTTGCATAAATCTATGGAGTTGCTGAGGAATTGACTCACCCTCAATATGATGAAAAGTTTCATATTGTGATCTAAGGGTGTCTTTCCTTATGCTTCTGATCTCATCACTCCCTTCACAGAGAGTGTGAAGTATCTTCCACAGGGAATTTGCTGTTTTATAGTTCTCGCACCTGATCAAGATTTCTTCAGGCAAAGCCATACTAAGCAAGTTGTATGCTTTAATATCGACTTTGACCTTCTTGACATCATCAGGTGGCAAGTCCTTAGTGCTGATTGGCTGATTTTTGTCATTATAATCCGGCCCAAGAGTGGGTGGAATATAAGGACCTTGTGTGATGGACTCCCACAAGTCAGAATCTGTGTAGTTCACATGATTCCTGAACTTGATCTTCCAGGATTTAAAATCAGCTTTTGTTTCTAACTTTGGTGGTTGATAAGATCCTCCTCCAAAAGTACTCATGTTTAAAGTAAACGAATGAATAAAAACTTAAAGACGAAAATTGACAGATCTATCAAAAACCCAGATCTAGTATTCAATTGATTTGAATATAGATCTAAATCAAACAAGCAATGAGAGAGTGCTTGCTGAAAATCAGTCGTTGATTTAATTGTTTGAAAATCAATTAAACAATTTTAATACCGATAGATCAATTGATCTAAATCAATGAGCACCAATGGCTCTGATACCACCTGTGAATCCAAGGATCGCAATTCAGGAATTATCAGTATTAAAATAAATCAATTTAATGATCGCGGAATTATCACTAATTGACGTTTAATTGTTTGTAATGATCAATGATGAACACAACCACAGAAACACAACAAAGACGAAATCTATAATAATTCAAATGTATTTCATTAACTATAATGTAATGATTACAAAAGAATAATGAATAACTATGAACAATCGAATTTCTGTGAATCGAATGATGTTTGATGTTGATGTGACGGCAGCTAGGGTTGCACAATGAACTCTTGACGGCCGTAATATTGATTGATTGTGTTCGCCGAGATGTGAAACCTAGGACTCATATTTATAGATGGTTTGAGTCGGCTTAGGAACACCGGATCTCTCGGGATTTGTTATTGATTGTGTTGACTTGTTTGACTTCTTGGCATTTGCAATCGCACAAGTATAATGTTCTTCCGCAGCATTCTTGTCGTCCGCAGAATATTTGTTCTTCCGTAGATGACTTAGTCTTCCGTAGCAAAGTTGTTTTTCCGTAGGAAATTCTTCTTCCGTAGGAGTCTTCACTTCATGGAACTTGATCATCCGCAGGAACATGTACTTGGTCATTTGGTCTTGTAAGAAACATATCTACGGATTAACAAAATTGTTCATCCGTAGATGTTTCCTACACTTGTCAATTTCAGAAAATCCATCCAAGTATATTGTTTCTCCTGTCAAGTCACAAATCAACACACATACATATATGGGGTTAACCTATAGATTCAAATCACATATATATATATTTTGACTGTTACAAATGTTAATTACAAGACTTGATTTTCAAGTACTAAGCCTATACAAAATTGATCTAGCCCTATACAATCTAGACCTAACACATCATACATACAAAATATGTCTCTATGAGACTTTTACATATAATTCTTAATAACCCAACACTAAAATATTCATCATAATTACTTCATATAATCTCCCAGTGGGTAATGGACGTGAACGTCCATGTAAATACTAAGATCCACCAAATCCAATGTTACTCACCTTAATTTAATTTGTCAAGATTTTCCTATAAAATAATTATTTATTAGAATAAGTACTTGTTTCTTTTAATTTTTATTACTTATATTATTACTTAGGCTTAAATTTCTAAAACAATAGTTATTCTGTCCAAAAATTATCAAATTTTACAAACAGTGGTATTTCCATATCTAAATTATCCTATAAAAATTTCTGTTAATATTTCTTCCCAGGTAATTTACTAAAATTTTTATAAGATTCTTAATGAATGGAAGAAATAACTATATATCTCTAAAAATTCTAAAATTTATACAAAATTTTATATTCAGTATATAATATTTATATGTAAAATTTTCATGATTTTATCTATTGTTTTGCTATCACTTTTGATTTTTTCTTATTAATTGTTCTAAAAATAATCTTTATTATCCTAATGAATTAATTCACGAAATTTATTCTGTAACTTAAGTATAATATTGGGGTCATTATATATTTTTCATATTTTAGTAAGTCCTTATTTCCTATTTGGTATTTTTTTTTATTTTTTTATTTCAATTATATAAATTAATATATCCCACATAACTATTTCAGAATTTTTAGCTTATTATTTCTAATATTTCCTAATAAATCTATAAATTTTATTCCCACAATTACAATCATTTAAATAATTAATCTAATCTACTTAGTAAATCATGAAATAACAAATATTTTAACCCTTTTAAACCCTTTGTTTTTATTTGAATCTTTTGTTTTTATAAAAATCTTAAACTTTTTGTTAAATAATCTTTTCTTACTGATTTTGATTGAAAATGAAGTATTTATAAAGTTAGTAAATAGTTTTGATGGTTTATAACATAAAGGGTTTGATCTATATGTATGTTAAATGCATATACAACTTTATAAGCATGTTAATCATAGATTTTTGAGGATCTAACCTTGATTAGAAGTAGAAGAAAGGTTTAGAGGATTGTTCTTAGGCTCTTGATGATCAAAACTAAGGTGTGGTTGATCTTGAACTTGAAGTATTTGTCATAAGGATGTTTGGAGTTGAAGAAGGTTGATGTTATGATGGTGAAATGGTGCTTATGATGGTGGGGTTCGGTTGATGTTGGAACCGAGAGAGAGCAAGAGGTTGTTGAGAAGATATATGATATAGTGAATGATGGTGGATTGTGTGATGTTGGAACCGAGAGATGGAAGGAGGTAGAAGGCGGCGGTGGTTGATGGCGATGGTGGTGTTGGTGGTGTCTTCGACCGAGGGTCTTAGGAGGGTAGGAAGATCATCATGATTCCTAATCTTAGGTTAGTGTGATGTCCTTTAGGTGGTTGTGTCAAGAGTGTGTGATGGTTGAGTGGCAAGAGTGATAGGTGTCACTCTTCCACACTAATTACCTTAATGATGTTCTTAAGGTTTTAATCTAGTGATTAGGTTTGTAAACACCCTAGTTATATGAGGATTAGTATTAGTTTGCGTGTTAGCTTAGTGATCATGATTATAATTAGTTTTGATTTAGTTTTTGGTATCAACTTTCTAGTAGCTAACTTAGTTGGTTAATGTTTGATTAATTAGTTTTGATCTTATTTCATTACTTATTAGATGAAAGCATATACCAATCACGTGACTAATTGTATAATCCTATGATTTGGTAACTTACATACATGGTTTAACAACTACAAAATTCACAAAAGTTTACATACATGCACACGTAAATACTTTTTCATGCATGGATGTTCACGTATCATAGTCATATATACATGCATGTTCAAATATTTATACAAAATTCTTATAGAGTTAGTCAAATAAAATCACCTTAGCAATCTCTAATAAGATATATATATATATATATATATATATATATATATATATATATATATATATATATATATAGGGTTTAGTTTGCCTAACCTTAGTTTTAGAGTTGTCACATGTATATATGAAAATAGAAGTAAACGATACAACATTCTTTAGAAAGTTTATACTTTAGCCATCATTTTTAAATGTCAGCTTTTTAGGTGGATGTTTCAAATAATACATCTTGCACGTTTCGTTTTTTTTTTAATGTTATTCATGTAGGTTTTGTAGATTATGTTTTGAATTATGCTAGGTAATGATTAATGTGATTAGCAATAACCACTTATAGTCACATGGGGTATTCTAATGCAGTTAAGACTAAGGTGGACCTCCTACTAGAGGAATGACATTTGTTGTCTTCTCTGAAATGTTTAATTGCATCTGATGATGAAATAGATTGTTTTTTTAGTCTTAAATGTTGGGTAATGAGTTTGTTTAATTTGTTATCATTTATTTCAATACGAAATAAGACTAACAAATAGATAAGTAGATTGTAGTGTGTTGGATGTGTGTAACCTTATTTTGGTTGACATCAAATATATTCTTGATGAGTGATGATTTGATTATACTTTGTATGCTAGAGAAATCATCTGTTGGTAATATTATAACCCTGATATTGTATATGTTAAGGGATGTAGAGAAATACCATGATAAACTAAAAGTCAAGAAACGTTATCAAATTAATACTACTTGGGTTCGTATCAAAATTTTCAATCGGATAAAAACTCAATTACAAGAACAAGTATGATATGTGTGTGAGAAACATATGAACCAATGCTTAGAAAGAAGAAGAAGAAAATTCAGACCAAAATTATGTTCAACTTCGAATTTTTCTGGAATTTAGGGAACTGCCAAAGGTAATGTTTGTCTTCAAATTTGACCATTTTCGCCCTCGGGTTTCACATGTGAAAGTTTAGGATTGTTGCCCGGAATTCGTGATACTGGCTCTGACGAGATTGGGATTTAATCTCGAGAAAGTCGTGAAACTGTAATAAAATTTGAATAGATCCGTAAAAAAATGTCATTTGAAGTAATTTAACCACATATCATGCCAAAAATATTACCTTTACCGATAGACCACAAGGCGTGGGTAGGGCACACTCAAACCCACAAAATTGAATAATATACATGTAATAACAAAAAATCAATGAATTTACTTGCGAATGGTTTTAAATTGCAAAATTAAACGAAAACCAATTGAATCAAAGCTTAGTAACCAGAACACAACTCTGCTCTTTTGAAGAAAGCGTCACTTGAAACCTGGAAAATCACCATTGCTACTATCGCCGGTGATTAGTTATCCTAATTACATTCCCTCTCTCTATCGTTTTCCTTTCTCTTTCTCTCTCTCTACACTTCTTTCTTTCTCCTTAACACAAATGAAACGTGGCTAAAAGGGGCTGCACCTTGCGATGAACCATAGTCATTAACAACTTGTACTTTATGTTTATAGATGTGTATATAGGGACGGGGCCTTCTTTTCGCGCTATTGCGGATATGAAAATAATGGGAAAAATCAGCCACGGTCTCTGTCTCTTGGACCCCGCTTTGGGTTGTAGCCCCTTGGACCCTGCTACCAGGGGCGCTACCCCACGGACCCCCGCCAAGGGAGCGTTGCCCCCTTGAAAAAACCCATTACTTAGGGGCGTGGGTGAAGGAGGTTTAATTATCGAAGATCGTAATAAACTCATAGAAGCGTACACTTCGCACCTCTTGACTTGTTTAATGGATGTTATGATGACATTAGTCATTAATTAATTTAATTACACTAAAATATCATGTTATAACGATGTGTTCAAGATGATAAAATAGTTTGTAATAGACATTACTCTGCTTTGAGTATCCATGTTTTAGAATTTCATTTTTTGTACGATTATATTTAATTTGTTCTAATTGCTCCCTAAATCTAAGATAAACAAGACTCGTATAAAGACATCAAATATTTGGATTTTTTTGTGTTTTTTATAAGCTTGCATTTAGATACCCACATAAATTTATAAAATAATTTGTGACCTTTTGTTTGTAATTGAGCTTTCGTGTTTGTAAACAATGATTTTCACAACAACATGATATCATTTTCTTAAATTCCAAAATACACGTTTGCGACATGTTTCTTTTTATGTAAAACAGCTCATTCATAAAAGACGGGTAATTAAGTGCTACAATCATTTAATTCGGGAAAAAGGAAATTTAGAACTTCCAGTATCTATACTTATTAATAAAACAATAATTTTAGTGCCACGTGTCATTTTCTTAAGCATCTACTTTTTTCAATTCCCGCTTAATTATGTATCTGTTCTTAATGTTAGTCTAGGTTCATTTAACAAAAAGTCAACTTCTGATACAAGAGATATTTAGGGAAAATTTAAAAATTTAACCCTAAATTAGAGCACATCTTTTTTTGGAAATTAAATCATACCCGATATTTCTTTTTTTCAAATAATTATTAACAAAAACTGTAGAAATCATTTACGATTTTCTTCATCTCTGAAATCGATTCCTTGATTGTGTGTTTCCATTAAATACTTGGTTTATATTCGAATCTTGACAAAAATTACGGTATTTTTTCGACTCCGATCTGTCACATTCCGGTGGAAGCGTGAAATGCTTTGGATGTGACTCGCTTGTTCAGAACACATTGATCAAAAAAAATAAATAATTTAACACATTAGAACATGTCATAACATAACATTTATCACATAGATAATTTAAGTTAGGATTACATCATATCATACGTAGTCAAAATTTGACATAACATAATCCTATTACAAACATAATATCTAACTGTTACATCTTCAGTAACGATGGAAATACGCGTCCATCGATAGGCTGAGATCATACATGTTTACGGTTAGATTTACATAAACTTTGCCCATAATCTCTCCCCAGCCATTATAAACATCAAAGGAGAACATTATGTTGTTAAACATGTTGCTTACCTGAAAAAGCATACTCAAAATGGTCAACATAAAGTTGGTGAGATCATAGGTTTAACTCCAAACAAAATATTTTTGATGCGTCAAATACAACCAAACCTTACTTAATAATCAGATGATTCATAACTGTCATAACATAATTCATAAAATCAGTAATATAGCATCACAACACTCATCCTGTTGGTGCAGGAAATATTTTCTTAAGTAGCGCTACCTATATTATCCAACGGTTCCACATCCGAATTAATGGTTGTAACATAAATAACAGTAAATCTCAAAAATCTTATATAAATGCATCAATCATAAAAACAGTATGTTTTTTCCCTCAAAAAGCTTATAAGAACAAAATGAGGCTATGAGTCTCACCTCTTACTCTAATGGGTAACCTATAAACAAAATATTTATAGTTTAGAAAATATATTTTCTTTAAAATGTTCAGCACCTCAGATTATAAAATTCATTACAGAAATTATAATCAAACATATATCACGAAATTTTTACAGCAGGTGGGACCAAAAATCAGATAAAACATATCAAAATTCCATATATCAATCATTTACAGTTTATTTTCTGAAATTTTTATATTAATTTCATAAATTAGAAGAAATATCTTCGCGCCTCTAAAATTTATCAAATTTTTGAAGATGTATATAACAAAATGTATATTTCCTCAAAATTTTTTTAAGTTCTTAATCGTAGCAGAACCTATTTTCATGATTTTCATCATTCCAACAATATTCGGTAAAAATAACAGAATATGTCCTAAAATTACAATTTTAATACAAACTTCTCTATTTTATTTATCATGATTTATTAAAAGTTTTCATGATTTATCTTATAGTTTAAGTATTTTTCCCGATTTTCAAATAACAGAAACTTCTAAAATTCATAACTTATGCATAACTTCGAATTAAATCACAAAACTTTTTCTACAAGTCTTTGAAATCATAAAAATCAACATATAATTTTTCCAGCTTCTTTCCAAGTTCGGTTCTTCCAGTAGAAAATTCTTTTCCAAACACTTAAGTAATTTACATAAATTATTTTTCTGACTATAATTGTACCAAAATATGCAGAACCTTAATCCTTAATATTTCTAATATATCTACCATTTTTATTCACATAATCGCAATCATTTAAGTAGTATAATAATTTTATCAAGTTTATAATTTCAACCCTTATTTATAATCTTTTTGTTTAATTTCATAACTTATCATACTTTTCAGATTTTCAAACATTTCTTATTGATTTCTGGGTAAGATGAAATATCTGTAGTGTTTGATAAAAACTTTTCATGTTTTAATCACAAGGGTTGATTATATGTGTTGTCAAAACACATATAACTTATAATCTTAGTTAGTTTAAGAGTTGAAACTTTGATTTTGATAATGAGAGAGGGAAAGGGTAGCTGATGGTAGCTTCTTTCTTGATGATCCAACTTGATTTGAGCTCCCCGATTTCGATCCTCTTGCAACAACGATTTGGAAGATGATAGTGTTTGGTTGTGGTGGTGTTATGATGGTGACCGAGAGTTCTGAGAGAGAGTAGTGGTGGTGGTATTGTGACCGAGAGTTTTGAGGGAGAGAGTTGAGATAGTGATTCGGATGGTATGTGGTTTGGTTGTGTTGAAGTGATCTTCGGCCGAGAGCTTCAAGTAGTAAGGCTTCTCATCATTAGGTCTAGATATAGGTTTGCAAGGTGGCATGCTCAAGATGTGCTTGGTGTTTGGTTGCTAGGTGTCGACCAAGAGAGAGTAGTGAGTCGTCATCTCATTAATGCTAGTGTTTAGGTTAATAATCGGGTTGCTTCTTTGTTTTAATGAACCGAGACTAGAATTTAGGTGGTGCTTAGGTTAATGTTTGAGTGTATAAAATTTGCTTAGTTTTGTTTTGATGTTATTTTTGATCAAATAACATTTTGATAATCTAACTAATACATGCATATGTAAAAGTATACTCATGCATACATAATTCTCATGCATGCAAGCATGCGAACGTAAATAATAGATACATGCATATATACATATAGTCTACTTATGTAATACATATGTAAGATACTATAATATATATATATATATATATATATATATATATATAAACAGATATTATTCATAAGGTGTTAATCAAATATACTCAATAATGTAATATATATATAAAAATTTCTTAAAATATTAACTCATCTAACCTTTCTTTTTATGGTTGTCACACTATCCAATTTGAAGGAATTCATGGGTATCTTTTTGGGAATGAAATCATACCCGATTTTAAATATTTCTCAACCATCTCAGCTTTACGACCCTCGCGATTTGTCTTTATAAAGTCTGATAATATCGCCTTCGGTTTTATCAAGTTTTCATTTTGGCTTCGGTTTCATCAAGTTTTCTTCAACAAAATATATTTGTTTTTTTGTTATATTTGAACGTTTATACTTTACAATTACGATTTAACCTATCATTGTCTACAATTGTGTTTTTGGATTAATATTATTTTACTTTCGTTTTTTTTGATTTGAAGGTGATCCACTTCAACAATCCATCTATGAAGAGGTATTACATGCTTCTATTTTTTAAACTTGTTTAATTTTTTATATGTACTGCCATATTATTATTATGTTTGATTGGAATTCATTTGATACGTGTACAAATTGTTTTAATGTATCTAGAAGTAATATTGAAAATCATAATTTTATTCCACGGTTAACTTTAACACCTTCTGATAAAAGGATTTCTTTTAAATATCAAAGAAGACAGTTCCTGTTAGGAGTGTGTTTTGCAATGATAATAAACAGAAGCTAAGGACAATCGCTATGTAAAGTTGGTTTGTTTTTAAACAAGGATCATGGGCAGCTCTATGTTGCGTTATCTTGAGTTAAAAGTAGACACTAAAACTATTAATATTAGATAATGATTAAAAAATCACTAAAAAACATTAAATGTTGTATAAAAATAAATTTTCAGATGTTTATGAATTTAAAATATTGTTTTTCATGTTCAATTTAATTTATTTATTACTTAAACTTCTTATTTATAAGTTTATCTCATTCCATATTATACACTATTTAGACGTATAAATATCAATAGGGAAAACCTACTAATATTAGATGTGGCTAATGTTAAAGTTATATATAAAATTCGATATACAAAGTATTATCAACAACATTATAACTTACGAACTTTTTAAGACAACAACAATATTTTTGGATTGAACCTGTGTGTTACACGGGTTTTTAGCCTAGTTAAATTATATTATAATATCCCTCTAATCTAATAAAAAGATATTTAGGAGTGACACATGTCAACACTATATTCCTCCTTACCAATTTTTTCACGCTTCTCTCTCCTATTTAATAATCACACTAATTACTAATAATATTATTTAATTTTTTAGATTAAAATAGTTTTTTAATAAATTAAGAAATAGACTTTAATTAGTTTTATTTCTAAGAAAATAATTTTTCACAAAATTAGAAAATGTTTTAGAACATTAAACTTTTTTAAAAATATAAAATATTTTATAATTGGTGTTTTTAAAAAGTAAAACTTACATAAATAAAAATAATTAAAATTAAGAGTTAAAATAAAAAAATTAAGTATGACATTTTTTAAAACGTTTGTTTTGAAATAATTTTTTTTATTTATTATAAGAAAGATTTCAATCATATCTTATTTTAAAATATCGATTTATAATGAATAAAATTTTATTTTATTTAATATTTTTTGTTCAACTCGTGTAATACACGAGTTTACTAAAGCTAATATTATTATTATTATATAAAAATAAATAAAAGAGAATATTAACATGACTAAAGGAGAATCGAACATATAGGATTTTTTATAAAAGGAAATGATTTTATAACGAAAGAAATAAATTTAACCGAGTGTTGATTTCCCCCAAATCGTCCTCAAGATTATGTGTGCAACGGTCACAAGAAAAACCCCCAAATCACTATAAAATCAAACCCCCATAAACAATATCTTCATAATCATTCCAGTGACTTTCATTCAGTAAAACCCCGTTAGCGGATTTTGAGGGTGTGACATTATGCGATATAACACACTGATTCCTTTCATCTTAACCTAATATCAAGATCGAAGAACACCCCAACATCAAGATTAATTGCTCCAAATCCGTTTGGGTACAAGCAATATGATATGATTTCTGTTTCCCGATGATGATACGATTAGATTTCTTACTTTCCTACGGTGGGTACAAGCAAATATGGCTATCAACTTAACATTGTTATGTTCAAGGACCATCTTTAAAAGCAAAAAATGATAGTTGGGGACTAAATCTATAAATAATAAAGTTTAGGGATCAAATTCAAAATTTAACTTAAATTATATGGACTATTCATGTAATTTACTTTTTTGTTAAATTTAATTCTTGCTTATTTTAAGCTATATTTTATTTTTACTTTTATACTTGATACCTAAATAAATTTATAAAATAATTTGTGACCCTGTGTTTGTAACCGAGCTTTCGTGTTTGTCAATAATGATTTTCACAACAACATGATATCATTTTTCTAAATTCCAAAATATGACATGTTTTTTTTATGTAAAATAGTTGCTCCGTATAAAACACGGGAAACTAAGTGCTATAATCATTTAATTCGGGACAAAAGGAAATTTAGAACTTCAGTATTACATTATATTATAATATAATTATATAAAAATAAATAAAAGAGAATATTAACATGACTAAAGGAGAATCGAACATATAACCGAGTGTTGATTACCCCGAATCGTCCTCAAGATTATGTGTGCAACGGTCACAAGAAAAACCCCCAAATCACTATAAAATCAAACCCCCATAAACAATATCTTCATAATCATTCCGGTGACTTTCATTCAGTAGAATCAGCAAGTTTTCTGGCGATGTTTTCCAAAAGAGATTCGCTTTCTTCATAATTTGGGTCAAGTTCTTCTCATCATCATAGTTTTTTATCCTTCTGTCTAACTTTTCATTTGTTTTCATTTGTATAGATTGTCCTAAATTCATTGATTCTGACGAATTCAATGTGCGAACTACTCGCCTTTCAATCTGTAACAATTTCTACACTCCCTTGCTTAATTGTTCTCTATAACTGACCTTAATTTCTATTGGTAAAGTGCAATTTAACGATTCTGTTTACCTTCTGTGTGTGTATAATGTTTATGTGTGTTTATATGTGTATATGCGTGTGTGTAAGTAATATATCTGTGTGTTCATATGTGTTCTGTGTGTATATTAAGATGTGCGTGGGCCTTGGCTTCATCGGGTATGATTCAGTTGTTCCTCTCTAAAATATTTACCATTTGTTTTGTTGTGGCGTGTTTGTTCAATAAAATTACATGTTTGTATTCTATACCATTGCATTTATCAAGGTAGGGGAACTTATAATCTTATATTTGCTGCATAACAAACAAAATTCCTTCAAATTCCTTATGTTTGCTGAATTCAATGTGTCACTTCTAAGTTCTTGGTTAATGTTGTAAAACATTTTTGAGTTAGGTTTTATGACCTGTAATGTTTTGCGTCTTATTGTTATTGGAAGTACTAGCTTATATAAGATTAAGAAAACTTTTAATTCTTGGCTTTTGAAACTATTTATTAGACTGGGCTGTAGTGAAAATTGGAACGCACCATTCTGGCTGTGGTACTTGGATGTATGCTTGTAGGATATGTGTGCTCTTGTTATTCTTTGATTTTCAGAAAACACATGTGATTTATGTACTTTGGTCAGTTTGTTGTGATCAATTTGACTGTGTAATATTCTTAACTGCCATGGTGATCCTTTGCAGTGTTAATTTAAGAAGTTTAGTGGACCAGAATAGACACTATTTCATCCCGCCCACATCACGAGTGACTAACTACTTTGTTTTGAGATATGGCGGCACCAACCCTGAGCTTATTGTAAGTCCGTCCTGTTCATATAATATTTTTCTACTTGTGCCACAACGCTGTCATTGTGTGTACTTTTAGGGGTAGAATATCATGCTACAACAACATAAGTTATAGTATAAGTCCATGGGTTTAAATTTGAATCTATAACAGGGGTGTGAAATGATATTATACTATTCAAACATTCTGTAAGCGTTAATAATCTAGTCAGGATGATCAAACTATAAATATAATTTCTTGTCAGCTGGAAAGTAGCATGAAAAGAAAAACTAATGCTTGAATTTCTGTATCATTTATTTACCTCATGACCTCTTGTATTTTATCTTTGTTGTTTTCCTCTCTAACCCCATCACATGGAGCGCTAGATCTGTCGCGTGAATATGTTCAACCCCACACATCTGCTCACCACCACCCTTGGACATCACCAGTTC
Organism: Flaveria linearis; assembly: GCA_024085815.1. NCBI lineage: Eukaryota > Viridiplantae > Streptophyta > Magnoliopsida > Asterales > Asteraceae > Flaveria > Flaveria linearis. The sequence goes on along the minus strand of CM044017.1, from coordinate 3,196,044 downwards.
ACCACCACCATTGTCGAACATCTGGTATTGCAGTCTACTGTACAATCGTCTATTTCAGGTGTGCAATCGTCTCCATCTTAATGTGCAATCGTCTGCATCTTAATTTGCAATCGTCTGCGCCTTAATGTAAAAAATTTAATTGCATACACATTAATAAGGGCTATAATTTTGAATTGGCAGGTCCCGATTACTTCTTTGATTAACGGTTTTGAATTCACAGTTTACAATCACTACAGGAGGATCTTTATTGATCATACACAAACGTAAGCATATTTCTTCCTCTGTTTCATTTCAAGAAAGTGATATGTATGCTGTACGCAGAATCTGCAGTATGAAATGTTATGTGGTACCTACTGAAATATATGCATGTTAAAGTTACAAGGTCAACTATAATCATTAGCTTTATGAATTGTAAAACACTTGACAAATTTATTACAAGTTGGAAAGTTAGGTCTTCATGAGCTAGCATCACGTATGGAAGGTTCTTTGAATGTAACAGGAGTTGAAAATGATCCACCCAAGGTAAAGCGACAAAAATTTAAAATAATCATTCTTTAACTTCTTCAAAAGTCAATAAGTTTTGAATAATCAATTTTAGTGAGACAAATCGTGTAATGCATGATGTTATAGCTATTTTACAACTTTATACAATCTTCTTAGCTAGGAAGATTCATTTAGATTGGTCAAACATCTGTAAATATCTTGTCTATTCTTAGCTATTGTTATTCACTAGAAATAAACAGCAAGTAAGCTATTGTTTCTACTTAGATTAGCTATTATTATACTATTTTTAGTTGGCTTAGTTACTAATTTTACATCTAATTATGCAGGTTAGATCAGCTACAAGAAAATCCCAAAATCGTTCCCGTAAGTTGCCTTTCATTTGATTTTCACTTACAAGAAACCTTTCCAGTGTGCAGTTTCATTAAACATCCTGAAACGCCTCACATGTTTTTACCAAAATTTTGTTCTAATCAACCTGGACTTGTCTACTTTTATTTATTCTTTGTGCAGACATTAGAAGTTACTCTTTGGCGTGAAGGCAAGGAACGTCATCAAAGCTATGCTCGTCGAAAGCCTCGTAAGCCTTTAGCATGCAAGGATCTTCTACAAATTCAAGAGATCATACAGGGACCTGCATAAAATTTTGGCCTGATTCACAAAGTAATTTTCTCATTTATTACATTACTTTTATGATCTTTAGAAATTTAATTGCATGAAAGCATCTTTTTGATGTGATTATAATACTAATGCTGCTCGTGTTCAGAGCGGACTTTTCTTGTCCCTGGGGTAGAGTCATTATCACGTCTTTAACTTCTGCATAGATGTTGCAATTTTGACCCCCTTTATAATGGGTCAATTTGGGTTTTGTTGCATCTCTAATGGTTCAAAGGGGTTAAGGGAAAAACAAAGTCAAAACTATATTTTAATACTTAGAACCTCCTAGGTCATTTTATTGATACCATTTAATTTTTATTGAAATAATATAATTTCTGTAATTTTATTAGACACGCTAATCATTTACAGAAGATTTTAAAATATGGGGCAAAAAGTGTCATCCATTTCGACATGTGCAAAAACAGAACATATGTTTTCCAGTCCATCCATTTTGCCACCTTCTACTAGATCTTTATCTGTTTCTAGTATGCTACTTGCTAATAAAAAGTTCTCGACCTTCCGATAGTGTTTCTTCAATGTTGTATGCAGGTTATAGATTTGAAGCCCCCACCAGCAGAAAACTCAATTTTGAAAAAGGGAAAAATGGATCTACAAGGGAGTGAAATCCACTATAACCAGTATTTCCAACACTGTTGCAACTCTTCAAACAGCACCACACTTTTCTCTAGCAATCAAGGATGATTTGTAAGGTAAGTTTATTTTTTTGCAGTTAAATAGTTAAATTTTTTTATCTTTTATATAATTTGTTTCTGGAGTGACTTGGGTTGAACAATCTAACAATGACATACCACATGTCAATTCCTTAGACGCATTATGCTGAAAAATGATGCCTTGAATGTCACACCCCCGCTGAGAGCGGAAACACGGGGATGTAAACGAGACGGGATCGTCATAACACTAACAATAGAGATGCGATATATGTAATTGATGGTAAAAGCGTGTCATAACAACACCCGACACAAAGGAGACTTGTGTCGTGTTTAGTCAATATTCACGACAGCATAGCCATAAGCATTAACTTGTAAATGATTCACATAACCAAATATTGTATCTTTGTAATGTAATTCCCACAACCCGAGAACAAGTATCCAAAAAATGATAATTGTTTAATAGACTACAACAATGTTTCAAAATGATTGTTTGTCAAGTATCTTTGAAGTCCACATTCATTCTAAGCATTTAATCAGTTCCATAGTTACTGAAATGCTAAGTGGAGGAATGTTTCATGGAGGTTAATATCAATATCATAATTGAAATTCCATGAAGGCTCTAAGTAGAATAAGACTTAAGTGATAGTAGAGGGTATGAATGTTTTATAACCATTTACAAGGTATTACTAGAATTATGATTCTAGTGTCCTAAGGTATAGAATGGACGACTTGTACCAACTATGATCGTTACCTCATGGTAAGATTAGCCAGGCTTCACATGCACTGCAAATTGCGATTACGTGTGCACCCGTAATGGTAATTTGCCTTGCATGATCACCCTTAGCTTCACCTACCCAGGCTAACATCACAGTATTGACACCATTCCTCATGCACCGCTTGTGTAGGTTCTCGTGTTCATGAACCTATAAGGTTCCAATAGTAGTCCGTCATAACCAATAGAATCCAAGCACATAATCTCAATTAGTATAACAAAAGTTGCCTATCATTCATTCTTTCGGGACCTCAGGCATAACTATCTTAGGGTCGGATTTAATATTCGAGATCGACACTGCGCGTGATCTGTGAAGATCCCTTCAAGTTGAGTATCCCAACCTAAGGGTATAATACGGCGCGCATAGGAATGAAAGATTCCAGAAAAGGCATCCCGTGAGGAAAGAGTAAGAGTAATAGTACTTTCCTCAGGATGGTCAGATAACAAGACATAGAGTCAAAGAACAAGTATAGAGACATAGAACAAGTATAGAGGAACATACATGTAATATCAGATGCAAGCCAATCCTAGCATGCATTCTACATGAAGGTTCCTAGGTTATAGTCTAGGTCAAGTAACAAACAAACATACCCAGTGTATCCCGCTGGAGAGCGGGGTCTGGGAGGGGTATATGGTGGCATGTCTTTCCTCTATCTAGAGAGATAGAGAGACCGCTTCCGAAGAGACCCCCGACTCGTTAACAAAGTCAATAATAATAACAATCATAATACAAAGCATACAACACACAGATATATATCACATAAAGAATTAGATAAAGCATACAACACAGAGATATATATCACAAAGATATATATCACACAAAGATATAACACAGTCAATAACAATAACAATCGTAGTAAAAACGGCATGTAACACCCAAAGAGGGTATATGAGGAAAACTACACCTAGCGAGTGTGGTCCGGCCATATATTACCGTATACCCTTCCCACCCACAAAACCCACTAAAAGTCCTTGATTTTAATTCTACGCCTCCACTCACTTCTATCCTCGATCATGTTCTCAGAAAGATGCAAGTCTATCATATCCCTCCTAATAACCTCGTCCCAAGTCAACCTAGGTCTACCTCTACTCCTCCTACCCTCTAAGCTGATGTTCTCTACTGCTCGGACAGGTGCTGCCATCGTTCTCCTCTTCACGTGCCCAAACCATCTTAATCTTCCCTCTCTTATTTTTTCTGTGATTGGAGCCACCTCTAGCCTCTGGCGAAAGACGTCGTTTCTTATCCGATCCAATCTTGTATGTCCACACATCCACCTCAGCATTCGCATTTCTGCGACCTCTATTTGTCTCTCGTGCGATTTCTTTATGGCCCAACAGTCTGTGCCGTACAACATAGCTGGACGTACTGCCACTCTATATAGTTTTCCCTTTAGTTTGGCTGGGAACCTCTTATCGCATAAAATCCCTGATGCTGCTCTCCACTTGCACCATCCTGATTGTACACGGTGTGCTACATCGCTGTGTATCTCTCCATCTTCCTGTACGTACGAGCCAAGGTATTTGAACCTAGATGTCCGTGGGACCGCCATTCCCTGGATACTGATTTGGGTGTCCTCCTCGGCCTCACCACTAAAGTTACAATGCATGTATTCTGTCTTAGAGCGACTTATCCTTAAGCCCTGCGTTCTAGTGCTGCTCTCCACTGTTCTAATCTCTCGTTGAGCACCGTCTTAGATTCTGATATTAAGACGATATCATCCGCAAACAGCATACACCATGGGACTGGCTCTTGTATAGACTTGGTAATCTCGTCCAACACTACTGTGAAGAGGAATGGGCTCAATGCCGATCCTTGATGGAGTCCTACTTCCACCGGGAAGTAGTCTGTGTCTCCGACAGGTGCTCGTACACACGTTTTTGCCCCGTCATACATATCCTTTATTATTTTGATATACCTCTCTGGTACCTTTCTACGTCGTAGACTTTCCCAGATGAGTTTCCGCGGCACACTGTCATAGGCTTTTTCTAGGTCAATGAATACCATATGTAGGTCTCTTTTCTTTTCTCTATATTTCTCCATTATCCTCCTTATGACGTGTATAGCTTCTGTTGTAGAGCGTCCTGGCATAAATCCAAATTGGTTTACCGCAATCTGAGTTTCTCGTCTAATTCGCGTGTCAACAACTCTTTCCCATAGCTTCATCGTGTGGCTCAATAGCTTTATTCCCCTGTAATTTGCGCAACATTGGACATCTCCCTTTTTCTTATATATGGGGACTATGACACTGCTTCTCCACTGCTCTGGCATCTTTCCTGTCTTAAAGATGGTGTTGAATAAGTCCGTTAGCCATTGTAGGCCCTCATCCCCAAGGCACTTCCACACTTCTATCGGGATGTTGTCTGGCCCCACCGCCTTAGCCCTTCCCATTTTCTTCAAAGCTCTCTTGACTTCATCGGCTGTGATGCTTCTACAATAACACTTGTTTTGTTGCATCGTTTGATTTGTTTCATCGATATCCGTTTGTTGGTTACTGTTTGTTATGTTGAAAAGGTTATCGAAGTACGTTTTCCATCTCCCCTTGATGTCTTTCTCCCTCACCAAGACCTTTCCATCCGCGGCCTTTATAAACTTCACCAATCTCAAGTCCTGTCTACTACGTTCCCTTGCCTTGGCGATCTTAAACATGTCATGTTCACCCTCTTTCGTCTCTAATCGCTTATACATCCTCTCGTATGCTGTGTTCTTTGCCTCTGCCACAGACTTTTTCGCCTCTCGTTTAGCCTCTTTGTATTTATCTTTTAGCTCTGCTCGTTCTTCCTCATTATTACAGCGTAAAAGCTCTCTAAAACTTTGTTGTTTAATTTTTATCCTCTCCTGTACATCTTCGTTCCACCACCAGGATTCCTTATGACCGATTTTTCTATTTGTTGTAGTCCCCAGCGTTTCTTTAGCTGCTTGAATGACTCTAGTTGCCATAGCCTCCCACTTTTGGTTGGCATCTTCCTGTGTCCCACTCAGGTTCATTGGTATGATTTTATCTCTAAAGATGGTAATCTTTTCGTCTTTGAGTTGTCCCCATCGGATCGTAGGTCTACTTCTCTTAGTTGGTTGGACAATTGCTCTCTTCAGTCGTAGATCTGCCACCAACATGTGATGTTGAGTGACTACTGTCTGTCCCGGTATTGTCTTGCAGTCCTTCCACGAGCTACGATCTTCTCTCCTCATCAGCAAATAATCTATCTGTGTGTGTCTCCCGCCGCTGCTAAACGTAATTAGATGCGATTCTCTTTTCTTGAAAAACGAATTTATGATGCTTAGTTCATGCGCTAATGCAAAGTCAAGGAGCTCCCTACCGACGTCGTTTCTCAGACCATACCCAAAGCCTCCATGCACCGACGGGAAATGATCGTTGTCCTTACCGATATGCCCATTAAAATCTCCTCCTATGAATATTTTTTCTTCTCGAGGTATGTCTCCCATAACGTGATCTAAGCTCTCCCAGAACTTCTTTCTTTCCGTATCCCCTAATCCTACTTGCGGTGCATACGCACTAATTACAGCCACTACTTCGTCTCCTATTACTATCCTTAACAACATAAGTCTATCATCGATTCTTCTAACCTCCACTACATTATCCTGAAGTTCTTTAACAACTAAAACACCTACTCCATTTTTTGTTCCATCTGACCCTGAATACCATAGTTTATACCCATTACACTCCTTTGCCCTCCCACCCCGCCATCTAGTCTCCTGGATGCACGCTATCTGAACGTTACGACTCCTTAACACATCTATTATCTCTAATAACTTACCAGTAAGTGTTTCTACATTCCACGATGCCACTCGTAATTTATGACCCTTATTCCCTGTAGTTGCATCTCTCGTCACCGTACATGATCTCGGGACAACATAATGTCTCCTGTTATCTATTATACCTTACTCACCCAACTTGACAAGACACACCTTAAAAAAGAGGTTGCCACAGTAATAAAGTATAAACAAAAATAGTCAGTCACGCAAGAGCAACAACACAGGTAACACACAATCAAAACCAGCAGCAGAGATATATCAATCACAAGACACTGTAACAGGCACAATAATAGGGGATGGCTCTCCCTATTTAAACCAGGATGCTGGTACTCCTAACCCAGCCAAACAATCTATACGAAAGAAATATAATTATATATTTTAGAGCAGACTACAAAGTTATTCTATAACTAAAACAGTAAATAGAGAAGGATAGAAAGATCTGACAGTGGGTGTTTCCCAAGTTAGGGTTCGCCGATCGATTGAGGTCCGTAACCTTCGAGGGTTACAAGGCTCACCGGAACCTAGATGAACAACAACTCGTAACAGGTGGCGGCAGGTTTTAATATGGGTTCTTGAAGCCGATCCTTGGTAATCCCTGAAAGCCGCCAACGTACCTGCAATTATAAGAGAAAACAGCTACCTGTGGTCACCGGCGCTTGATTTGGCCGGCGCCGGCTGAAATTTTGGCAAAAGATTACTCAAAGATTTGCACGCGAACACGAGGGAAACCGCAAATTACTGCAGATCCCTATAGCACGTCCCCAGATCCAAACTCGTGAAGGGTTGAACCTGCTGAAGGGTTGAACCTGCTGGAGGGTTGAACCTGCAGATCCCTATAGCACGTCCCCAGATCCAAACTCCCCCAGATCCAAAGTCGGGGGTCGGTACTCGATCCGGTTAGCAGCTGAGCAAGCAAAGCAGGGTCGGTACTCGATCCAAAGCAGGGTCACCGGTGGGTGATGTGGGGGGTACTCGATCCAAAGCAGGGTCGGTACTCGATCCAAAGCAAACTCCCCCAGATCCAAAGTCGGGGGTCGGTACTCGATCCGGTTAGCAGCTGAGCAAGTAAAGCAGGGTCGGTACTCGATCCAAAGCAGGGTCGCCGGTGGGTGATGTGGGGGGTAGGTAGTCGCCGGTGGTTGAAGGTGACAGTGGTGGGTGAAGGTGAAGGTGACAGTGTTCTAGGTCAAGTGATTTGCCTAATTCTCTATAACCAATGGCTCTGATACCAGTCTGTCACACCCCCACTGAGAGCGGAAACACGGGGATGTAAACGAGACGGGATCGTCATAACACATTGTTAACAATAGAGATGCGATATATATAATTGATGGTAAAAGCGTGTCATGACGACACCGACACATAGGAGACTTGTGTCGTGTTTAGTCAATATTCACGACAGCATAGCCATAAGCATTAACTTGTAAATGATTCACATAACCAAATATTGTATCTTTGTAATGTAATTCCCACAACCCGGGAACAAGTATCCAAAAGAATGATAATTGTTTAATAGACTACAACAATGTTTCAAAATGATTGTTTGTCAGGTATGTTCAGTCTCAAAAATGCATCCTAGGGTCTCCACTAAGGCAGCACTCCTAGATCTTCAATTATCATTGTCACCTGAAAAGATATGCTCAAAATGGTCAACAAAATTGTTGGTGAGCTTGCGAGTTTAAATTGTAAATATGTAATTGATGCTGTATAGTATTTGTTACGGAATACCGTGCATGCAGTTATAAGTAAGCAAAATCACAAACCAAACCTAATGACGTACACACAGCAACTTGTCGGAATATATTCACCCAAGGCCGTTCCTGGCAAAATGATGGTACCAACTAGTAACCATCTGACAAGGGTGGGGGTGTCAACCCAGTAGTACTACCAATACCTATCTGTCGGTTCCAACACCGGAATTAAATGGTTGTAAGAAAGAACCACACAGCAACTCATGTATGTATCAGATAAGTACTCACAAAACAGTATCACGTTGATTCCAAGTATGTAAATTGTATGTAAGTTGTACAGTATAGAAAACGGATGAGCATACTTTTCCCCCATGTTTGTAAATGTTGAAATATTGTATAAGCATAAAAAGGGGCCACGAAACTCACTTGTTAAGTGGTAAGTATGTATGATGTAAGCTTCCCAAACGTTGTATGAAATGAACGGTCAAACACCTATTGACAGTTATGTTAAGCATTAATGATGTGCCTAATGTTAATAGTAAAGTTTAGTCGGGTCGGGTCGTATTGGGTCGGTCGCGGGTAACACACACACCCATATACACGCAATGGATCTTATGTAGATCCAAGTACCAAAAACGTTGCCATTGTCGATGATGTTTGTGTAAAAGTGTCGTTGTTGTTAGAGAGATACTTAGTAAGCATTAGTGTTACAAATCGATTGTTGTTAATTGTAAAATGTTAAGTTGGTTTGATTTGGAATAACATTAATAAGTTTGATAATGTCAATTTTAAAGATTGTCATTAGCAACGGCACCCGTGTCGATGTCACTTTAACATCACACGACAAACACACACCACACACAAGAAGAAACTCACACACGAAAACTCCAGTCGCACGACTGGAACAGACGCACGATTGGAACAGACGCAAGACTTGCAAACTCATGAAAACGATCAGTGTAAGCTGCGTGCCCAGCTCCTACCATAGCATGGTTCTAGAATTCCTGCTCCAACTTTTGCATCTCATTGAGTGGGCAGTACTCTTCAGTAATCAATGCTTTACACTCATCCCAAGTCATCTGCATTGCTGATTCTCTTCCCCTTGCTTGAATCTGTGTGTTCCACCAAGTTAGGGTCTTGTCCTGTAGTGAACACGTGACATACTTAATCTTTTGGCTGTCTAAGCACTCGCTGATATCAATGATGACCTCCATCTTCTCAAGCCACCTTGTTAGAGCTATCGCTCCACCTTTCCCATCAAATTCTTTCGGTTTGCTGGCCACAAATTCCTTGTAAGAACATCCCCGTCTTGCATTAACAACCCCAGTGTCATTACCAGTTGTTCCACCATTTGCAGTATCTTCCCCTGTTCCTTGGTTATGCTCATTGTTGGTATCATTATCCCCGTGGAGATTATGATTCAGAAGAGTGTCGCTCACTTGTGTCACTATCGTTGGAATCAGTGCGGCTAGCTGCTGAGCAATCATAGCAGCTATATCAGGGTTTTCAGTTCCCTGATTGTTGCCGGCGGGACCACCACCTGTTCTTGGTGGCCTACCCCTACCTCTGCCCTGTGGGGTCTCACCCTCGCGATTTGTACTGCGGGTGACTCTTCGAGGCGGCATTTTCTAATCACAAAAGGAGTAAACATGTAAACTTTAGTCACTTTAAGATACACGTATAACTCCACTCATCAAGTTCCAACATTTCATGCTCCAGTCAAATCAAATCATCATGTAGCCCAATTCAAGCACATTCTTAGTATATCGATGATGCTTATATATAGGGTCCCCCGCAGCGTTCCCACCACATCCACGATATACCGAGAACGATGCTTAAACCGGTTACATGACATCCGATTTTCCTTAACATCATCCCAATGAGTAACATAATGTATATGTAGAGAGTATCATCACTTTTCTATGATTCTTTGAAGTCCACATTCATTCTAAGCATTTAATCAGTTCCATAGTTACTGAAATGCTAAGTGGAGGAATGTTTCATGGAGGTTAATATCAATATCATAATTGAAATTCCATGAAGGCTCTAAGTAGAATAAGACTTAAGTGAGAGTAGAGGGTATGAATGTTTTATAACCATTTACAAGGTATTACTAGAATTATGATTCTAGTGTCCTAAGGTATAGAATGGACGACTTGTACCAACTATGATCGTTACCTCATGGTAAGATTAGCCAGGCTTCACATGCACTGCAAATTGCGATTACGTGTGCACCCGTAATGGTAATTTGCCTTGCATGATCACCCTTAGCTTCACCTACCCAGGCTAACATCACAGTATTGACACCATTCCTCATGCACCGCTTGTGTAGGTTCTCGTGTTCATGAACCTATAAGGTTCCAATAGTAGTCCGTCATAACCAATAGAATCCAAGCACATAATCTCAATTAGTATAACAAAAGTTGCCTATCCTTCATTCTTTCGGGACCTCAGGCATAACTATCTTAGGGTCGGATTTAATATTCGAGATCGACGCTGCGCGTGATCTGTGAAGATCCCTTCAAGTTGAGTATCCCAACCTAAGGGTATAATACGGCGCGCATAGGAATGAAAGATTCTAGAAAAGGCATCCCGTGAGGAAAGAGTAAGAGTAATAGTAATTTCCTCAGGATGGTCAGATAACAAGACATAGAGTCAAAGAACAAGTATAGAGACATAGAACAAGTATAGAGGAACATACATGTAATATCAGATGCAAGCCAATCCTAGCATGCATTCTACATGAAGGTTCCTAGGTTATAGTCTAGGTCAAGTGATTTGCCTAATTCTCTATAACCAATGGCTCTGATACCAGTCTGTCACACCCCCGCTGAGAGCGGAAACACGGGGATGTAAACGAGACGGGATCGTCATAACACATTGTTAACAATAGAGATGCGATATATGTAATTGATGGTAAAAGCGTGTCATGACGACACCCGACACAAAGGAGACTTGTGTCGTGTTTAGTCAATATTCACGACAGCATAGCCATAAGCATTAACTTGTAAATGATTCACATAACCAAATATTGTATCTTTGTAATGTAATTCCCACAACCCGGGAACAAGTATCCAAAAGAATGATAATTGTTTAATAGACTACAACAATGTTTCAAAATGATTGTTTGTCAAGTATGTTCAGTCTCAAAAATGCATCCTAGGGTCTCCACTAAGGCAGCACTCCTAGATCTTCAATTATCATTGTCACCTGAAAAGATATGCTCAAAATGGTCAACAAAATTGTTGGTGAGCTCGCAGGTTTAAATTGTTGGTGAGCTCAGGATGGTCAGATAACAAGACATAGAGTCAAAGAACAAGTATAGAGACATAGAACAAGTATAGAGGAACATGCATGTAATATCAGATGCAAGCCAATCCTAGCATGCATTCTGCATGAAGGTTCCTAGGTTATAGTCTAGGTCAAGTGATTTGCCTAATTCTCTATAACCAATGGCTCTGATACCAGTCTGTCACACCCCCGCTGAGAGCGGAAACACGGGGATGTAAACGAGACGGAATCGTCATAACACATTGTTAACAATAGAGATGCGATATATGTAATTGATGGTAAAAGCGTGTCATGACAATACCCGACACAAAGGAGACTTGTGTCGTGTTTAGTCAATATTCACGACAGCATAGCCATAAGCATTAACTTGTAAATGATTCACATAACCAAATATTGTATCTTTGTAATGTAATTCCCACAACCCGGGAACAAGTATCCAAAAGAATGATAATTGTTTAATAGACTACAACAATGTTTCAAAATGATTGTTTGTCAAGTATGTTCAGTCTCAAAAATGCATCCTAGGGTCTCCACTAAGGCAGCATTCCTAGATCTTCAATTATCATTGTCACCTGAAAAGATATGCTCAAAATGGTCAACAAAATTGTTGGTGAGCTCGCAGGTTTAAATTGTTGGTGAGCTCAGGATGGTCAGATAACAAGACATAGAGTCAAAGAACAAGTATAGAGACATAGAACAAGTATAGAGGAACATACATCTAATATCAGATGCAAGCCAATCCTAGCATGCATTCTACATGAAGGTTCCTAGGTTATAGTCTAGGTCAAGTGATTTGCCTAATTCTCTATAACCAATGGCTCTGATACCAGTCTGTCACACCCCCGCTGAGAGCGGAAACACGGGGATGTAAACGAGACGGAATCGTCATAACACATTATTAACAATAGAGATGCGATATATGTAATTGATGGTAAAAGCGTGTCATGACGACACCCGACACAAAGGAGACTTGTGTCGTGTTTAGTCAATATTCACGACAGCATAGCCATAAGCATTAACTTGTAAATGATTCACATAACCAAATATTGTATCTTTGTAATGTAATTCCCACAACCCGGAACAAGTATCCAAAAGAATGATAATTGTTTAATAGACTACAACAATGTTTCAAAATGATTGTTTGTCAAGTATGTTCAGTCTCAAAAATGCATCCTAGGGTCTCCACTAAGGCAGCACTCCTAGATCTTCAATTATCATTGTCACCTGAAAAGATATGCTCAAAATGGTCAACAAAATTGTTGGTGAGCTCGCAGGTTTAAATTGTAAATATGTAATTGATGCTGTATAGTATTTGTTGCGGAATACCGTGCATACAGTTATAAGTAAGCAAAATCACATAACCATGAGTTTTACAACCAAACCTAATGACGTACACACAACAACTTGTCGGAATATATTCACCCAAGGCCGTTCCTGGCAAAATGATGGTACCAACTAGTAACCATCTGACAAGGGTGGGGGTGTCAACCCAGTAGTACTACCAATACCTATCCGTCGGTTCCAACACCAGAATTAAATGGTTGTAAGAAAGAACCACACAGCAACTCATGTATGTATCAGATAAGTACTCACAAAACAGTATCACGTTGATTCCAAGTATGTAAATTGTATGTAAGTTGTACAGCATAGAAAACGGGTGAGCATACTTTTCCCCCATGTTTGTAAATGTTGAAATATTGTATAAGCATAAAAAGGGGCCACGAAACTCACTTGTTAAGTGGTAAGTATGTATGATGTAAGCTTCCCAAACGTTGTATGAAATGAACGGTCAAACACCTATTGACAGTTATGTTAAGCATTAATGATGTGCCTAGTGTTAATAGTAAAGTTTAGTCGGGTCGGGTCGTATTGGGTCGGTCGCGGTTAACACACACCCCCATATACACGCAATGGATCTTATGTAGATCCAAGTACCAAAAACGTTGCCATTTTCGATGATGCTTGTGTAAAAGTGTCGTTGTTGTTAGAGAGTTACTTAGTAAGCATTAGTGTTACAAATCGATTGTTGTTAATTGTAAAATGTTAAGTTGGTTTGATTTGGAATAACATTAATAAGTTTGATAATGTCAATTTTAAAGATTGTCATTAGCAACGGCACCCGTGTCGATGTCACTTTAACATCACACGACAAACACACACCACACACAAGAAGAAACTCACACACGACAACTCCAGTCGCACGACTGGAACAGACGCACGACTGAACCACTCATCCGCACGAATCAACCTTCATTCGTACGAATCAGCTACATTCGTACGAATGGACCTCCATTCGTGCGATTCGGCCTTCAGTCGTACCACACAACACTCAATCGCACGACTCAACATCCATACGTACGAATCAACATTCATTCGCACGATTCAGCTTCATTCGTACGACCGAACCTACATTCGTGCGACTCAGCATTCAGTCGTGCGATACACACACAATCGCACATATTCATCTGCATGGACTCAATCGCACGACACACACAATCGTATGGACTCAATCGCACGACACACCCAGTCGCACGGACTCAATCGCATGACACACACAATCGCATGGACTCAATCGCACGACACACCCAGTCGCATGGTTCAGTCGCACGACAGACTCCGTCGCGAAAGCAGCAGTTTCGCGACTGCAGAAAGTGCAGAGCAGCATCCGGCTGCTCCGTGCACGAGTTTCACACCACAAGGACTTCCAGAAACACTTATCTAACATATCTAAACAAGATGCACACGTAGAAAGGCAACACACGCACCCACACGACCTCATGTGCTCGGGTTGAACCCGAGCACCCGAAACCCTAAATCGCAGCAGTAAAACGAGCAAGAAAGGGACAACCAAGGTCGTCTACCTGCTAGAAATGAGTAGTCTCAGCTGTAGCCGAGGTTTAACCGGTGAAAACACGAAGAAACGGGGCGGTTTTGGTGCAAGGAGGAGGAGAAAATGGAAGAAAAAGAAGATGAAGAAGAAGATGAGGAAATGCAGGCTAGGGCTGGTAAGGGGTTTATATACCCATCCCTAGTTTGGCATAGTGTCATGTTTGGTCCCTGCACTTAGCCCCCGAGTTCCCAAATTTTGCTTCGGTTGAAAACGACGTAAATCTGCTAGTTATATTAATGATAAAAGGGAATTAATGATATTTGTAACCTAAAGATGGTTTTATTAATGTCAATAATAATATATATACATGGTATATTTTAATGTTAACGACAAGGACAAACGTAATGGTTTCACGAATAAAACGCAAACGATGAGAGCACAAGTGTAAAAATGATAAAGCAAGTATGATATCTGCACGTATAGTTTATAAAGATGAGGAATGACCAATCAAAGAAAAGATAACATAAACTCTTCAATTGACGGACCTTTGGTGACAGATGTCACATTGAACCTGCTAGATCTATGTATACCTTTTTGACCCTAGTTGTAGTAAAAAATGTTTGGTTTCTGACATTCTATCATAACCTTGGGTCTAATATATGTATCATCAGCATGGAAATACCTTTTTGGCCCTAGCTTCAGCATAAACTATATTATGGATTGTGCTGATAATATGTATTGTGTGCTCTCAGATCATATAAGGATTTTTGTTTTATTCAAACTGCCTTTACCATAGTGGACTCACTAGATTGAATTTTAAACTAGCTGTAGACAATAAGTACTTAATGAGTCAACTGAGATATATACTCTAATGTATTCAATATCACTCCTAATAAGGCTAGCAATCATAAATAGCAAGATGTATAACATGTTAATAGTGACTAATACAGATGTATAACATGTTTTTAAAGCGGGCATAAAAGCCATAAAATAACATTAAGAACCTCTTTCAACAGGTACGTTGGAGATCCAAACAAACATATCTTGCTTACAAGACAGCCCCAATGATGATTTGTAGACACAACTTTGAGAAATGCCATTGAAGACATGCAAAAAACCTTTTTTCATTCCAGGTAAGTATTATGATTTTGTTTAATCCATTGTTGAAGATATATGTTTTGTTATATATATGTTGAAGTTTTTTGTATTTTAGCCACACACATTTGGTCTGATTACAATTTAGGGTAGAAACTAAAGAGAAAGAATTGCACAATACCAGCTAACCAACTTATTAGCTCTTAACCCCTTTTATTAGTTTGTTAAAGTCTGTTACACCACTATTGACAATTACAATTTAGTCCCTGAACTATTGACCAATATTCACATAGCTCCTAACTATTATCAACTAGTCGTTACAATCAATTCACATCCAACAACACCCCCTTCTTTAGGAACATATTTGTCCCTAAAAATTAAAATTCGGGAACCGTAGTTTAAATTCCTCTATATTTCGGTGTACACTAGATGGCGATTAAGAATCACGCAGGGTTGCGGTACAAACTACGGAATAGTGGCAAGTGGGATCACCAGAGAATGTGAACCATGAACTCGTTTCAACAAGGACACTTGGAAGGCAGGGTGAATCATAGAGTCCAGTGGAAGATCAAGGTGATACGTCGAGTTGCCCACCTTTTTCAAAATAAGGAAGAGACCATAAAATTGAGCTGCTTATTGGGTTTGTGAAGGCTTTGGGCTTGGGCCCATGTTTAGTTTTCTTGTTAATTAAATAGTTAACCCTAATTAGTCTCTATATATACCCATGTCATGTATTGTAATCTTTTGTACTGAGCAAATAAAGAAAACCCTAGTTGCAGCCCGTGGACGTAGGTCACACCGACCGAACCACGTTAAATCCTCGTGTCGTTTATTGTTCTGTTTTCTGCGTGATAATCGTTTGTGCGTGTTCGTGTGTTGGTTCCGTTGCGCCGCTTGATTCCTAACAAGTGGTATCAGAGCTTTGGCTCGTTGAACATACGGTGGCACGGAAAACGATTCGCGGAAGTTTAGTTTTCCCCACGATTAGGGTCGGCGGCTTTGGTCGATCAAGAAAGTTTTTTTGGAAGTCTGCGCATTATTTCTTATAACAGGAGATTAGAATATTATATTTCTTTTTCTTGGTTGTTGCTGCTCGTTCACGGAATCAAAAGAAAGAAGACAAAAGATTATTTTTTTTGCTTTGAGGTTTGCGCCAAAAGAAGAAAAAAACCACAGGTCACGTTTTTTTTCCTTCTTACTTGGACTTTGTGCCAATCAAAGAAAAAAAGGGTTACTTTGTGTTTTCTTTTGGTGTCGCCATTATCGTTATTTTTTGGTGACTGTCTGATTGGTTGCGATCGAGATTGAGTACCAGGTTGAAACCCTTTGAGCTGTCGATTAGGGTTTGGTGAAGAACTCTTGGATTCGTCGGGTAAAGGTTAGGGTTCTGTGTTTTCAAGTTTAAAATTTGTTTTGACTGGTTATAATCAACTGTTTGGGGAACCGTGTTTTGTGAAAGAAAAGTATTTCGGGTTTAGATTTGTCTACAAGGTTTATTGTAGGAGCAAATCGGTCAATTGACAGTGTTCAGTAGAACAGCCGTCAAGTTCAGGCCCGTGCCATTGCTGTGTCTGTTCACTGTTTCGATTTGCTTCTTGTTTTTTGTTTGAGATGGCTGAAGACGGGAAGGTTGCGATCGAGAAATTTAACGGTTCTGATTTCAGTTGGTGGAAAATGCAAATAGAAGCATTGTTATGTCAAAAGGACTTGGATATGGTACTAGAAGAAAAACCTGCGAAAATAGAACAAGCTGATTGGGAATCAAAGGACAAGAAGGCTCGTGCGGTTATTACATTGGCTTTGACGAAAAACGTTGCTTTTAATGTCATTAAGGAAACCACGGCTCGTGGTATGATGACTGCTTTGTCAAACATGTATGAAAAACCGTCTGCAGTGAATAAGGTGTTCTTAATTCGGGAGCTGGTGAACACAAGGATGAAAGAAGGAAGCTCAGTGATTGCTCATATTAACAATCTCAATTCAATATTAACAATACTTGTATCTGTTGGAATTAAGTTTGATGATGAAGTTCAGGCTCTACTGCTGTTGTCGTCTCTACCTGATAGTTGGTCTGGAACTGTGACTGCAATTTCAAGTTCTGTGGGGACTAAGGGTTTCACTCTTAATAGTATTCGAGATCTGATTATGGGTGAAGAAGTCAGAAGAAAGAACTCGGGTGAATCATCTAATAGTGAACTACTAAATGTTGGCAGGGGTCGGGGTAATAACAGGAACAGTGGGAGTCGGGGAAGAAGTTCATCTAAAACTAGGAAGAATGTGAAGTGTTGGAGCTGCAATGAGGTGGGACATGTTAAGAGTCAATGTACGAATAAGAATGAATTGAACACTGCTGCTGGGGATGTTTCTGATGATGATGCATTGATACTCAGTGTGGAAAACAGTGTGGACTCTTAGGTCATGGATTCAGGGGCTTCGTTTCACGCCATGGACAACGGGGAAACGATGGTGAATCTGAAATATGGTGATTTTGGAAAGGTACGATTAGCCAATGACGAGATACTTGAGGTAACGGGAATGGGTGATATTGATCTGGTTACTTCATTGGGTACTACATGGAACCTAAAGAATGTCAGGGTGATTCCGGGGTTGAAGAAGAAACTGATTTCAGTTGGTCAGCTGGATGAACAAGGACTGGAAGTGAGGTTTGGTAGTGGTAAATGGAGGGTGATCAATGGTAATCTGGTTATTGCTCGTGGTATGAAGCGTGGGTCATTGTATATGGTTGAGGTACCTGTTGAGGGATGTATGACCGTCCCTGTTAAGCACGACAAAATCCGGTTCACTAAATCTGGTGCTAAGAGAGTTCATTTTGCAAACATGAAGTCTGGAGCAGGGATGTCAGGTGAACGAGTTCAGAAGTCTAAATAAACCATTCAGGGGATTCGGTGACAGTGGGAGCACGAGACGTGTTTCGGGTACAGTTACAAAGAACCGTTGGGTTTTAAAGACTGCGACTGAAAAATTCTCTCCTGATTATTGTTTGCTGAATTTGGAGAGTGATGGTGATACTCGGTGTGTCTTTGAATCCGGTGGAATGTCCAAACCGGTTAAGATGGAGGATGAGTCGTTGGCAGCACTAGCCAAGACTGAGTTGGATCTCGGGGGAGCTTCAACTGGCCCTTCTGGTACTTGATGATGAGGGGTCGCTGCAACTAGGAGATGTGATAAAGTCTTAGCTTGTTCTCAGGGAACTGGAGGCTTGGAAGACTTGTTTAAAGATTACTGAAGTTACTGGACGACTGGGTTGCTTTGTACTTGAATGGCGGGCTAGAATTTATCGCAAAGCCTTCAAGTGGGAGATTATTGGGTTTGTGAAGGCTTTGGGCTTGGGCCCATGTTTAGTTTTCTTGTTAATTAAATAGTTAACCCTAATTAGTCTCTATATTTACCTATGTCATGTATTATAATCTTTTGTATTGAGCAAATAAAGAAAACCCTAGTTGCAGCCCGTGGACGTAGATCACACCGACCGAACCACGTTAAATCCTTGTGTCGTTTATTGTTCTGTTTTCTGCGTGATAATCGTTTGTGCGTGTTCGTGTGTTGGTTCCGCCGCGCCCCTTGATTCCTAACACTGCTAATACGGGGTGGCCATTCACTTTAAGGGAAGTTTGCACATGTGGCTACAACTTAACAAACACCCAATGACCCTCCTTAAACACATGCTCAGACCGATGAGCATCCGTGAATTTCTTCATCCTGTTGCGGGCAGTGTGTAAATGACTCTTCAATAATGGATCATATGCTTGCGATCACAATGCAGCTCCATAAGAGCAGCAAGTGAAGTATCGCCTGCAATGTAAGGGATATGGATGGGTAGCTTATAACCAAACAAAGCCTCAAAGGGAGACATTTAAATTGAAGAATGCAACGTTGTGTTGTACCATCATTGAGCCAAAGGGACCCATTCGACCTATTGTAATGGAGCATCCATTGTCATGCAACGGAGATAGGACTCTAGGCATGGATTAAGAACCTTAGTTTGACCACCCATTGGACCCATTGTAGTGGACCGCATGAATTCCTGTTAGAATTTACTCATGAAGACCAGTCACAATTAGAAAACAATGGTGATCGGATTCCCATGAAATTTAAAGATGTTATCCAAGTAGAGTTGAGCAAGAGATGTAGTATAAGGGTGACTAATGGAATTGAAATGACCATACTTGGTCAACCGATCTACAACCACCCAAATAGTGCTTTTACCATGTACCTTAGGTAACCTCGAAACAAAATCCATTGCGATATTAGTGAAAATGGATTTTGGAATGGGTAAGCGGTTAAGCAAACGTGGGTTAGCCAAAGTTTCATACTTTGCTCGCCGACAAGTGAGGCAGTCCTTAACAAACCGGTAAACTGTCTTTGAACATTCCTTCAATTGATGAAGTGTAGGGTGGAATCCAGAGTGCCCCCCCAAGGAAGAGGCATGACATAATTAAACAATGTCAGTTTGCAAAAAGGGGTCATGACCAATTAGCACTTTGCCTTTCCTAGTCAACAACTTACCATCCTAATGCCTATTTTTAATAATGTGACCTGCTTATAGCTATTGTAGTAAGGAAGACAATTGAGAATCATTATGCCAAGATTGTTGTAACAGCCCACGTAAATCATAACAAGATATTGTACGCTTCGCTCCCGATGGGTTGCCCATCCAGGAACTCACGGTTTTGTTTTCACCCGACGAGTTGCTCGCCCAGGCAAACACGTCTTTGTATAGGAGGTTTCCACCCCCTTGTAAGTGAGGTTTCAATCTTCCCCTCAAGCGACGTGCGACTTACATCTCCACCCCTCTTACTAGGCCCAGCGTCCTCGTTGGCACATCAGTCCGGCCCCTGGCTTTGACATCATCATTAACAACCCACGTAAATCATACTAAGATATTGTCCACTTCGCCCCTGATGGGTTACCTATCCAGGGACTCACGGTTTTGTTTTCACCTGACGAGTTGCTCACCCAGGCAAAACGCGTCTTGGTAGAGGAGGTTTCCACCCCTTTATAACTGCGGTTTCGTTCTCCCCCTCAACTGATATGGGACTTACATCTAGCGGACAAGATCTTGGTACGATTTACATGGCTGTTACACATTGTATCAAAGCTAAGGGCCGGACCAATGTGCCTGTTGGGTTTCTGAAGGCTTTGGGCTTGGGCCTATGTTTACTTTTCTTGTTCATTAAGTTGTTAACCCTAATTAGTCTCTATATATACCCTGTAATGTATTTGTAATCTTTGCACTAGCAAAAAAGAAAATCCTAGTTACAGCCCATGGACGTAGGTCACACCGACCGAACCACGTTAAATCCTTGTGTCGTTATTTTCTATTTTTTGCGTGATAATCGTTTGTACGTGTTCGTGTGTTGGTTCCGCTGCTCCAAGTTGCTAAAGAGGATTGATGATCTTTTGAGTAAGTGCTTGAGATTTTGTTGATCTGTCTTGATTATGAAATGTTTTGAGAATGAGGTAGTGATGTCAAGTTTTAACATCCAAAAGAATGGCCGAAAGCTCCTTTTGATAAACTAATAAAGCGTGCTCTCTTATAGAAAGGGCTTGTTGGATATATGAGGCTGGTGCAACCAAAACCACACTTAGAACAATTTTGGTGCAACTGTGAAGGACTTCCGAAGATAAAGGTTGCACTTCTGAAGATTTGATAAAGGAACTTTCAAAGAGGAATCATGTCTTCCGAAGACACTGTCATCTCTCTTCTGAAGTATCAACACTTAAGAAGATTTCAAGGCAATGACTTCCGAAGCATAGAGTCTTGAAGACCAGCGAAAGTCTCGGAAGAAGTAAATTCTTCCAAAGTATAAATGGCTTCCGAAGCCAATTACCTTCGGAAGAACTTACTATGAACCAGTGGATATTAGCATGGTCCCTCTGACAAGCCGTTGCAACCTCTGAGACACTGTATGGCGTTTTACCACGACCATGTAGTTGACCATTATTTAATTCACTGTTCATTCCTTATCAGTTAGTACATTACTAACTTTAGTTGGTAAACAAAAAGGTAAGTGATGAGCATGTCATGACTACCTTATCTAGGATAATATTTTATTCTAGATACCTTACTACTAACAATGTAGTATTTGTTTAGTATGTAAGTTTTCAGCTGGCTGTCTTTTGTATAGCTGGCTGTAGATAGTAGTATACATAGTTTTCATTGTAAGCTCACAAGAGCATGCTTGTGAGAGTCTTGTAAACTTTAAGTGAGAATTAATATATACAAGTATCTTGAAAACCATTTCTTTTGCATTGTTTACTTAGTATATTATTATCAACTCTTAGGGGATTCTGCTTCATCATTTTGAGGGTAACTTAGTGAGTTAAAGAGAGAACACTTGTCTTGAGTGACTTGTATCGATCCTGCAATTGGTATCAGAGCTTCTAGGCTTTTGATTGTGAGATCTTATCATCCCAAATCATCTTGACTTTTCACTCATACACTCACCCCACTTAAAAATGGCCATGAACCAGAAATCACCAGAATTTGAAATGGGAACGATGAGTAAAGCTCCTATCCTCACCCTTTAAAGCTCCTATCCTCACCCTTGAAAACTTCAGATCCTGACGTATGCGCATTGAAGGTTTTATTAAGTATCAAGATAGCCAAATGTGGAGATTTATCACTAATGGTCCTTACAAGCCAATAGTGGCATCATCAGATGGTAAAGGTGCCATGATAGAAAAGGGTATTGAAGATTACTTAGATGAAGACCGCAAGAAGATGAACATCGACAGCAAAACCATGACTGTACTGCTTACAGCCATACCAAACTCCATCATGGTAGGCTTTGAGCATTGCACAACATCCAAAGAACTCTTCGATGCCTTGATTCAGATGTACTCTGGTTCTAATGACTCAAAGAAAGATTCCATGAAGCAGCAGTTTGAAAACTTCACCTATATTACTGGAGAAACTCTGAACCAGCAAAATTTCAGGTATATGGATCTTATCTCATCACTTCATTCAGTTGAAGTATCTCTTGAGAAAAAAGATCTATCAAGGAAGTGCATGAGTGCACTCCCTCAAGAGTGGACTTTCTACTGTGTCTCTATCAAGAGAACATAGAATTTGAACACTCTCATAATGACTGAACTATTCGGTATTCTTGATGGGTACCGTGTAGAGATGAAAACTCAGAAAGGCCACCAGATGAACAGAATCTCTGGTCCTTTTACTAGCAATGCTCTAGTTGTTGCTGAAGGGTCAAGAAACCCCCAGTCCCAACAGTACATGACTTACTCTCAGTAACAACCATGTTCTTCTGGGCCATATATCACTTTTCCTGAGACACCAAGGTCTCAACAAGCTCAATCAAGTCCCTTTTCGGATAATTGTGCCTTTGTTTCAGGAAATGAACATTCTAGTGACTTTCAGTTCTGCTTTGATGATCTACAATGCTTCAGCCCAAGTGATGTTGAGTACATGAACATTCTAGAGCAAAGAAGTTCTTCAAAATAACCGGAAGGCAGTTCCCTCAAAACCCAACCAATAGCAAATTCGGGTTTGATAAAAGCAAGGCCAAGTGCTACAACTGTAATCAACTTGGTTATGCAAAGCTCAAGAAGTTGACTGGAGCTTCATGGTGCAAGAAGTGACTCGTTCTCAAGCACTCATGGCTGGAACTGATGACAGCAAGGTATATAAACATCTTTGTACTCCAGCTTGTATTGCTAAAGTTAAACTGTATCAGGAATAAATGGAAATCAAGTCTGATGTTGAGTCTTTAAACATCTTAAAATCTGATTTTAAAAGGATGAAATCTGACTATAAAATAAAATTGAAGAGTTAGAAAAAACTCTGTCCTCTTTAAAGCATGAACAAACCAATTATAGGACTCAAATCAAAAATTAGTTTCCAAGTTAACCGAGGCTCAAGCCCAGCTAGTCATAGCTGAGGCTAAAGCAAAGAAGTATGCTATTGAAGAGCATAACTTCCAAACCATTCTTGCATCATCCTCCCACTCAAAAATATGTTATCAAAACAAAGGTGGGTTGGGAACCAATGAAATTGCTCCACATACTCTTATGAGTCTATCAAACAACCAAGATATGGTACTGAAGAGCGGGAGGTTCCATCTACTGACCTCCTATCTTATGAGAAGAAGAATGATGCAAATATGGAGACCATTACGAGAAAGGATCAGGTAGAAAAATCAATCATCACCTGTAATGAACAACCCCTGACCACCAAAGCTAGAAGAAACAAAGCCAAGGTAGCCAGGAATACTTCCAAGAAAGTAGTTGAGTCCAAGCTGAAGATAGATCCAAAGCAAAAGGGTGTATTTATCTCAGCCGGATTCCAGGTGGTTGGAAGATCCGATCCAGGAGAGAAATGCAGTACCAACACTCCTATACAACTGAAGGATTATAAAATGAAGGGGAAGACTGTTGAGAAATGCAAGAAACAACGTTCATGTCACCCCATGAAGAATAACATTGAATGCATAATGTGTGGTCTGCACAACCACATGGCTAAAGATTGTTACTACAATCCTGCAAGCACACATTATGCAAATAATGTTAAGAAGAAAGAAGTTAAGGAAGGTTTCATATTTGGACCTTATCACACGGTACAAAAGTTAAGAAAAGGAAAACTTACTTCCGAAGCCAAATTGCTTTCGGAAGAAACTCATTTTTCGGAAAGGAAAACAACTTCAAAAGATAAATCAAAGAAAATTCCAAAAAACAAGAAAACTCCTTTGACAACTTTCAAAAAAAACTGCTTCGGAAGAACAGGTTGTGAAAGCTCCTTCCGAGAAGAAAGAAGCATCGGAAAAAAGCTATGATGCTCAAGCTTCTTCAAACTCATCTTCGCTGGTTAACCAAAGGATGAAAGGAAGATTATGTCATCCACATTGGAAGAACCCAAGACCAACAAGGCTTGGGTTTCCAATAATAACTAACTTTCTCACCTTATGTGTAGGGACATCCATATAACAAAAATGGAAAAGTATGGATTGTGGATAATGGATGCTCCAGGCACATGACAGAAAACATATCTCTTCTTCAACAATTTCAACATTTTGATAAAGGACCTGTTAAGTTTGTAGGTGAAACCGTAGGATATATTTCTGGCAGAGGTAGTGTATCCAATGGTAAGTTAAAAATTGACAAAGTTTTGTCAAACAGCTTGAACACAACCTGTTAAGTGTTTCTCAATTCTATGATCTAAAGCACCACATGTTTTTCACAGAACATGAGTGCATTATCCTCAAACTCGTGATAAGAATTGGTGCTTCTTAGATCTCCCAGGAAAGAGGATATGTACAAGCTTGATATGAAAAATGCTTCCCTACTGAGTGAAGTATCATGCTTCCTTTCAAAGGTAATAGTGATAAGTTAACTCTATGGCATAAAAGAATATGTCATGTTGATTTTAAAACCATGAATAATTTGGTTAAAAATAACTTGGTACATGGCGTGCCTAAAAAAGAATTTTTCTGCAAGGATAACTGTGTTGCATGTTTAAAAGGAAAGCAACACAGGGTTCCTCATACATCCAAAGAAGTTAATTCTATCACCACTCTGTTACACTTATTGCACATGGATCTATTTGGTCCCACAAGTATAATGAGCATTGGAAGGAAATCATACTGCCTTGTGATTGTTGATGATTTTACTAGATACTCATGGTAAGAACTAAAGATAAAAGTGCTGAAACTTTAAAGTCTTTTATTCTTAAAATAGAAAATCAAATTGATCATAATGTTAAAATAATTAGAACTGATCAAGGGACTGAGTTTAAAAATGAAGTTTTTGACTCATTCTGTAACTCAAAAGGGATTGCCAGACAATATAGTGCTCTTACAATTAAAGATGAAACTGCTGAAACTTTAAAGTCTTTTATTCTTAAAATAGAAAATCAAGTTGATCATAAGGTTAAAATAATTAGAAGTGATCAAGGGACTGAGTTTAATAATAAAGTTTTCGACTCATTCTGTAACTCAAAAGGGATTGCCAGACTATATAGTGCTCCTAGAACTCCTCAACAGAATGGTGTTGCTGAGATGAGAAATAGGACACTTATTGAGGCTGCTAGGACTATGTTAGCTGATTCAAAGTTACCTCTAACATTTTGGGCAGAGGCAATCAACACTGCATGCTATGTGCAGAACAAAGTTCTTATTGTTAAGCCACATGGAAATACCCCTTATGAGCTATGGTACAAGAGACCACCATTCATTGGTTTTCTTAGGTCCTTTGGTAGCAGGTGTATCATACTTAACACAAAAGACAATTTAGCAAAATTTGCTGAAAAGTCGGATGACGTTATCTACATTGCACGTTTTGAAGCGTCATCGTCTTCTTCGTTCTCCTCATAAATTCTATGGATCTAATCATCTACAAATATCGATTGGTACGTTCATGATAGCCTTTTTGTAATTTCTATGAACTGATCGGTTTTGAACTTCAATATGTTTTTGTTTCAGGTTACTGATTATGAAAGTATAATTCATGCTATGGATCCTTAATTCAATTACAGAGTAACTCAGGTTTCGCCTTATTAAGTATGGTATAATTCACGGGGTTTTGACTTTGAGTATTCAAAGATGTGATTTAAACATCCAGGATGTTAGGAATGATTTTTGTTCGTTTATAATTTCAGTTTAGTAATTAGGGGAGTGTTTTCAGATTGCGGTAGATCATTTTTGTTGTTGTTGTTGTTGTCGTTATCATTGAACTTAGAAATTGAATTGCACATTAACAGACAATAACTTTAACACAAGAAGAAGATTTGGTTCACAGGACAAGGTAATTGTATATTTTATCATAACAGTCTATTTGTTTAATACTGCAGTAGTTGAATTTGAATAAACAAAATCATGGTCTATATTATTTGTATCATAAGACAAGTGGGAGTAGATGGTGGATTTCATGTTACAGAGTTAACATAGTTTGGATGGTTCTTTCTGTTTTCCTATTGATACCTCTTGTAGCAACCTTAACTGGTCTTTTTTAAATGTTTTCTAGAATTTAAGAACAAATATGGTGGATATATAACCGTGTATTAAAACCTCCTTCTTGTCGGGTTTATATAGCCGCAAATTTGACCATGACATGATTTATGGGAAATCCATTGTTTTGATGTTTCAATATGCATATTCTCAGAAGTTATGCTGGGCATCTGTGGCCTAGTTAATATCGTTATTTTTTATAACAAGTGTCTCCTATTAGATGATTTTAGTATTTTAAATTCACTTTTGAGGAGAGGTTCATATATTCATCTCCTCTCCCTCAGAGGTTATCATGTGTTATAAACTTCAAGAGCTGCAAATTTTCTTTTCATACCTCTTATTGTTCATATATGGTACCAATGTCCTGTTTACATTTCTCTTTTTCTTGTAGTTCTCTACGAAGAATGGGATGTATGACTTCTAGAATTGATTTGATGATCTTACCTGGTATGTGGATAGTTTTTGTTTCTTTATATCATTGAGCATATTAAATAAAGCAAATGTGACGCGATAGCATATACTTTTTGTAAGGTATCATCTTGGATGAGTTATTGGTACCCTGGGTTGACTTTGACTGCCGGAACCTTATGAAACTGTGTATCAGAGAACAATCTGGGTTCTAATTTAACTCACTTTGTTCTAGTTAAATGATTTATGCAATATTACAGTAAATTTAGTAACAGTTATTGACTTCAGGGTGCTTTAATCTTTGAATATTTTGCTGTCTGTGGAAACCGTGTGCGTATTCACTGCCTTTGCTGCATGGGCAACGTATCTTTAACTTAGGTTTGTTTTCATTCATATGAACACTACTGTGCTTTTCTGTTGTAGTAGTTGGTTCTAGGTTCATTTTTGTTGTAAAACAATATGAAGTTTCCTCAACCTTCTCACTTGCTATAGGAAGTTAGGGAACAGGTGATGGACTGCCTGCTCAGTTCTTCTGGACATGGTACGTACATAACCCCTACTTTTGATTTCTGGATTTTTGTATTTTTCTATGCAATACCACGGGATTAACTTGTATATAAATTAGCTAAAATTCATAGGATGTTGTTTTATCTTCTTTTCTGTGCTCTTTGGATGATTGCCTGGTTTTTTTTTTACCAACTTAATTTTTCAAGGACAAGTGTTTTTTGTTCCAGGTGCCATTCTATGGTCTATTTAGTAATTTTTTCAAGAACAAGTTTCTTGTTTAGATACAACTTTCTATGGTCTATTTATATATTTTTCTATATCTTCCAGGTGTCATCCTACATATCCTGATTAATGGCAGGGAGCTGTGACAATGATGCTATTGCTATGTTTGCCTTCTAATATTCACGTTCTATTTTTACAATCAGTTTGTTATTGATACAATTTGATGCATACACAATATTCTTATAGATAACAGTGAGTTATGCTTTTAATATTCTTGTATTGTACCTGTTGCTGGAATACGAATATATGAACCCAGTGATTTGTAAGCTTAGAACTTTCAAATTTGTTGTAAAAAATTGCTATGCTTTTCACTTTTCTTTTATTTCCCTTTTTTATGGCGAATCTTATATTGGACTCATTATCCATTCAGGTTTGCTCTTGGGGAGGGTACACTTTTATCATCAATGCCATACCATGATACCAATCATGTGCTTCATGACGTGATTTCTGGGGAATCCAAGGCTCTGATATTTCAATCTACATAATCTGGTAAGTTATATATGCTGAATATTTTAATCTTACAAGTCTTATATTTGATGCATGTTGTTCTGATTTGAATAGCTTTATTTGCTTTGAGTTCAACCGATTTCCCTTTTACCTCTAGCTCCCTGCTCTCTCTCTCTAGCTCCCTTATCTCTCTCTCTCAACTGTAACTTGCAGGTCTCACTGTTCTCTCCCTCTGCTCCCTGCTCTCTCTCTCAACGGCTCTCTACACAACCACCGGAAAATCGGTCACCGGCCACCGCGAGAGAGAGAGCCTCTCACCGGCGACCCTCAGGTAAGGTCTCGACACTCTCACCGGCGACCCTCAGGTAAGTTTCCCGTCCCTCTCACTGCCGACCACCACCGACCGCCTACTCTGCCACCGCTTACAGTCAACCGGCGACCACAGTCAATCGTCACCACCCCCCACAGTCAACCACCGGCCCTCTGCCTAAGCCAACCGTCAACACCACCCCCAAAGCCTACCCCGTCACCACCGCCTACCCCCACTACCGCCTACCCGTAACCACTACTGTCACTTCACCGCTAGCCACCAAAGCCTTCACCGGCCACCACATCACCGCTAGCCACCACCGCCCTCACTGCCCCCTGCCCCTTCACCGGCCACCACATCACCGCTACCCACCACCACCCTCACTGCCAATTGCCCCCTCTCTCGCAGGTCACCGACCACCACCTCCGCAGCCACCTCACAGCCCCCCTGCTCTACATACCATCATCAAATTCGAAGAATTATAAATTTGGGTACATTTGGTGAGATCGTTCTGTCTCGGGTTTGCATTTCTGTTTTTTTACGCGCCTTTAATTTAATTATATCTTCTAGTATATCTTTGCGTGTAGATTGTTTGACTGGGTTAGGGGTACCAACTTTCTTGGTTCTGAATAGGGGGAGGCACCTCTGTGTCTTGATTTGTTTGTGTGCTCCTCGCGTATTGTTGACCTCGTGTGACGGTTTCCTTTTGATTGTGCTTTAGTTGTGCTGCGTTTTCTTTTAGTGTGTTGTCCGTGTTTTTTTTGGTAGTTTTAGTGGACTCTGTCTGGTATAATAGATAGCAGGAGCCATTATGTTGCCCCGAGATCATGTTCGGTGACGAGAGGTACGAAGGCAGGGAATAAGGAGTGTAGATTAAGAGTGGTATCGTGGAATGTAGGAACCCTAACTAGTAAGTTACTCGAGTTAATTGATGTGCTGAAGAAACGTAGGGTCCAGATAGCGTGCCTTCAGGAGACTAGATGACGGGGTGGGAGAGCAAAAGAGTGCAATAGTTATAAATTATGGTATTCAGGATCTGATGGAACAAAAAACGGAGTAGGTTTTCTAGTTGCTAAGGAACTTCAAGATAATGTAGTGGAGGTGAGAAGATACAATGATAGAATTATGCTGTTAAGAATAGTAATAGGGGATGAAGTAGTGGCAGTAGTTAGTGCGTATGCACCTCATGTTGGACTAGGAGAAACGAAAAGAAAGAAGTTCTGGGAGAGTTTAGATCACGTTATGGGTGACATACCTAGAGAAAAAAAGATATGCATAGGAGGAGATTTTAATGGGCATATCGGTAAGGATAATGAGCAGTTCCAACTGGTGCATGGAGGTTACTGGTATGGTCTTAGGAATGACGGCGGTAGGGAGCTTCTTGACTTTGCTGTAGCGCATGACTTAGGCATCATAAATTTGTTTTTTAAGAAACGAGACTTGCATCTAATCATGTTTAGCAGCAGCGGCAGACACACGCAGATAAACTATTTATTGATGAGGAGAGAAGATCATAGCTCGTGGAAGGACTGTAAAGCAATACCGGGAGAGACAGTTGTGACGCAACACCATATGTTGGTGGCAGATATACGCGTCAAGAGGACAATTGCCCAACAGAACAAGAGAGTTATACATACGATCAGATGGGGCCAGCTTAAAGACGAAAAGATTACCATTTTCAGAGATAAGGTCATACCAATGATCCAGACTGGGCCACAGGAAGACGCAAACCAAAAGTGGGAGGCTATGGCAACTAGGCTCATCCAAGCAGCTAAAGAAACGCTTGGAGTTACAACAAAAAGGACAGTCGGATATAAGGAATCCTGGTGGTGGAACGAAAATGTACTAGAGAATATACGAATTAAACAACAAAGTTTTAGAGAGCTTATACGCTGTAACAATGAGGAAGAACGCGCAGAGCTAAAAGAAAAATACAAGAAGGCTAAGCGAGATGCGAAAAAATCGGTGTCAGAGGCAAAAAACACAGCGTACGAGATGATGTATAAACGATTAGAGACGAAAGAAGGAGAGCATGACATGTTTAAGATAGCAAAGGCAAGAGAAAGTAGAAGACAAGACTTGAGAATGGTTAAGTTCATAAAGGCTGTGGATGGAAAGGTTTTGGTGAAGGAGAAAGAAATCAAGTTGAGATGGAAAACCTACTTCGATAACCTTTTCAACATAAGAAACCCAAATCAACAAACTGAGATAGATAAAACAGCTCAAACAACGCAACAAAACAAATGCTATTGTAGAAGCATCACAGTCGACGAAGTTACGAGAGCTATGAAGAAAATGGGAAGGGCTAAAGCGGTGGGGTCAGACAACATACCGATTGAAGTGTGGAAATGCCTAGGTGATGAGGGTCTCCAATGGCTAACAGATTTATTCAACACTATCTTTAAGATAGGGAAGATGCCAGACCAGTGGAGAACCAGTGTCATAGTCCCCATATATAAGAAAAAAGGAGATGTCCAATGTTGTGAAAACTACAGGGGAATAAAGCTATTGAGTCACACGATGAAACTATGGGAAAGAGTTATTGACACGAGAATTAGACGGGAAACTCAGATAGCAACAAACCAATTTGGATTTATGCCAGGACGCTCGACAACAGAAGCCATACACGTCATAAGATGGATAATGGAGAAATATAGAGAAAAGAAAAGGGACCTCCATATGGTATTCATCGACCTAGAAAAGGCCTATGACAGTGTTCCACGACAATTAATTTGGGAAGGTCTACGACTTAGAAGGGTACCAGAGAGGTATATCAAAATAATTAAGGATATGTATGACGGGGCAAAAACGTGTGTGCGAGCACCGGTAGGAGATACAGACTCCTTCTCAGTGGAAATGGGACTCCACCAAGGATCGGCACTAAGCCCATTTCTTTTCACAGTACTCTTGGATGAGATGACCAAGTCTATACAACTGTCAGTCCCTTGGTGCATGCTCTTTGCGGATGATATTGTCTTAATATCAGAACCTAAAATGATGCTTAACGACAAGTTAGAGCAGTGGAGAGCGGCACTAGAGCGCAGAGGATTAAGGATAAGTCGCTCTAAGACGGAATACATGCATTGTAACTTTGGTGGTGAGGCTAAAGAGGACACCCAAATCAGTATCCAGGGTATGCCGGTCCCACGAACGTCTAGGTTCAAATACGTGGGCTCGTACCTACAGGAAGACGGAGAGATACACAGTGATGTAGCTCACCGTGTTCAAGCAGGATGGTGCAAATGGAAAGCAGCATCAGGGATTTTATGTGATAAGAGGTTTCCAGCAAAACTAAAGGAAAAACTATATAGAGTGGCGGTACGCCCAGCCATGCTATATGGAACAGACTGCTGGGCCATAAAGAAATCGCACGAGAAACAAGTAGAGGTTGCAGAAATGCGAATGCTGAGGTGGATGTGTGGACACACAAGACTGGATCGGATAAGAAACGAAGTGTTTCGACAGAAGCTAGAAGTGGCCTGTATTGCAGATAAAATACGAGAGGGAAGATTAAGATGGTTTGGGCATGTCAAGAGGAGACCAATGGCAGCACCAGTTAGAGCAGTAGAGAACATCTTCATAGAGGGTATGAAGAGTAGAGGAAGACCTAGGTTGACTTGGGAAGAGATAATTAGGCGAGATATGATACACTTGCACCTCTCTGAGCACATGATCGAGGATAGGAGTGAGTGGAGGCGTAGAATTAAAGTTAAGGACTTTTAGTGGGTTTTGTAGGTTGGATGGGCCTTTGATTTCTTGTTGCGGGACCTGATGTGTATGTAGTACGCTTCTGTGCTTTTTAGGGGTAACTCGCTGCTTCTCTGTTGTATGCTTGTTCATTTTCTAGTTCCTATGTTGTGTGATGTTTTATTATTGTATGCTGACTCGTTAGCGTTATTGCTTTTGTTATCGAGCTGGGGGTCTCT
This sequence comes from Flaveria linearis, assembly GCA_024085815.1. Lineage (NCBI taxonomy): Eukaryota > Viridiplantae > Streptophyta > Magnoliopsida > Asterales > Asteraceae > Flaveria > Flaveria linearis. Next base: position 3,163,905 of record CM044017.1, on the reverse strand, counting down.
TTGGAAGCAGTCTCTCTACCTACCTGGATAGAGGAAAGACTCGCCACCACCTACCCCTCCCAGACCCTGCTCTTGAGTGGGATATGCTGGGTTTGTTTGTTTGTTTGTTTTTTGTTCTGATTTGAATGGAATCTGCCTTACTTATTTGAAGTAATTACATACACCATTTTCGTTAATGTTGATATGTATTGTAGGTTTTCATTGTTATCCACATGGTGGCTCTTGCATATTATATCAATAGGATTCTCTCTCCAAAGAAGTTTAAAGTGGTTGTTGCTGCCCTTGTAGTATATGTTGGCATGTAAGCTTGCATCATTTGTTACGGCACATAACTTTAGAAAAACATTAATTTACTGAATTCTTAGCTATACCCCTTTTATTGTTAGAAAAAAATGAGTTTATTAGCAAAAAAAATAATAATGCCTGTTAAGCAATTCGGGGTATACTCTGCTAAGCAATTCAACTAATCATATGAGTAATTATGCATTTTCAAGTGCATACATACTCTAAGAAAAGATGGTTAATTTAATGTAACTAAAATCAAACATGCAACTGTGAAGTTTATACACTCTCACCCTGCTGCTTAATTTTCCTCTAACAGAGCTTTTGTCTTGTGCTTTACTAACATGCACACTAGGAGCAGCAGTTGAGGAACAGGTAGATAACACTGATATTACATCAACCAGACATGAATTCAGGTTAGCCGTGTAGTTCAAATGTTGGAATAGTATCATTATACATATACAACGTTATGTTCTTTTATGTATATGTGTAAATTCACAAGCGTAAAAAAGTTACGACAAGTGTAAGTTACACTTACATCACTAAATATTTACTGATGTAAGTGTAACTTACACTAGTGTAAACTTTTTTACGCTTATGAATTTGCATATATACATTAAAGAACATATTTGTGTATATGTGTAATGGTGTTAATCCAACAAAAAAAATGATTTTGATTAATATTCAAAAGTTAACACGGTTATCGCAATAATAGAGGGTTAACGATTGAACCTTACCATATATATATATATATAGGTATATATATATATAGGTATATATATAGGTATATATATAGGTATATATATATATAGGTATATATATATACCTATATATATATAGGTATATATATATAGGTATATATACATATAGGGAAGGGATCAAATGTTAACCCTTGTTTATTGCGATAACCCATTAACCCAACTAGTGGTCCACAGCAAGCCACGTCACCATTGTAACTTAGAGTTACAGTGGTAAAACTAGTGGTCCAAAACGAACGTTAAAATTTTTTTTAAAAAAATATAGCAAGACTATACTCAAATTAAAGATATTAAAACGATTTATTTAATGGTGTAATTTGTTTAAAAAATAACGTCATACAAAAAAGTTAAAAATGTTATAAAAATGGTGGAGTTTTTTAAAAATGGAGGGAAAATCGTTACATCAGTGGTGTAACGCGATGTAAATGTTTGTTACAGTAGTGTAAGTGTTCGCTACATCAGGGTTAACGGGTTATCGCAACAAACAAGGGTTAACAAATGAACCTTACCCTATACATATATATATATATACACCTATATATATATATATACCTATATATATAGGTATATATATATATATATATATATATATATATATATAGGTATATATATATATATAGGTATATATATAGGGGAAGGATCCTAAGAAAACCACTAAATTATGAGAAAACCAAGAAAACCAATTTTAACCAATCACATAATTTCTAGTATTTTTTTATATTTTTTATTAAAAGGGTATTAATGTAAAATTCCACCCCACTATTTTAGGTAATTATACACTTTAATTTTAAATTCCTTATTTCACTCTTAACTAACCTTAATCTCTCTCCTGACTACTTTCTTCTCTACTTCCATTGCAACCCTACTTTTTAACTTGAACATAACAATGTCGCAACAAGCACAATGAGGTAGAAAACACGATGCCAACCATGGATTATGATAGCAATAGATTGGATGCATGATTTTTGTGAAATCTTCTCTTAGTTATTTGATTGTTGCGGTCAAGGTTTCTAGTATCTGCAAAATTAATCGACCAAATAAGAAAAAGGAAATAAGAAGTGATAATCGGTTGGAGGGCTAGGTTTGATGGAACCCCCACTTGCAACCACCCCTAGAGCATTGGAGGATAGGAACGATCATGACTCGTTGCTAGAGTATGTAAATGTATCTCATTCAATCGATTGCTTGATATTATTGAAAAGGTGTTTGATTTTCGTAGAAGAAATTGAGATGATGATGATTACGTATATTGTTACGTATATGTAACCACGTTACTAAAGAAGGAGTTGTCATGTAAAAATATAGATGATTATGACAGAAGATGACTTGATACTATTGTTTGGTTACATATATGTAAGTAAGAGTTATATATGTAATATTATGGGTTACATGTTTATAACTCATCAGAGTTCTATCAACTTACGTATATGTAACATATAATGCTACTTACATATACCTTAACTTCTGTGTATTCGTTGATAATTTTTTTTATAAACCTTAAGTTCTAGGTTTTTATGATTGTTACGTATATGTAATCAGGTTACATATATGGAACTACGTCTACATATATGTAAACTAATGACTTTAATAAATTATTTTGTACTATTAGTGTATTATAGTTACATGTACCTAACTGATAATTGTTGCATATATGTAACAAGATGTATCAACGTGGTTTACTTTGTCTGAAGATTTACGATTAAATTAAAATAAGAAAACTACTTATGTGTTTACGTATACGTAAGCAGATTAACATATGGCTACATCAGCTCACTGTTGAATTATTTAAAAAAACAATGGGGATGAAGTCAATTGTTGGTGCATATGAAGATAACGAAAATGAAGTCAACTCTTGGAATTTTTTAAATGTAATTTATGAGAGAAGAGAGTGAATGTAGGAATTTTGGTTGTTGTTTCCAAAACTAAAAAACAATATTGTTCCAGATTTTCCCTTTTATCATTAATATAATCTACTTAAATTTTGAATTATTTACTAAAATGCCATTATGTATATCAATCATTGATTAAATAGATCAATGGTTTAGATTTGGTTTTCATAGTTTTCTAGTAAATCATGGTTTTTTAGGAACCACCCCATATATATATATATATATATATATATATATATATATAGATATATACATATATATATATAGATATATATACATATATATATATATATATATATATATATATAGATACATATATATAGGTACATATATATATAGGTACATATATATATATATATATATACATATATATACATATATATACATATATATACATATATATATATATATATATATATATGCATATATATATACACATATATATACATATATATACATATATATATATATACATATATCTATACATATATATGTATACATATATATATAGGTATATATATATGTATACATATATATAGGTATATATATACATATATATACATATATATAGGTATATATACATATATAGGTATATATATAGGTATATATATATAGGTGTATACATATATATATATAGGTATATATATATATAGGTGTATATATATATATATAGGTATACATATATATATATAAGTATATATATATACATATATATACATATATATACATATATATACATATATATATGTATATATATAGGTATATATATATATATACATATATATAGGTATATATACATGTTTTTAATCCGGGTGTAAAAGTCATGGAATAGCCTTGAGAACCTCTTTTAGCAGGTTTGTTGGAGATCCAAACAAACATTTCTTGTTTAGAAGACAATTCCAATGATGATTTTGTAGACACATCTTTGAGAAATCCCATTGAAGACGGAGAGAAAAACATTCAACATAAGTAATATGACTTCGTTTAATCCAAGTTGGAGAACCTCTTTTAGCAGGTTTATTGGAGATCCAAACAAACATTCTTGTTTTCAAGACAACTCCAATGATGATTTTATGGACACATCTTTGGGAAAGCCCACTGAAGACACACAGAAAAGCATTCCAAGTAAGTAATATGGTTTTGTTTAATCTATTATTGGAAATATATGTTGTTATATATGATAAAATTTGTAGTCAATATATGTAGAGGAAATAATCATAATAATATACAGAGATTTTCCATAGATTAGCCCCTCACATTTGATTTGATTACATTGTAAACGACACATCCAACCATTGCACTTCTTAGATGAAGCGGTTGGTCACCAATTGTCCGTCCATTTAGTAACTTACTGTCGTGACTAGATATAATTTAGATAATGATGTTTAGATTACTATTTTACTACACTCCTTGATAGGCTCAGGCCCAGATTAGACCCAACCCGACTGGAATTGAACATGGGTTTCGCCCGAATACAATTATTTGTCAAGGGGTGGTTTTGAATTTCTAGGGGTAGAGGTATTGGTTGTCCCAGTTAGAGAGTGGGGGAAATGCATCCTGCATTATCAAGAGACCTATGCATATATATAAAGAAGAATCGATAGAGATGGTAAGTATATCATCAGAACTAAGCCAGCTTCTCAATTTTAATCTTCTCTCAGAAACATATATACTCATTCTCAAGTTGGAGATTAGTCATAGGGACACCCTTGGGTTCATTCTCCATGACAAGACTACATAGTGCTTTACTTTGTAGTTAGAAGGCTTATATCGCCCCTATACCTTCCTAACACACTCCAAGTCCACCGATCATATCGCTCACGCTGACTTCCCCCAAAAGCTGAAGATGCCTTCGATCGTAGGCAAATACGATGGAATGAGGGATCCAAATGACCATCATGGAGTCCTCGTCAATGCTAAAAAAATCAAACGGTGGATTATGCCGGTTTGATGCCACATGTTCGTGCGATTCTAAACAAGTTCCTTGATAATTAGTCTCAAGGTTTTGATGATACTGATATAGACAATATTGATGCTAGTGATGATATTGATGCTAGTGACAATATCCTTGATATGGTGCTAGAATTGCTAACTAGCATGAATACACTACAGCCAAGGGTAAAGATGTGTGAATACCGGTTCTTTTGGAATGTACCGCTTGTGTTCGAAATGGTGTTAATAAGGACTCAACGAGCATTTCCAGATATATTACTCAAAAGAACCAACACAATACGCCTAATCGATTGGAGTTACGAAAATATTGTCCATACATGAAGGGGCAATTGCGCAGATCTAGCAATTGCACCGAACCCTGATAGGGATTGCACACACTATTCTAACCATCATGTGAGATAGATAATTTTGAGGTATTCGTTAACAAGTTTATGAAGCATTTTAGCAAGTAAAAACAACACATTAAAAGAAAGACAAAGGTCCATAACATACAAATAAAGACGGGGAAAGGCAGAGGATTTTATCACCCAATACAACAAAGAAAGACTACTTCACATGTGATAGAGAGGATCTGTGTGTCCTTGGGTTCATCCATGGTGTGCTACATGATGATATGGTAAAGAAAATATATGAGATGGGGCCCTAGAAGTTATTAAGGAAGCCATGGATATAACAAAGGCAAGGTCCTTGGAGAAAACGCTTGTCCTGATCCAAGATAAGGATGATCGAAAGGAAAAAAGAAAAGATTCATATGGTTTTGGAGGTTTCAAAGACCGAACCGCGACTCAATCAGATAGCCGAAGAACACAAAGAACACTTTGACATAAGGTCGTGGTCCGAGACGATGAAAGATCACTCAGCTACGCCGCTAGCAGGGCTTCGAATCAGACCTTCACACTCTTAAAGAAATCACTCATCGAAATACCGAAAACGAAAAACATACGATTAGAAAAGCCAACCCACTACGACCGAGTACAATCAGGAACCCCGTGAAGTATTGTGAATTTCACAAGGAAATACGTTATGACACAGACAAGTATTGGCAGCTTAAAAGGCAGATAGAGTGGGCTATCAAGAGCGGCAAACTATATCACTTGGTAAAGGATATTAAAAAAGGAGAACCAGATAAAGGAAAAGGTCAGACCACACAAAGAGATCGGGAGGTGCTATAGGCAACTTTTCTACTTGTTAGAGGGTATCTTTGTTATACCAAAGATGTCATTCAGACTTAAGAATACAGGGGCCACATATCAACAACTATGGACACAACCATCAACAAACAAATTGGTAGATATACGGAGGTAACATGGATGATCTTGTGAGTAAAAGTATTGACAGAGGGAAAACTGTTAAATGATCTGAAAGAAACTTTTAACCAGGTAAGGGAGATAACTATGATAATTAATCCTTTGTTAAATGATCTGAAAGAAACTTTTAACCAGGTAAGGGAGATAACTATGATAATTAATCCTTACACATGCTCTTTCAGGGTTTCGTGGGTATTAAAGATTTGACTCAAGGGTAGCAGGAAACCAATAGAGTCTTGTGGGCTCTGCATACATCATCCAACAATGATGGGGCATAGATAGGGCTCATCCTTGTAACTATCGAAGGGATATAGTTCATATATGTGTTTAGACTTGAATTCGAGGCCATGAACAACAAAGATGAGTGCGAGGTTCTCTTAGGAGGCTTAAGGCAAACAAAATGCTCAAGTGGATTCATTACTAATCTCTAACCAAGTCAATGGGCTCTACGTGGCCAAAGATTCTAGCATGATAAAAATACTTAGAGGAAAAAAGAATGGTAATGAAGTTGTTTCTACCTACGAAATCATTCACATCCCCAAAAGCCAATATAGAAAAGTGGATGCGCGTAACCGGTTAGCGTCGCAGGATTCAATAACCTAGCAAGAGAGGTTCAAGTCCAAGTGTTATTAACACCATTCACAGGAAGGAAGTAGGGGTGGTTAGTAGAGAGGATGACCCTAATAATCATAAAAAATTCTTAGGTAGAGTTGTCTGATGACAAAAAGCAAGCATTAAAAATCCAAACAAAAGCAATACAAGAACGTTTGTGCAACGGAGTTCTGTATTGCAATACATTCCTAGGCCATTGTTGAGGTGCGTAGACGAGGAGGAAGCCAATTACCTAGTTCATGAAGTGCATATGGGAATATGTGGTTTACATGCAAGGCCAATAATGGTGGTCATGAAGCTATTCGTATGTGCCAAAAATGCCAGCAACATGCACCCTTCACCCATGGTTCGAAGAACCCCTTTATACCTGTCAGGGCCGTATGGAAGCTCCAGACATAGTAAATAGACATAGTGGATCCTTTCCAAAAGCGATCAGTAGAATCAAGTCTTTGATAGTTGTAATTTATTACTTCATGAAGTGGGTTGAAGCCAAGCTCATGACATCTATCATAGGACTACAAGTGAAGAAATTTCTATGGGAACATATCATTTGTCTTTTGGGACTACCTTCGTACCTTGTTAGCGACAACATATAATAGTTTGCGAATAACCTCGTCCGGTCGTGGTGTGAGGAGCTTCACATACAACTAAATTTCACATACGTAGCACACCCGCAGGGCAACAGGCAAGTCGAAAGAGCAAATAGAAGCCTCGTAGACGACATCAAAGCAAGGATGACACAAGGTGGAGTAACGTGGGCTGACAAATTGTTAAACATCTTATGGGCATATCACATCATGCATTAAACATCAACTGAAGAAACTCATTCAACCTAATATACGACTAAAAGGCAATGATTCCAATCGAAATTGGGTTGCCTTCTCCTTGGGTATTCACATATGATAAAACAAAGAATGACTAGCTCTTGCGAGAAAACTTGGACGCACCGGAAGAACGAAAGTAGATTATGGCCATAATGGAGGCACATCATAAGGGGGTCATGGAAAGATGTTATAACAAATATTGTCGACAACAAGCTTTCAAAATTAACGACTATGTGCTTAAAGATAACAAAGCAAGTAAAGCATTGTCGTAGAGAAATTTAGGAGTGACCTAGGAAGGACTATATCAAGTCAAAGATATTCACAACAAGGTATACTATACACTCGTAGCGTTGGATGGCACTACGCTTCCTCGGACCTAGGACGCGAATGTAGCTACGAAAGTGTTATATGCGAAAACAAGAATGGGCCTTCGAGACCATTGTGTTTTATTTCATTTGTTATCTTTTTTAATCACGTATGTTTTGCATGTTTGAATTATGATATACTTAGTCGTTTATGTCACTCCCCAATCCACAAGCATGACCGGTTGTATCACATCACAACTATACAAAGCGGAAGTCTTAACAATCAATCAAGACCACAAAGCTAGACTGAATTAAAACTTTAATAACTTACATAAATCCACACATCCATCATGTTTACAATCACAAACATAAATACACATGCGCTGCCCCAGGCAGGTTAAATCCAGCCGTTATCTATGAAGATTATTATTTAACTTATTCTACTAAATCTCCTCGAGTTAGCTTATTGCCTTCCAACATTTCTTGCTCTTGCATCACGAGCTAAAACACGTCAACGACGTTGTTAGTGAGTCATAACCAATGACCCTAAAACAGTTAAGCAATATGACAAAGTTCGCAAGTAAATATCAACAAGTCAAACCTATATTGAAGTTGCCGCAGCAAGCATCAGTTTTAACCATATATGTGCCATTCTAGACTTAATATACATACATACATACATATATATATATATATATATATATATATATATATATATCATGAGAGGTAGATTATAGGCACACCAGCCGATTGAATCCCTTATCATCAAATCCATTCAACATTATTACAGTCTCCGGTATGACCCCAGGCAAACCCTAGTCCTATCCATATATCTCCATTATGGCCTCATTGTGTATCATTATTTCCCTGTCCTATCCATAGTTTCCACTATAGCTTCAAACTAGTCAAATCTCTCTATTGTGGCCTTAAATTGAGTATTCACCATAGACTGTGGCTTTCCTACCTAATTAGATCCAACTAAGCACACATATGCCTCGAGGTTTGAGCCAAGCATTACATTCTAGTAACCCTCTCTTTACCTTAATGATTTGGTCGTCTTGGTGCTGACCATTGGTTATAATGGTCTCAACATTGTTTTTCTTCACCGCACACTTTCAAAACATTTATATCAAAAAAATTACAAGCTCGGATGCAACCCCAAAATATTTAAGACTAAGGGAGCAGTTAGACTCATAGTGATAAGTTTCCTGAGCACGTCCTCATACAGTGGCTAGCAAGCATTGACAATCTTGTATCATATGGACACACATGTCAAGTTGACATAACTTCCACGTGCAAACTCTCAAAATTTCCCATCAAAGTTAATTTTATTTGATCGGCCCTAGTCATGTAAATGACTCCGGGCTAAGGTTTTCCACAACCCTATGTTATTATTTCCTTTCACCACCCATGACGGACACATATCAAAGAGCTAAGGTTCACGCATATGCCTAACATAGTGGCTAGAAGGACTTATCTTATTATTACCTAAAATCCTTTACTTGTCTATTCTTCGTTTTAACCACAAGGTTAAGACACTAGCATGGGTCATCCATTTCTCTTTATACCCAGACTTTATCCCATGACTAATTCACCTTATCAAAACATGGTCACTCCTGGACCATAACAATCATATGCAATCTAATCACTATCTACTGGTTTGGCTCTTTCCATCATCTCTATATATAAGAAAAAACATGAATGCAAGCTCATGAAAGGGATATATTACCTTAAAACGAGTCGTCATGCTTTTTCTCCATAACAGTGGGCCTTCAATGGGCTTGCAAATCCCCCCCACCCCCACCCCCACCCCCACCCCCGATTTTCTCCTCTTCAACACAAGCGTGCAAAAGCCGGAGGACTCACCACTCACAGTGGCCTCTTTCTTCTCGCCAGTCGGGGAGGGGGACCTCTCTTAGATGTCATGGCGTGTCTTGGGGAAGCCACCTTTGAGTCTTTGCTCGAGGCCCTAACATCACCCTTACTATAATAGCGTTTTGATGGTTTTTCAGAAGTGTGACTACTGTTGCACACTCCTTGCTTGGTAGTGCAGCGAGGCCATATGGAAACAAGATTAGGGAAGGCTACAAACTCCTAGTTGCAGTCCAACACTTGAACTTGACTAAGCTCTAGTTTTATGAAGCAATATTGAAGATTCGTTTGGATTGTTGGTACATCAAACCACTTGGTTACTCCAGTAAACTATTTACATATCAATAAACAACCCAAATAGATAAAGGGCCATCCTCAAAGCTTAACAAGTAAAGCAAATGATAAGCAAATGATATGGTTATCCAAGTTAGTGACTCACTCCAGAACGTTGGAAGCTCCGGTAGTGGTAGTAACCACAATGCCACCTACAAAGCCTTCATGTCCTGCAAACCCACTGAATACTATGGCAAAGAAGATGCACCTGGTCCACTTAATGGATTGAGAAAATGTAAGCCATATTGGATATGAGTAAATGTCCAGAGAACTTCAAAGTGATATATGTTACTAGTACTCTCCATAAGCATGCTCTTACCTGGTGGAATGCTCAACGGCAAGCCAGGGGTAAAAATGTTGCTCTAGCTATACTTGGAGACTTCAAGAAATTGCTAACCGGCAGGGCCGGCTCAAACTTTTTGGGGGCCCAAAGCGGATGATAGAATTGGGGCCTCTTCGGTAAAGATTTTTTTCACTTTCAATCTTAAATTGTTTTACATAAACTCATGTACGTATAAGGAAGAAAAAAATACAAGTTAACAAGAGTTCATTCTGTTCTTCAACAGATAGTTAAGTTTTAAAATTTAGTCTTCTCCCTCGTGGAGCCCCTTCAAACAACGAAACAAAGCAAGGCATTTGAATATATATATTTAGTATCTCTATTATTAAGTAGAAAACTGATGGACTTTTTATATGCAACGATTTTAGAACCAGAATTAAAACAAATCTTATAAAAGTAAGCTGATTTAGACTTCGTAGATGATTTTTTTACAAAATAAACACTCCGAAACAAAGCCCTAGCTTTAAATTTGGGGGCCCTTCAAAAATTAGAGCCCCAAGCAAAAGGCATCACCATATATACATAAGAGCCGGCCCTGCTAACCAGAGAGTTCTGCCCTAAGAACGAACTATAGAAGCTAGAGATGAAGATGTGGAACCATGTAATGGATGGAGCTAAACATATGGAGTACACCACCCAATTCCATGAACTTTATATCCTAGTGTCCCGCATAGTCACAACTCTTAGCCATATGATTGAGTGCTACATTGGATGGTAAGTTCCTCAAGTGATGGTCCCTACTTTGTCTACTTCACAAACCACCCTGAAGCCACTATTCTTCTATCTACCACTATAGTAGACAACCTTGTAAATTAGGAATGCTAGTGATTAAGTAATCAAAAAAACCTAAAGAAAACAATAGGCCTGCCAAGAAACAGAAGATTGTCGAAAATTTCGCGATGGTTACACCTGGAAGATAGCCTAAGCGTCCTAAATGCCCACTAATCACACTAAAGAATGTCATGAGTTGAAACAATTATGGCAAATTTGGCCACACAACTCAAAACTGCAAAGCACCTCCTGCTACAACCAACACTAACCATACCATGATTACTAACCCTGCTCCCACCAACATTGTCAATGCCTAATATGAATGAAGTGGCCTTAATCACCTCAAAAGTTATTGTCCCAAAATGCACCCTAACAATAACGTTCAAGCTGCTCAAGGTAGAGTTTTTGTCTTATGAGCACCTGTAGCCCTAAGACAAAATTGAGATAAAAAAAAAAAGAAAAGAAAACTAGTTACGGTCAACTACCAAATTCTATGGTCAATAGTGGCCAATATGTGAAAGTTTGAACTATAATGGTTAATATAAAAGAAATAAAACTAATTGTAGCTAAAGTACACAATTTATATAATGTATAATCTTTATATATAATAAAAGAAAAGGGTTTTGTCACTTATAATCATATTAAACACCCTTTGACATATGTCAAATTCTTAAACAAATATTGCCGCTTGTCATCATATTAAACACTCATTTAAACTCCAAAAACTTCTCTTAATTTGTTTCCCTAAATTAAAAAGTTTCTAAAGTTTGAATTAATATCATTTTTATTTTATTTCAAATAAATGTTAAAATGGAAACCATTATTTTTATTCCTCATAATTTATTTAAGAAAATAAAAAGCCATTTTTGTAATATATGTGCAATGATTTTAAACCAAAATTATGTTAAACAGAATCTAAATTTTCAAACATAATGTTAAGAGATTAGTTTTTCATAATTTAATTTTATATACAATCACAATACAACTTAAGTTGGCATGTTTTATTCACATTTGCAGCTAAGTTTGTTATAACATTTTATCAATTTTATGTTTTAATAAATTATTGGCTTTTAAGTTATATGTTGTCACATGGCACACTCTCAAGAAGTTATTGTCACGTGTCATTCATATAGCGAAAAGTTGTTTTAATAAAAATTTTACATCCCTTAAATTTCGCATCCTTATATATCATTCTTATATATTATTCTTATATATTAGAAGATTATTAATATTAGTTCTTAATTTCTAATTGTAAATATTCATTATTTTAGTTTTTTCAATCCGTGTAACACACGGGACGTTAGGCTAGTTATATATACACTCAAATGCAAGTGTTGGTGGTAACCCCACCGACATGTCACGTGTCGGCGTGTGATTGGCTGCAAGTATTGCAACTATTTTCCTTTTTTAGGCTTTTTACGTAATTGAAAAGACGATAAATAAATTGGTTTTAGAGGTATGATCCAAAGATGGGATTGGTGCATTGGTCACGTCTCTTTGGTTATATGAGGTAGACGCGAGTTCATCCCATCCTTTATAATTTTTGTTAGGGTCTTTTAGATTATTTTCTTCTTTTTTTAATTTTCTTATGTTCCTTTAAACTTAAATTATATTTTCCATTTCTCGTTTCTAATAATTATTTCATTTAACTTGTTTTTTATAATAATTCGCCCGAACGCGTGTAATGAAGTTCACATATGCGCCACAACGTGTCATTAACCAAGTAAATTTCATCGTATGACTCCAGTGCAACTACAATCGGGTCTTTTGTTAAATTACTCTTTTTTATTTAATATGCCCGTAATATACGATGCATAATATTTGTTTTACAATATTTCTTTTATGTACTTAAGCACGTTTCTTTCCATAACACGGCGCTTCTAAAACAGCTCGTAAACGCAACGTCATGCATGGCCGAATTTGCTTGTTCTCCTTCATAATCAAATCAAAATTAATTATATAAATAGTTGTTATAAGAAATGTTGATAAATCTAACTGATTATATAAATGGTATTAAAATAATAATGATAATTATTATTAGCATTAAGCTTTATAATATAATTTGAATGGTTTAATGAATTGTTATAACTGATCAAAATGTTTATTTTTTCTTGTTAATGACAAACTAATTGTTACAATATGAATACCTCTGACTCACTAAGCAACTCAAATTTAATCGTTGGTGTAAGTGTGCAACGCGTTGGATGGCATAATTCGGTGTTAGCCTAGTGGTTCTTGTCAAGGTTACAACCGGATGTAACATCATTGTTGACAAGTGTACCACAACTTGTCACCGTTACTTTCCTAGTTGGCAAAAGAACTTGTTTAAAACAAAACCTAAGATTTAAAAAAAAACTAACGATACAAGCATCAAAGTTTTTATTTATGTTCATAAGCTCGAAATTTCTAGGTTGTCCGTACATGATTCTACATGATTGCAACCCGTAGGCGTTTGAGACTTTCAAATAAAATACAACATGCGATGTTTGTATATCTACCTACTAGGTTATAATCTCGTGTAATACACAGGCTGAATAAATTTATTGTTATATGATTTATAATATAAAAATTATGTCTTAAATATTGTGTATTATACTGATCGAATAAACTCATGTATTACACATTTCGAATTTTGAAGTTAACGTATTTGAAACTTTAATTATGGATAGTTATTAATTAATAAATACCTATTATAGCACTTATAATTAAGTGAAGAAAGAAACGAAGAAATCAATTATTAGAGAACCTACAATGGTGACAAGTGTCCAGATTTATTTTTATTTATTAGTATAGAGATATATGTGTGGTAACTCAAATTCAATTTCTCATAGTTCTAATTAAACGCCTCATGTGTTAATCAAAAGGCTCAAATTCAGGCGTTATGCATCACTAAACAAGATGTGATTTATATCAAAAGTTAATTATACCGATAAAATCGTTTATGGTTTGATAGAAAACAACTTAAGGCAAAAAAACAACTTAATTAACAGTAAAAAGTCAATTGCAAAAAAAATAAATTAAATGATAAACAAGCAATATTAAATTAAAGTAAAGAGAAAAATCAATTGCAAATGTACAATTGAATTAAAATTGACAATGATAGAAAAAATTGGCGAAATAATTAAAGTTAACATAAATCAAAATCAGGCAATAATAGTTGTAAATTAGATGATTAATCATAAAAGAAAATTCAAAATTGATGAACATGAAAGTACCGTCAATAGTGAAAAGTCGATTAACTTTTGATGAAGCAAATTTCTTAAGTCGATCTTGATGAACCAAGTTTGTTAACTCGACCATGATAAACCTTAAATTATTTTGTTATCCTTTTTATTTATTTCTAAAAACGTAAATATTAATTGGATGATCACATATATATTATTGGTTTAGAATATAGATTTTAGTTTTCGAGTGTTTTAAATTTTGAATGTTTAAAATGGTTGATATAGTTTTTTTTACTATAGAAAAGTCACTGACCAAAACCGGAACACAATATCCCAAATCAAATATAACATGATGTTAAAATAGATATATGGTTCAGTTAGCCATCGACTTTGATCACATAAGATATTAACAGTCGTTTTAATTTGCAAAAGTATATATGCAAGTAAGCGACAACTAATATGTCATTTATAAAAAAGAAAGTTATAACAAAACTTTTGTGAGATATAACATACCATTTATAAAAAATAAATAAAAGAAAAAGATTTATTTTTAAATTTCTTTGATTCAGTTAATTTACTTATACAAATATAACAAATTAACAATAATCAAACTACAACATCATTATTAAAAGAATCACAATCCAACTACTATCATTTACTTTATTGCTACTTATTTCTTTCGTCATGTTTTATTCTCCATTTTAATTTATGTTATTCTATCATTGTTTGAACCTTACCTTTTTCTCTATAAGGCTTTTATCCATACGAAAAGAAGTAAAATTGGTCTATATTTCAAACCGCGCTAATAATTTACTATGAATATGATTCCGCTAGTTATGATTGATTGATTGTAAATACTAAATACGTGTGCTTCGACATGGTTAGTCTCATAACAAATAAAGTTAAATAGAGATGTCAAAGTCTAGTAGTAACACTATCGGTTGGGGGGGGGGGCATGTGTTGTCCATCCTAGTCGTGAACATCGCAACAGGAGGCGTAACGGTGGTACGACAGGGGTGGTGTGATGTGGATAGAACCTTTCACCGGTTCACGTGAATAGAGCCTCTATAAAACCTCTTTACAACACCCAACCTAATAAATAGAAATAATAAATAGAAATAATAAATAGAAATAATGATTCTACGCGGCATTGGTCAACATATACGTCAAGTCAACGGTCGAATTTCTCCCTTTCCATGTTCTTTCTATGATGCCCAATGAAGAACTTAACGCGCTTTATTTATGCCAAAATTAAACCTCAATCAACAGATTTCATTACAAAATTAACAATCCCAATTCTTCAATCGTAACTCTTTCATAGAAGCATTTGTTGGAATTCGTATATCATTTGATCTTTTGCTGTTTTCTATCGAGGTTTTGATCGATTGGATTATATAATCGACAATCAATCGACAAATCTTACTGTTTTTTGAAGTGGGTTTGGTCTGCAGATTATGATGGACAAATTGTGCTGTTTGCAGGTAATTCTTTAACTTTTTACTATTTTTCGCTTTATGATCCTGCAATTTAGCAGTTGGTTGTTCTTGTTAGATGTTTTAGATGATCACTCATTTGGGTTTATGTTTTCTTGTGTGTTTTAGCTATGTTTTCAGATGGGCTTAGCTTGATAATTACTTGATTTATCTGTACATTCGTGTTTTGATTATTAGCTAGTTTGGTTAATTAAATCCAGTGTTGTTCATCTTTTGATTATGAATGTTTGAACTCACCGAACCATTAAAGTCTTAAAGATAATCAGATCAGTTGGCTAGTTTGAGGTTTACACGGTTTAATGGTTCGAATAAACGGGTTTAATGGTTTGGTTCACGGTTTGAATCATGGAACCGACATTTTAACCCGAACGGCTATTTACCTAACATTATTCATCCTTTTTAATCACTTTTGGGATATACAGTTATGCATATGTAAACCGTTTATATTATTTTACAAAAGTTAAAACATACTAAAGATTTTGAAATAAAATAAAGATAAAAACAATTCGAACAGTCAAATCGGACAATTTTGGCCTGTTTAATCAGTCCATCTGATTATCGCGGGTGGTTTGGTTTACCGTTATTTGAAAATGTAGTTAGTTATTTGGCGTACTCTTTTTTGTTAAAAACTGGTCTAGCCGGACTTTGATAACACTAGTAGTAAAAAAGTAAAAGAAACAGTAGAACATTTATGAATAACTTTTGTTCTTATAAACCATGTTGGTTGTAAAGAAAACACTGGCAGTGTTCTTGGGAAAAAAAAAGCAAGCAATTACATATTCTGCAAGAATGAGAGGTTTATGCAGAAAATATATAAGCTTCAAAGTAGTTTGATTATTTTTACCATACATAATCATATATTGATATTCATATTTTTGCATCACACTTAAAAATTAAGCGGATTGTTGCAACTTAAAGTCGCTATATATTGCTAACTATCCCGCTAAGATACAGAAATCATTTTTGTTCATTACTAATGATTTTTGGTTTGAATATGTGTACATAGTTCAAAGGAGGCCCTTCATCATATAGCTCTGGTAAGGGAACAAACCATGAGGGTGATATCAAATTTGGTTTTGACCTGGTCAAAGGAAAAGCTAATCATCCAATGGAGGATTATCATGTTGCTAGGTTTGTGGAAAAAGACAAGCATGAACTCGGGCTTTTTGCCATTTATGATGGCCATTCAGGAGATCGTGTGCCTTCTTATCTTCAAAAACATCTGTTTGATAATATCTTGAATGAGGTACATATCGTCTCCTAATCATGATATTGTAATTTGAGGTTTTATAATGGGCAGGTCGGATAATGGGTCAAACCAGGCAATAATGAGATTTCATATTGTAATTTGGTTGGTTGATCGGAACCATATTATGTCAATAATAAGTTGATCTTTTACACAAATTGATTTAGGAGGTTTTATGTATTAAATTACACTGTAGGTAATTTTCTGCTTGTTTAATCAACTTGACCCGTATTCATTGCTTTTGTTATATATTTTTCTTATTTTACACGTTTGACCTATTAGAGATGAAACTTAACTCGAATCGACCCATTAATAGGTAAATAGTCCATGAATATGATTTTTCGAATCCAATTTAGTATTCCCGGTGAAGCAGTTACTCTTCCATGATCTGCCCTTCCATTCCGAAGCCCTTAAGGGATCAAGACAGCTTAGGGAGGCACAGCCCCCTTGGTTGGGTCCCTCAAAAAAAAAATTAAAAAAAAAAAATGGAAGTCGGATTCGCTAACATAGATAGTAAATAAATGACTTCATTTTGGGCGGATAGCGGGAATCGAACCCGCGTCCGAATCAGGAACCTCTGATGCTATTCAGTGACCTTCAGTGATAAATTATTAGAACAAAGATACTTCACTTTTATTAGTTGCAAACGAATTAAATTGAAAAACAAATACTACAATGTGTGAGGAATGCACTTGGTCAAACTTGCAAGCAAGATAATGTTTTTTTCTTGCATTTACATCTCCATGAATTGTATAAGACTCTAAGTACATTCATTTTTTCAAATCGTTGTATTTCTTTCTTGTTTTTTTATTATAAAGATCATGTTTATGATAAAGACTTTACTTTGATTCAGAAAGTCAACCACTCATTATGTTATTGATTCATATGAGTCTTACCAAATTTTGCAGAGCGAATTTTTGGTTGATCCAAAGAGATCGATATCTAAGGCGTATGAGAAAACCAATGAAGCAATCTTTTCACATGAAAAGGATTTGGGACGAGGCGGGTCAACATCAGTGACAGCTGTTCTAATAAATGGTCAAATGTTATGGGTAGCAAATTTGGGTGATTCTAGAGCTGTTATTTCAAAAGGAGGTAAAGCTATACAATTGAGTACCGATCACGAGCCAAGTACAGAAAGGGCCAGTATCGAACACAAAGGAGGATTTGTCTCCAATATGCCAGGTTTGACTATAATTTGACTTTGATGAGGTATTTAGTATAGTCAGACTGCAGGATATAAAACAAACTTTATATGTTCCACATATCAGCTATCAAATTTAAAATAGGCGCAGAATAGAAACCAACTCATATTTAAACTGATTTTAGCAGCCAACCTCATTCTATGTAAAACAGGTTGATGTCATGTTAGTTGTGACATCAGACGCCACGTATACAAATAAGGCTGCTGTGAAAGAATTGAATTTAAATTTGAAAATGTGTTTTTTTTATAAAGTTGTGTTATAAATAATTATTAAAATGTCATGAGCTGCCACGTGACATAAAAGTACACTAAACTGATCAATAATATGTCATGTCAAAGTTTTATTGAAAAATCACCTTGTTAATGGTTGTTCTTTGATACAATCGGTTTTAAACTGTAGCTTTGTTGCTAATATTATTAATAAGTACAGGGCAAGTTGGTTCTATTTCGTGCCTTAAAAAGTTGGTAGCCAAATTTAAGAAGTGTAAAGTTCATTACTATTACAGATAGTTTTCCAAACTTTTATTTGATAGTTTGCATTATCCACAAGCAAAATTTGTTCAATCAAGACTTTTGCTTGCATACTTGGTGTTTCTTTTGGGATAACTGCATTAAGTAGCAACACACCACCTCATTAAATAGACTTCAAAACGTGGTACTAAAACCAACCAACTTTGATTTTCTAGTTATAATTAAATTCCATTCAGCAAAGTCAAATTTTACTTTTTTGTCAAAAGTACCTAATAATAATCAAATTTGAAAAACAACCTAGTACAACAATGGTTATTAAAAGTCGAACTGAATGCAGTTAAGAGGTGCAATGTTATTTATTGCAATTTGTAGTTATTTCTGCACTATTGGTACTTTTCTGCACTATTGGTACTTTTCCTGCCCTTCAACTTCAATTTACACTACCGGACTAAAATTTAACACTACCGACGAAAAAAAGAGGGGGGGCGGCCGCCCCCCCCCCCCCCCCCCGGTCTTAACTATGCTCCGCCAGTGACTAGTGGTGAAGTTTTCATTTGGGTGATCTTTATAGATTACCACATGAACTTATGCTTTCTCAATTTCATCCTATAATCTAAAGACTTTGAAGATATAACAAAAGTAACACACACTAATGTTATTAACTACATCCTAGTTACCACCAAGTACAACTAATGACTCCCTAATCAATATTAACTATTGAAAGGAAGTTTTGTAATTTATGAATGTTGAGTCTTCTTTTCTAAGAAGATATCTTCTTGCTTAATTTAATCTTTATATTATTTACTTTTATCAGGAGATGTCCCTCGAGTGGATGGACGGCTTGCAGTATCTCGTGCATTTGGAGACAAAAGCTTGAAATTCCATTTGAGATCCGACCCTGCCATTCAAGACATAATCGTAGATAGAAAAACCGAACTCCTTGTGTTGGCAAGTGATGGTCTTTGGAAGGTAATCCTTCTTGTTTTCCCTTTGTTGTTTAGTTAAATTAGAGGTTGCAACTTTGACCCGTTTACTTATGAAATTAATTAATTTGAGTTAAGTATGAATAAAAAAAACTCAACAAAAAAAGAAATGGGTCAAAAGTCACCCAAAGTTTAATTTTAACGCACGCAGCTTGCTAAATCGCTTTATTCAAGAAATTAAAGTATTCTGAACTAAGTGACTTAGTAAACCACAATTATACCCATTTGCAAGAACTCTAATCTTGTATACAGTTAATCTTATAAAATATAAGGAAATAAATAAGAAGTGTTTTGGGTCAGCCCATCCTTAAGTTCCCAAACATTTGAACCATATGGCTAATAGTAAAATCTGCAATTATTAGAACTCTTCAATGGACCATAGCCTTCATAGATTATTAATTATCGTTATATTGATTAATCAAGGTTATGGATAATCAAGAAGCCGTTAACATTGCAAGAAGAACCAAGGATCCTCAAAAGGCTGCCAAACGATTAATAGCAGAAGCTTTGAAAAGAGACAGTAAAGATGACATATCTTGTGTGGTAGTTAGATTTAGGTGATATATTCATATCTTTTAATAATTTTCTGTTTTTTTATATTTTTAATATGGGTCTCGTTTAGTCACTGAAAAAGACCCATAAATTGAAAATGAGAAAAGAATTCGACGAATTCTATGTAAAAAGCTTTAGTTAGTTGTGAAGCTATACTTTAAAATAATAATCACTTTTAGAGTGATATGAGTCTTGTACTCTTGTTAGATTGTTGAAGAACATATTCTTTAGCAGGTGAGAAGTCTCTTTAAATAACATTATTAAAAAATAACATTATTAAAAACAGAAATACTTTTAAACAATCGTCTTATAAATAAGAAAAATTAACTTTTCACTATAAAACATTTTAGTAAATTTTTTTTGAAAACAAGTATTTTATTAAATTATTTTTCTACCAACCTTATTTTAAGAATAACTCATGACACTGGCATTTGTGATGGTTTCAAAATAAAACACTAAAATAGATTGCAAGTTATAGTCGACTATTTTTTCCATCCAAAAACAAATTGATTTTATCTCTACCAAATAGGTAATATAATGAGTTTTTACAAGTTATATTACACTAAAATTGTGAATTGAAACGTGTTAGATTCTTGCTTATTCAAACAAGCAATTAAATGTTTCCTACTTCACTCATCCTATGTAAATGAGAAGAAACCCCATATCGTCTTTTATTCTGGAACGATTTTAGATATTTCATCAAAGCAAGGGTCTCAGATAATTAATTTACGGTTTTGATTTTCTCAAATCATGATATCATTTTAAAATGGAAAGATGAACCGTTGCATATTGTGACAACCCTAAAAATAAGGTTAGACAAATTTAAGATTTTTATATCAACCACTAATTGACTAACTCTTTTGGCTTGTTTATATATATATATTTTTATGTGTATATGTATATTATATGTATGCATGTTTGCATGCATGAAAATTTTGGGTGCATATACATATTTATTTTATGTATGCATGTTTGCATGCATGGACATCTATATAAAACTTACGTACGCATGCATGTATATATGTATATATACAATAACCATTATCAAATATATATATATATGAATGATACTTGAATGCATTTTTCATAAAGCATATATGAAGAAATTATGATTGTTTGCATGCTCGCATGCATGAGAACTAAACATGCATGAATTCGAAAATATGTGTGCATATACTCATACGTATAAGTTAGATTACCAAACATTGGTTAATCAAAAATACTTCCACATTATGAGATCAAATAAACTATGTCAAAACCCAACTAAAACACCGCAATACAATGAAACATCAAAGGTAAATTGTCATCAAAGCAAAACTAAACAGAACTTAAAACACTCAAAACATCAACTTAAAGTACCAAACCCGGATCATTAAGATAACATAACAATCCAATTAAACCTCTAACCCTCTCGGTTAAATGACTACTCGAGTCATTAAGCACCCAAACCGCCATCCCCTTTGATCGCCACCTAAACCACTTAGGACACCAAGCACATCAAGAGCTTGACACCTAAACCCCTAGGCCTAGCTTACTCACCACTCTAAACTAGATGTAATGATTGCTTGTCCTAAAGACCTTCGGCCGAAACACACCCATAAAAATCACCACCCCTTCGGCCATTTCACAACCATAACCGCATACCACACCCACAATCACCACATCCCTCCACCTCTCGGCTTCTACACAAACCATCAAACCACGATCACCACCACCTTTGTTCCCCTATCTCTTGAGCGTAACCAACACCACCCTCATCATCCGTAACCATCTCCACCACACCATCCATAACCATCACAACCAATCACTACCACCTTAGCCTCTCTACCTCTCGGCTCCCATAAACAAAGTGACAAACACACCAAGTTGCATCAAGTCGTGGATTCAAGACACTCTCGACCATCTTTCAAACATCATCAGCCTCTTCCTCTCCTCATTTACAAGGTTATAAATCCCTTTTGAAGTATCTAAATACCAAAGATTACATATGTGTTATAAACACATATATACTTAGTTTTGGTACATATACACCAAAACTAATCCTAAAAAGTCTTGAAAACCTTAATTTTCATCAAATCACAGTAATAAAATCAGAAAACTTGTGACAAAAAGAATATTTTGGATTAATGAGAATTTATCTTGAAATATTAAGAAAAATTAAGTAAAAATATTAAATAAATACGATTATGGGAATAAACATTGGAAAATTTCTAAAAAAATATTAATTTATCCTTCTGTAATTTTAGTAAAAAAATACTAAGTAAAATAATTTATACAAATTATTTAAAATGAAGAAAATACTCAAAAATACAAATAAATTCAAAAAATTCTGGAAAAATCACAGAATGACTCTTTTAAGATATTAAAGCTCCAGGAATTATTTGGTATTTTATTTCCTTATTATGATTGGAAAAAGAATTTTTAAGTAATCTGTAAAGGAAAAACAAAAAGAAATACTTAATCAGTACCATAAATCGTGAAAAATTCAATTAAGCTATCATAAATCAAAATAAACAGTTTGTATAAATTTCCTAATTTTTGGAGATATATAAGTATTTTTAGTGAATTTTGGGAATATTGTGAGATTTACAGAAAGAATTCTGTTAGGACTTGGACATAACGAAAATTATGGGATGATCTAAACTGTTGAAATACTATTCTGTAAATTTTTGGTGATTTTCGGATAACCGTAGCTATTTTTGGTGATTTATGAAGACTTTGGAATAATTATAACTATTTATGTATAGTAGAATAAATATTGAGAATTTTATGGTAATATTATTTGACTATTTTACAGCTAAATTTTCAAGAATTAATAAGATCTGAGATTCTAAAAATTTTAAAGAAATTTATGTCTAACTTATAAAATTTATTTTTATATTTTATCAGTCGAAGAACAAGTGAGACTCAAAGCCCCATTTTGATATTTTGTAAAGTTTTGAGGGGAAAAGCAAACTGATTATGTTGATGCATTATTTTGAAAATATTTTGAGACTTATTGTCATTTGTGATACAACCATTAATTCGAATGAGCAACCGTCTGATAATATTAGTAGCGCTACTAGGAGAATATTTTGCACCAACAGGATGAGTGTTGTGATGCTATTTGAATATTTCCTGAACCAACTGAATGAGGGTTGAGATGTATTATTATCTGATCTTATGAATTATTTTGTGACAGTATGATTATGTGTGTGAGCAGGTTTGGTTGTAATTGATGCATCAATAAAATGTTTTGTCTGGAAATAAACCTATGATCTCACTAACTTTATGTTGACTGTTTGAGTATGCTTTTTCAGGTGAAAATAACTAATAATATAGACTTTTCCTTTGATGTTTATAATGGATGGGGTGAAGTTGTGGGACGAGTATGTGTAAGCCTAACCGTTAATATCTATGATGACAGCGTGGTAGTGGATGCGCATTTTCATCGTACCTGAAGATGTTAGCTAAATAATATGTTGTAATAAGGGTTATATCAAATTTTGACTTATATGTAATGATGTAATCCAAATTATGATATAAATATATATATGAAGTATGTGTTTTATGTTTCATATTATTGTGATTTAAATTTCTTGTAATCAATTGCGTTCTGAACAAACAAATCACATCCAATTATCGCTTCACGCTTCCACCGGGATGTGACAGGTTGGTATCAGAGCCATTGGTTATATAGAATTAGGTACAATAAAAATACCTAGACTATAACCATAAGCTCAATTAATGGTAGATATATATATATATACTTGTGTGATATAATTTTATGTGAAATTCTATGATTCTATGCTTAACTTTAATAATTATAATAATATATGACTAACCATTTTGTGAAATATTATAAAGAAAGTCGTGCAGTTATGAATTTAGATAGTTACTACAATGAGACCGATCCTTCTGAGTGTCCAGACCATAGCAACTCTAAGGAAATAACACCTGAACCGAAACCCCAACAAGCTATGGAAATCCCTCAACTGGAAAAAGAGCCAAAATTTTATGTTCGACGTGCACCAGTACATGTTGGAGGGTATACAATTAAGACCCCTAGGAAAAAGATACGACGTGGAAACAAATTTGTGACTAAGCAAACTGAGGATATAGAAATACAACATTCTGATTCCCCCAGAAATGAAGAAAAAATAACTAAAAGACAAAAGTTGGACCAAATGAAGACAGCTCAATGGACTCTTAGGAAACTCAAAAAAATACAGCTAAGAATCTAGAAAATCCAAAAGGATATCAAGAAACTCAAAACACCTAAGAAAAATATATTCGCAAGGATTTGGGGATGGATTCGCAAGAACTAGAAAACTATAGTCTAATTTGCCAGAATTAAGAAATAAGAGCCTAAATAATATAAATATATGTATCCTTATGTTGAGACATTTATTTGATATGTGCTTGTGTTAGAATATTTATTTATGATACTAATATTGTAATTCACTATAGTGAATCATGCCGCCAAAAAGAAACACTCAGCCTGTACGAAGAACAGCTCGAGTGGGACGACTTAGAACCCGACTTGGGGAAGAAACACCTGTGACCACTGACACCAATGAAAATGATAGAATTTCTCAGATAGTAGCCCCACAAATAAGCTACCTTACCTACCCTGATAACCCAACTACAGCAGAATCTGAACATTGGAACCACCTCACACCCACAGGAAAGGCCTGAAAATATTAATTCAGAAGAACGACAGGAAGAAGAAATTCTGAATGGAGTCTCGAAAGGATGGTCTTACAAAACCTTTATGTCCTGCAGACCCCAAGAATTTGATGGTAAAGGAGGAGTCGTGCAAGCCTTACGATGGTTAGATGAAATGGAAGGAGTCTTGGAAATCAGTAACTGTGCTGAAAATTACAAGACACTCTTTGCTTCGCATTCACTAAAAGGAGAGGCACAATCCTGGTGGAAAATGGAGGTACACACTAAAGGTAGGCATATTATGAATAAGATAAGTTGGGAAGATTTAAGAAATATAGTGATAGAAAAATATTGTCCTTATAATGAAATAGAAAAATTAAAGGTTGAATTCTTAGCACTAGAAATGAAAGGAGTTGCACACCGGGAATATACTGACAGGTATAATGAACTGTCCAGGTTAGTACCATATCAGATAACCCCTGAATCAAAAAGGATAGGAAGATATATTTGGGGGCTAGTACCACAAATAAGAGGGTTAGTGAAATCCGCAAGAACCAAAACTTTTCAAAAAGCAGTAATCCTGTCAGGGAGTCTGACAGATGAAATGATCAGAAATGGATCATTAAGTCATCCACAAATAGGGGAGAAAAGGAAGTGGAATGAAAACCACTCAGGACGAAGACCTGGAGAAAACCCTCAGAAAAGGATAACCCGGCCTCCACCCAGAAATTTCTTAGGAGCAGCCCAGGGAAAGAAGATGGATAAACAACCACAGTGTAATATCTGCCAAAGATATCATTCAGGAAACTATATGACAGTGGTTTGTTATAACTGCAAAAAGAAAGGACATATCTCTCGAGATTGCAAAAACCCTACCAACCCTAAACCAGTCTGCTTTCAGTGTGGAAGTGAAAATCATTTTCGTAATGAATGCCCACAACGGAAAGGCAAAGCCCCAGTTAACCAGAACAACCCCCGTGGAAGAGCTTTCGTAATACAAGCTGAAGAAGCTCGCTATGAACCAGAAGTAGTAACGGGTACGTTCCTTATCAATAACCAGTACGCAAAAGTATTATTTGATACAGGAGCAACTTGTAGTTTTGTTTCGAATATCTTTAGACCATCACTTAGTTTAACATCTGAAAAATTAAGTCATAACTATATGATAGAATTAGCTGATGGTAAAGTAATAGAAGCTGATGAAATCATTCCTAACTGCATTTTGAATTTAGATGAATATTGTTTTTATATAGATCTGATTCCTATTAAAGGAATGGATTGGTTGAGTAAGAATCATGCTGAAATTATTTGTGATAAGAAAATGATAAAGATTCCTTTAATTAAGGAAGACAAAACTCTCTGTATATACGGTGATAGACCAAATAGTATTGTGAAATTGATTTCCTGTAAAAAAGCATAAAAATGCTTAAATAAGAAATGTTTAGCTTTCTTAGCTCATATAGTTGATGCAAAACTTGATAAAGGAAATTCGGAAAATGTTCCTATTATTAATGAATACCCTGATGTTTTTCCTGATGAATTACCTGTATTACCACCCCCTCGTCAAGTAGAGTTTAAAATAGAATTAATACCAGGAACAACCCCTATTGCTAAAGCACCATATCGTTTAGCACCAACTGAAATGAAAGAACTCATGACCCAATTACAAGAACTATTAGATAAATGATTTATACGTCCTAGTGTATCACCTTGGGGAGCACCAGTTTTGTTTGTCAAAAAGAAAGATGGAACTTTTAGGATGTGTATTGATTATAGGAACTCAATAAAGTTACTATAAAGAATAGATATCATCTCCCTAGGATTGATGATTTATTTGATCAATTACAAGGATATAGTTATTTTTCTACAATAGATTTAAGATCTGGATATCATCAATTAAGAGTACAGGATGACGATATATCAAAAACTGCATTCAGAACTAGGTACGGACACTACGAATTTCTTATGATGCCATTTGGATTAACCAATGCCCCAGCAGTGTTTATGGATTTAATGAATAGAGTGTGTAAACTCTATTTAGATAAATTCATTATAGTCTTCATAGATGACATTCTGATTTATTCTAAGAATAAGGAAGACCACGAACAACACTTGAGGTTAACTTTGGAATTGCTACAAAAGGAAAAGTTATATGCAAAATTCTCAAAATGCGAATTTTGGAAAAGAGAAGTACAATTCCTAGGACACATAGTTAACCAGAATGGAATTCAAGTCGATCCAACAAAGATTGAAGCAATTAAGAAATGGGAAGTTCCAAAATCCCAACTGAAATACGATAATTCTTAGGTTTAGCAGGATATTACAGAAGATTTATAGAAAATTTTTCAAGAATAGCTCAACCTTTGACAGAATTAACCCAAAAAGATAGAAGGTATATATGGGAAGAAAAACAAAATGAAGCTTTTGAACTCCTTAAAAATAAGTTATGTAGTGCACCCGTTTTAGCTTTGCCAGAAGGGACAGATAATTTTATAGTGTATTGTGATGCATCACGTCAAGGTTTTGGATGTGTTTTAATGCAAAAAGACAAGGTAATAGCATATGCATCTAGACAACTTAGGGGTAGTGAAAAGAATTATACCACCCATGATCTAGAATTAGGAGCTGTAGTATTTGCACTAAAAATTTGAAGACATTATCTGTATGGAACTAAGTGTATTATATATACGGATCATAAAAGTCTACAACATATCTTTGATCAAAAGATGTTAAATATGAGGTAGAGAAGATGGGTAGAATTATTAAGTGATTACGACTGTGAAATCAAATATCATCCTGGTAAAGCAAACGTAGTTGCTGATGCTCTAAGTAGGAAAGAAAGAATTAAGCCATTACGAGTACGTGCTATGAGAATGGAACTACGATCAGAATTGTTAAGACAAATCGAAGCCCAACAAGAAGATGTGTTGAAACTAAAAGGACAATTAAAGGACATGAAAGAAGAAATAGATAGAATTCTGAGATTTAAATGAAGAATTTGGGTACCTGACAATAGCATGATTAGAACAATTGTCCTACAAGAAGCTCATAAGTCAAAATATTCTGTACATCCAGGAAATAATAAAATGTACAAGGATCTGAAAGTCAATACTGGTGGCCAGGTATGAAAAGATCAGTCGGAGAATTTGTGGAACAATGTGATGTCTGTTCAAGAATAAAGGCTGAATATCAAAAACCTTCAGGATACCTACAACAACCAGAAATTCCTGAATGGAAATGGGATCAAATTACAATGAACTTCATAACTAAACTACCAAGAACCAGAAATGGATACGACATAATTTGGGTTATAGTAGATAGATTGACTAAGTCAGCTCATTTCTTACCCATACGAGAAGATTATAAGATTGAGAGACTAGCAAGAATTTACATAAAAGAGATTGTGTCCAGACATGGAATACCTGTATCCATTATATCAGATAGAGATAGTAGATTTACTTCCAGATTCTGGCAGGCTTTACAAAAAGCCTTAGGAACCCAAGTGAATTTAAGTACAGCCTATCATCCACAGACTGATGGACAGAGTGAGAGAACAATACAAACCCTAGAAGATATGTTAAGACCTTGTGCTATAGATTTTGGTCGAAATTGGGACAGTCACTTACCATTAATAGAATTTTCATACAATAACAGTTATCACTCTAGTATTGGGTTAGCTCCGTTTGAAGCTTTATATGGAAGAAAGTGTAGATCACCCTTGTGTTGGAATGAAATAGGTGATAGACAACTCACAGGTCCTGAATTAATCCAAGAAACAACGGACAAGATCACTGAGATTAAAAACAGATTGAAAGCAGCTCGTGATCGACAGAAAAGTTATGCAGACAAACGAAGAAAGCCATTGGAATTTCAAATAGGAGACAGGGTTTATCTAAAGATATCTCCCTCAAAATGAATCTTCCGGTTTGGAAAACCAAGTAAACTAAACCCTAGGTATGTTGGTCTGTTTAAAATCATTGATAGAATTGGCCCCGTGGCATATAAGTTGAAATTACCTCAAGAATTAAGTGAAGTACATAACACCTTTCATGTGTCCAACCTCAAGAAATGTTTAACCAATGAAACCTTAAAGGTACCAATTCAAGAAGTCAAAATAGATAGAAAACTTCATTTTATGGAAGAACCAGTAACCATTGTAGACAAAGAAGTAAAGAAGTTAAGATGGAATAGAATTTCCATAGTAAAAGTTAAGTGGAATGCAAAGAGAGGATCAGAATACACATAGGAAAGAGAAGATGAGATCAAGAAGAAATACCCCCACTTATTCAAAGGTAATAATCAGATAAATTCTTCTGAAACTTAAACCATACTTCAAGGAATTTTGGGACGAAATTCTACTAACAGGGGGAGAATGTGACAACCCTAAAAATAAGGTTAGACAAATTTAAGATTTTTATATCAACCACTAATTGACTAACTCTTTTGGCTTGTTTATATATACATTTTTTATGTGTATATGTATATTATATGTATGCATGTTTGCATGCATGAAAATTTTGGGTGCATATACACATTTATTTTACGTATGCATGTTTGCATGCATGGACATCTATATAAAACTTACGTACGCATGCATGTATATATGTATATATACAATAACTATTATCAAATATATATATATATATGAATGATACTTGAATGCATTTTTCATAAAGCATATATGAAGGAATTATGATTGTTTGCATGCTCACATGCATGAGAACTAAACATGCATGAATTCGAAAATATGTGTGCATATAGTCATACGTATAAGTTAGATTACCAAACATTGGTTAATCAAAAATACTTCCACATTATGAGATCAAATAAACTATGTCAAAACCCAACTAAAACACCACAATACAATGAAACATCAAAGGTAAATTGTCATCAAAGCAAAACTAAACAGAACTTAAAACACTCAAAACATCAACTTAAAGTACCAAACCCGGATCATTAAGATAACATAACAATCCAATTAAACCTCTAACCCTCTCGGTTAAATGACTACTCGAGTCATTAAGCACCCAAACCGCCATCCCCTTTGATCGCCACCTAAACCACTTAGGACACCAAGCACATCAAGAGATTGTCACGACTGGGATTGTCGCGCGACTGGGATTGTCGCGCGAAAGGGGCGTGCGACTGCATGTGTGTGTGCGACTTGAGACTTGAGCGAATAGGTAAGTCGCGCGGTTGTGTCGCGCGACTGTCGGTGGGTGCGAAATAGAGATTGTCACGCGATTGGTAATGTCACGCGACTAGAGATGTCACGCGACAGGGGTTGTCGCGTGACTGGGCTGTGCGAAAGTATGTGTGTGCGATTGTGCGTGAGTCGCACGGTCAGATGCCTGTCGCGCGAAAGGGAGTCCACTCGCGCGAATGAAGCTGATTCGCGCGGAGGGACTTCGAGTCGCGTGGTTGGCTGTTGGGTCGTGCGACTGGTATTGCGTGGTACGACTGAAAGTTCACTCGTGTGAATGGAGTGTCAGTTGTGCGTCTGGTCCTGTCTTATGACTGATGATGGTGTGTGTGTGCGTGCGTGGATTTCCTCTTCGGAGATCTCACGACGATAATGTAATATCAATGAAGTGTCATAGCTTAACCACAAAGATTAAAGTCAACGCTATTAACAGACACATACTATTTAAAATAATCTAGACTAAGATGTGTGTGACTGCTTGTGTGTACTACCCACGACCGAACCGAAACGACCCGACTCAATTAAACAATACTATTAACAGTAGTTCATAAGATTAATTCTTAACATAACTGTCAATAGGTGATTGACTGTTCATACATACATACAAGTTTGGGAAGTTTCATCAGACATACTTACCACTTAACAAGTGAGTTTCGTGGCCCCTTTTTACGCTTATACAATTGTTTCAATCTTTTACAAATATGGGGGAAAAGTATGCTCACACGTTTTCAATGCTGTACAACATACATACAATTTTCATACTTGGAATCAACGTGATACTGTTTTGTGAGTACTTATCTGATGCATACATGATGTTACTGTGTGTACTGTCTTACAACCATTAATTTCGGTATTGGAACCAACAGATAGGTATTGGTAGTACTACTGGGTTGACACCCCACCCTTGACGAGATGGTTACTTGTGAGTGCCATCCCTACTGCCAGGAACGGGCCTGGGGTGAATATATTCTGACAAATTTCTTTGTGTACGTCATTAGGTTTGGTTGTATAAAACTCATGGTATGTGATCTTGCTTGCTTATAACTGTACGCACGGTATTCCACTACAAATACTATACAGCATTAACTACATGTTTACAATTTAAACCTGCGAAGCTCACCAACATTATTGTTGACATTTTTGAGCATATTTTTCAGGTAACAATGAGAACTGAAGATCTAGGAGTGCTGCCTTTTAGAGGAGACCCTAGGACATATTTTGGAGAACTAAGCATTTGTAAACATTAACCTTTGGAACATCTTGTTTGCTCAAACTTGTACATTGTACACTTGTTCCCGAGTTATGGGAATTTACCATGCAAGTCGTTATTAATGTTTATATGATCATCATATGTCATGTTTATGGCTATGCTGTCGTGAACCTTGATTATACACGACACAAGTCTCCGATTGTGCTCGGGTATCGTCATGACACGCTTGTCATCATACTATTATTGCTACTCTATTCATACCATGTGTTATGACGATCCCGTCTAGCTCGCATTCCCCGTGTTTCTGCTATCAGCGGGGGTGTGACAGACTGGTATCAGAGCCATTGGTTATAGAGAATTAGGCAATTACACTTGACCTAGACTATAACCTAGGAACCTTCATGTAGATTTGCATGCTTAAGCTTGTGTGCATTTATATATCTCGTGTATGTGTTCCTCCTTACATGATTGATTACCCTTCTGTTACGTGACCTTTCACTTTGTGCTTGAGCCTTGTACTCGTCACTGATGAGGTGCTTCCTATTGGATCTTCCGTTCCCTCTGCACCAAGTTATCATAACCAAAAGTCGGGTGTTGAGACCCGAAGAGATCTTCACAGATCATACACTGCGCTTGACCCCAGATACTGAGACCGGCCCGAGGAGGCTATGTCTGAGTCCTTTCAAGGACGTGAGATAGACAACCTCCGCTAGACTATACGTGATTACATGTTTGGGCACTCAGTTGACTTGATGGATATGATGTGAAGGAAGGTCAGACGTCATGCAACCGGATTAGGCATCATTCTCGGTACATCGTGGGTGTGGTGGGAACGCTGCGGGGAACCCTATATATAAACATCACCGGTATACCGAGAATATGCTTAAAATGGGCTGCATGGTGATCTTGACTGACCGGAGCATCGAACGTTGGAACCTGATTCTATGCAAGTGTGCTTCCTATCTGATCATCCTGAGGAAGACACTATCACTCTTAGTCATTCTCCATGGAATACCTTTATACTAGAACCTTATGATTGTGTGAGCACAACATCATATCATTAGGTCGAGGTACCTAAACAAAGGGGAACTTCGATGATCACGCTTAGCGTCGATCGCGGATACTAAATCCGACCCTAACATGGTTATGCCTGAAATCCTGAAGATATGAAGGATAGGCAGCTATCATTAGATATATCGTGCTTATGTGCTTAGGGTTTACTTGCTATTACAATCTACTATTGGTTTAGGGACATGAGGACAATACCTGATTTGTACTTGATGAATGTGGACAATACTATGATGCTAACTTGGGGTAAGTGAAGCTAAGGGTGACCATGCAAGGCAAATTACCATTACGGGTGCACACGTAATCGCAATTCGCCGTGCATGAGAAGTCTGGCTAATCTTACCATGAGGTAACAATCATGAGTATTACTAGTCGCTATTCTATACCCTAGGGTGTGCTAGGATCATAATCCTAGTGAGGCTCTATTAAGGGTAACATAACATTACTAACACCTGCCATTACTTAAGTCCTGCCCTATTTAGAGACTTCATGGCACTTCCAATCATGACATTGACCCTATCTTCCGCGAAACGTTCCTCCACTTAGCATTTCAGTAACTAGGGAACTGATTGAATGCTTAGAATAAAGGTGGACTTCAAGAAATGTAGAGGAGTGATGATACTCCCTACATATCATATTATGATAATTATTGGGATTATGCTAAGGGAAATTAGGTTGTCATGTGAACGGTTTAAGTGTCATTCAAGGTATATCATGGATGCGGTGGGAACGCTGCGGGGGACCCTATATATAAGCATCACCGATATACTAAGAATGTGCTTAAACTGGGCTACGTGACGATCTTAATGGACCGAAGCATGGGTTATCGGAACTTGATGAGTGGAATCATACGTGTATCTCAGAAGTGACCAAAGCTTATATGTTTAAATCTTTCTATGACTAGAAGATGCCGCCCCGAAGAATCACACGTGGTACCAACCAAGATTGAGAGACCCCACAAGGCAGAGGTAGGGGTAGATCACCAAGAGCAGGTGGCGCCCCAGTTGGCAACAACCAGGGAACTGAAAACCCTGATATAGCTGCTATGATCGCTCAGCAGCTAGCCGCACTGATTCCAACTATAGTGACGCAAGTGAGCGACACTCTTCGAAATCATCAGTTCTACAGGAGTAATGATACTAATGATCAGTATTATCAAGGAACAGAGAAGAGAAAGGAGGCTGGGGAAACTAGCCGGTCTAACGCCGGAAGGTTTGATAAGAAGGCCAAGACGACCCAAAATTTTAGGGTTGTGACTCAGGGAAAGAAAGAATATGCTGGCCCGCACCCCAAATGTAACCGGTGCAACCACCATCACCCCCCAGTAATGCCGTGTCGGACGTGTGTGAACTGTAGGCGCCCGGGGCACCTAGCGAGAGATTGTAGAGTTGCGCCGAACTTGGTGACAAGCGTCAACGCGGTTAACCCGGTCGGGAATGCCAGAGCTTGTTATGAGTGTGGAGGTCTTGGTCACTACCGGAACACGTGCCCCAGACTGAATAGGGCACCGGGTCAACAAGGGACTAACCAGCAACAAGTGACGGCCATAGCTGACAACCCAGGCCAAGGGAATCAAAGAAGTGCTGCAAGAGGACGTACATACGTTAACGGAGCAAATGGCGCCCGTCAGGACCCGAATGTTGATACAGGTACGTATTTTGCTCAACCACCCCTTCGTCTTCAAAATTGAATGGTATTAGAGCAGACAATATTTTTATACCTTTTGATTTTGTACACATGCTTGCCTTAATAGTGGACTAGAGACTAGCTTCCCTGTAGAAATGGCTAACGGTAGGGTGTGTTAGCAGATGAGACTTTAGAAAGTGCTCTAGGGTATTGGAGAACCATGCCTCCGACATAGACATAATGCCTTTCGAGTTGGGAATTGTGGGAATGGATTAGTTATCGAAAAACGGAGCCGAGAGTGTTGGTCAGGACTACCTCCTCCACGACAGGTGGAATTCCATATAGAACTGATTCCTTGAGCTACACCGGTAGCCAAGACACCTTATCGGTTAGCGCCCTCTGAGATGCAAGAGTTGTCCAGCCAACTACAGGAACTACTGGAGAAGGGTTTCATTCGACCGAGTCATTCACCGTGGGGAGCACCGGTGTTATTTGTCAAAAAGATAGACGGGTCGCTCCGCATGTGCATCGATTTCCGCGAGTTGAACAAGTTGACTGCGAAGAATCGACGACTTATTTGACCAAGTTACGAGAAGCTTCATATTTCTCCAAGATCGATCTCCATCCTGGATATCATCAACTGAGAGTTTCGAGGATTACATACTAAACACAGCATTCAGGACTCGTTATGGGCAATGTGAATTCTCAGTCATGTCGATCAGACTGACTAACGAACCAGCTGTGTTCATGAGCCTGATGAACCGAGTATGCAGACCTTATTTGGATGAGATCGTGATCGTATTTATAGACGATATACCTACCTACTCTCGATCGAAATAAGACCCTAAGGAACATCTTCGGACCATACTGAGCCTATTGCAAGAAGAGAAGCTTTACGCCAAGTACTCGGAGTGCGAGTTTTGGCTTCGAAAAGTGAGGTTCCGGGTCAAGTGGTTAACGAAAATGGAATTCAGGTAGACTCTAGAAGGATTGAAGTAGGGAAGCAAATGTGATGGCTGACGCCCTAGGTCGTAAAGGGCGCGTGATATCATTATGTGCTCGAGCCTTGGGATTGACTATTCAAACAAACTTGAAAGCTCAGATCCAACCTGCATAAAGGGAAGCATTGAAAGAAGAAAACCTTGCGGGAAAAGAATTCCAAGGGTTAGACAAACCGACGAATTGCAAGGATGATGGCATACAGTACTTCATGGGTCGCATACGGGTACCCTATTTGGAGAGATGTTCGTGCCCTGATCATGGAGGGAGCGCACAAGACACGATATTCTGTTCATCCTGGTGCAGTATGTATCACGATCTTAAGGATCTATACTGGTGGCCAGGCATGAAGAGAGACATTGCTACGTATGTAAGCCGATGCTTGACGTGCTCGAAAGTTAAGGCCAAACACCAACGACCATCGGGATTATTACAGCAACCGGGACTCCCGAGTGGAAATGGGAGAACATAACTATGGACTTCATTACCAAACTCTCTAGATCAAGTAGCGGACACGACTCGATATGGGTCATAGTGGTTCGAATGACGAAGTCCGCTCATTTCTTACCGATCAGGGAGGATTACAAGATGGAAAGGTTGGTGAGAGTGTACATTAAGGAGGTCGTGACACGGCACGGTGTGCCGGTGTCGATCATATCCGACCGTGACAACCGATTCACTTCACGATTTTGGCAAACGTTATAAAAAGAGATGGGCACTCGATTAGATATGAGTACCGCCTATCACCCACAAACAGATGGCCGAAGTGAACGAACGATACAAACATTGGAAGACAGGCTCGGAGCTTGTGAAATCGATTTAGGTGGTTGCTGGGACACTCATTCACCATTGACTGAGTTCTCCTACTACAATAGCTATCATACGAGCATTGGATGTGCTCCATTCGAGGCATTATACGGGAGGAAATGTAGGTCCCCAGTTTGTTGGGCTGAAGTTGGCGAGAGCCAGCTTACGGGCCCAGAGATCATTCGAGAGACAACTGACAAGATTTTCCAAAATCAAAGACAGACTAAAAGTTGCAAGAGATCACCTAAAGAGCTATGCAAACAATCGTCGGAAGCCTCTAGAATTCAATGTTAGGGATCATGTCTTACTCAAGGTCTCTCCCTGGAAAGGGATTGTACGATTTGGAAGGAAAGGGAAGTTAGCCCCTCGATACGTAGGACCATTCGAGATTACAGAGAGAATCGGTCTGGTGGCTTACCGATTGAGGTTGCCACAAGAATTCAGCGGTGTACATGATACTTTTCACGTGTCGAACCTCAAGAAGTGTTCGGCCGACGAATCCTTACACTTACCGATTGAGGAAATCAAGATCGATGAAAAACTTCTTTTTATCAAGGAACCTGTTGAAATCATGGACCGAAAGGTCAAATGCTTAAAGCGCAGCAAGATACCGATCGTTCGCGTGAGATGGAACTCCAAGCGAGGACCAGAATACACGTGGGAACGAGAAGACCAGATGAAACTCGAGTATCCATACCTATTCGAGGATGACGCTCTTGGACCCAACACCAGTTGAATTTCGGGACGAAATTCTCTCAACTGGAGGATACTGTGACATCCGTCACTTCAAGGTTTGTCATCTAATGTGAAATCTCGTTAACTATTCTTAGAGCGTTCAATTACTTCATCTTCACAGACTATTTGTGAGGTCACCATACTTGTTTAGTTTTCTCAGACGTTCGTGATACCTTTATACGCGACCTTACCATCCAAACGCTCACGAATACCACAACCGACACCACTAATTATATTATGTTATATAATATAAACAACACTAAATACATCCTTATAACTGGTATAACGCGCGTGTTTGCGTCATTTTCAACCGAAACCAGTTTGGGCGATTCGGGAGCTAAGTGCAAGGACTAAACTTGACATTTGCCAAACTTGGCTGGGTATAAATACCCTTTTTCCCAGCCATATCCCCCCATTTTGTTCTTCTTCCTCTTCACCTCCATCTCCATTTCTCTCTCAATCTTGCACCAAAATCGCCCATTTTCGTCTCGTTTTCACCGTCAAGACTTCGACTACAGCTGAGTCTACATGCTTCTTACAGGTAGACGACCTCGGTCGTCCCTTTTCTTACGTTTACTTCTGCGTTTTTAGGGATTTCGGGTGCTCGGGTTCATCCGAGCACATGAGGTCGTGTGGACTTGTATGTCTTGTTTCGGAGTGTGCTTCTTGTCTAGATAGGTTAGAATATGAGTTCTGGAGGTTCTGGTTGGGTAACACTCGTGTTCGGGCAGCCGAAGGCCGACCTGCAACTTCCTGCAGTCGCGACCCCCGTCGGCGCGACTGGGATTGTCGCGCGAAAGGGGCGTGCGACTGCATGTGTGTGTGCGACTTGAGACTTGAGCGAATAGGTAAGTCGCGCGGTTGTGTCGCGCGACTGTCGGTGGGTGCGAAATAGAGATTGTCACGCGATTGGTAATGTCACGCGACTAGAGATGTCACGCGACAGGGGTTGTCGCGTGACTGGGCTGTGCGAAAGTATGTGTGTGCGATTGTGCGTGAGTCGCACGGTCAGATGCCTGTCGCGCGAAAGGGAGTCCAC
Organism: Flaveria linearis; assembly: GCA_024085815.1. NCBI lineage: Eukaryota > Viridiplantae > Streptophyta > Magnoliopsida > Asterales > Asteraceae > Flaveria > Flaveria linearis. The sequence continues at coordinate 3,126,212 of CM044017.1, read as the reverse complement.
TCGCGCGAATGAAGCTGATTCGCGCGGAGGGACTTCGAGTCGCGTGGTTGGCTGTTGGGTCGTGCGACTGGTATTGCGTGGTACGACTGAAAGTTCACTCGTGTGAATGGAGTGTCAGTTGTGCGTCTGGTCCTGTCTTATGACTGATGATGGTGAGTGTGTGCGTGCGTGGATTTCCTCTTCGGAGATCTCACGACGATAATGTAATATCAATGAAGTGTCATAGCTTAACCACAAAGATTAAAGTCAACGCTATTAACAGACACATACTATTTAAAATAATCTAGACTAAGATGTGTGTGACTGCTTGTGTGTACTACCCACGACCGAACCGAAACGACCCGACTCAATTAAACAATACTATTAACAGTAGTTCATAAGATTAATTCTTAACATAACTGTCAATAGGTGATTGACTGTTCATACATACATACAAGTTTGGGAAGTTTCATCAGACATACTTACCACTTAACAAGTGAGTTTCGTGGCCCCTTTTTACGCTTATACAATTGTTTCAATCTTTTACAAATATGGGGGAAAAGTATGCTCACACGTTTTCAATGCTGTACAACATACATACAATTTTCATACTTGGAATCAACGTGATACTGTTTTGTGAGTACTTATCTGATGCATACATGATGTTACTGTGTGTACTGTCTTACAACCATTAATTTCGGTGTTGGAACCAACAGATAGGTATTGGTAGTACTACTGGGTTGACACCCCACCCTTGACGAGATGGTTACTTGTGAGTGCCATCCCTACTGCCAGGAACGGGCCTGGGGTGAATATATTCTGACAAATTTCTTTATGTACGTCATTAGGTTTGGTTGTATAAAACTCATGGTATGTGATCTTGCTTGCTTATAACTGTACGCACGGTATTCCACTACAAATACTATACAGCATTAACTACATGTTTACAATTTAAACCTGCGAAGCTCACCAACATTATTGTTGACATTTTTTAGCATATTTTTCAGGTAACAATGAGAACTGAAGATCTAGGAGTGCTGCCTTTTAGAGGAGACCCTAGGACATATTTTGGAGAACTAAGCATTTGTAAACATTAACCTTTGGAACATCTTGTTTGCTCAAACTTGTACATTGTACACTTGTTCCCGAGTTATGGGAATTTACCATGCAAGTCGTTATTAATGTTTATATGATCATCATATGTCATGTTTATGGCTATGCTGTCGTGAACCTTGATTATACACGACACAAGTCTCCGATTGTGCTCGGGTATCGTCATGACACGCTTGTCATCATACTATTATTGCTACTCTATTCATACCATGTGTTATGACGATCCCGTCTAGCTCGCATTCCCCGTGTTTCCGCTATCAGCGGGGGTGTGACACCTAAAGACCTTCGGCCGAAACACACCCATAAAAATCACCACCCCTTCGGCCATTTCACAACCATAACCGCATACCACACCCACAATCACCACATCCCTCCACCTCTCGGCTTCTACACAAACCATCAAACCACGATCACCACCACCTTTGTTCCCCTATCTCTTGAGCGTAACCAACACCACCCTCATCATCCGTAACCATCTCCACCACACCATCCATAACCATCACAACCAATCACTACCACCTTAGCCTCTCTACCTCTCGGCTCCCATAAACAAAGTGACAAACACACCAAGTTGCATCAAGTCGTGGATTCAAGACACTCTCGACCATCTTTCAAACATCATCAGCCTCTTCCTCTCCTCATTTACAAGGTTATAAATCCCTTTTGAAGTATCTAAATACCAAAGATTACATATGTGTTATAAACACATATATACTTAGTTTTGGTACATATACACCAAAACTAATCCTAAAAAGTCTTGAAAACCTTAATTTTCATCAAATCACAGTAATAAAATCAGAAAACTTGTGACAAAAAGAATATTTTGGATTAATGAGAATTTATCTTGAAATATTAAGAAAAATTAAGTAAAAATATTAAATAAATACGATTATGGGAATAAACATTGGAAAATTTCTAAAAAAATATTAATTTATCCTTCTGTAATTTTAGTAAAAAAATACTAAGTAAAATAATTTATACAAATTATTTAAAATGAAGAAAATACTCAAAAATACAAATAAATTAAAAAAATTCTGGAAAAATCACAGAATGACTATTTTGAGATATTAAAGCTCCAGGAATTATTTGGTATTTTATTTCCTTATTATGATTGAAAAAGAATTTTTAAGTAATCTGTAAAGGAAAAACAAAAAGAAATACTTAATCAGTACCATAAATCGTGAAAAATTTAATTAAGCTATTATAAATCAAAATAAACATTTTGTATAAATTTCCTAATTTTTGGAGATATATAATTATTTTTAGTGAATTTTGGGAATATTGTGAGATTTACAGAAAGAATTCTGTTAGGACTTGGACATAACGAAAATTATGCAATGATCTAAACTGTTAAAATACTATTCTGTAAATTTTTGGTGATTTTTAGATAACCGTAGCTATTTTTGGTGATTTATGAAGACTTTGGAATAATTATAACTATTTATGTATAGTAGAATAAATATTGAGAATTTTATGGTAATATTATTTGACTATTTTACAGCTAAATTTTCAAGAATTAATAAGATCTGAGGTTCTAAAAATTTTAAAGAAATTTATGTCTAACTTATAAAATTTATTTTTATATGTTATCAGTCGAAGAACAGGTGAGACTCAAAGCCCCATTTTGATATTTTGTAAAGTTTTGAGGGGAAAAGCATATTGATTATGTTGATGCATTATTTTTGAAAATATTTTGAGACTTACTATCATTTGTGATACAACCATTAATTCGAATGAGCAACCGTCTGATAATATTAGTAGCACTACTAGGAGAATATTTTGCACCAACAGGATGAGTGTTGTGATGCTATTTAAATATTTCCTGAACCAACTGAATGAGGGTTGAGATGTATTATTATCTGATCTTGTGAATTATTTTATTACAGTATGATTATGTGTGTGAGCAGGTTTGGTTGTAATTGATGCATCAATAAAATATTTTGTCTGGAAATAAACCTATGATCTTACTAACTTTATGTTGACTGTTTGAGTATGCTTTTTCAGGTGAAAATAACTAATAATATAGACTTTTCCTTTGATGTTTACAATGGATGGGGTGAAGTTGTGGGACGAGTATGTGTAAGCCTAACCGTTAATATCTATGATGACAGCGTGGTAGTGGATGCGTATTTTTATCGTACCTGAAGATGTTAGCTAAATAATATGTTGTAATAAGGGTTATATCAAATTTTGACTTATATGTAATGATGTAATCCAAATTATGATATAAATATATATATGAAGTATGTGTTTTATGTTTCATATTATTGTGATTTAAATTTCTTGTATCAATTACGTTCTGAACAAACAAGTCACATCAAATTATCGCTTCACGCTTCCGCCGGGATGTGACACATATCCTTTTCAATTTAAAAGCATATCATTGTTTCAATTTACCCCAAATCATATTATGTTTCAAGTTCAACTAACCGATCATTTTACGCCTTCATTGATCTATTTAATACCATTCACATCTTAAGTTTTAAATCACAACAATTATTCTGTAAAGTCTCAATTCAATGCTCATATATACAAATCTCGATTGCGACAGTAGCAATGGTCTGTACGATTCAAGGATTTCGATTTTTATTTCAAGATAAACTTAAGTATTTTGTTTTTTTTACATCAATTTGACTTATGAAAGCATGAAACTTTGATTTTGTTTTTAATTGATATAAACATGAAAATTTGATTTAGTTTTAATTGATAAAAGCATGAAACTTATTTATGTTTTTTGTTAACGAAAAGAGAAAATTGTATAAATGGTCACTGTGGTTAATCAAATTGAATTTTGTTCCCCAAAGTTTAAAAATTACAAAGATAGTCTAAACTTTTGTGTAATAATTACATGTATGGTCTCTGGCATCGATTCAGGTTTTATGTTGCATTATCTCGAGTTACATGTAGACATGAATTAAAATTATTAATATTAGACAATGATGATAATATTACAAATAAAACATCAAATTTTATATATAAAGAAGTTTTCGGATGTTTATGGATGTTCTCATGTTCAATATAATTTATTTATTACCTAAAGTTTTTATTTATAAGTTCATTTCATTTCATTTCATATTATACATTATTTTGGACTTATAAGCATTGATAAATAAAAGCTACTAATATTAGATATAGATGATTTTAAAAAAAAATTAAACATAAAAATCGATATACAAAGTATTAACAATAATATTATGATTTACGAACCTTTTTAATTAAAAGCAATTTTTAATTATTGAACCCATGTATTACACTGGTCTTTAGTCTAGTATATAACTAAATAATAGAATACAAGATAAAATAAATGTGCAAAAAAAATTAAAAATAGTTTAATAAAAATAAAATCTAGTAGGGGTGGTATCTTCTCTAACTTATGTCTTTCTATGGTTTTGTTGTAAAACCATTTTTAATATCGGCCTGAAATACCATAAATGGTCTTTTAAGATAAATTTTAAATCAACGTTTGTAGTTGTTATTTCAACGCTTCTTTGTATCAATCCAACCCGAACAACTGGTTGATTTTTTATGCCCTAAGTGCACCTTATAGTTATATTTCATTTACTGAGAACGCTTTAATTAGAGAGAAAATATAGACTCAATGTTATATTGTGCTACTACGTTTAAAAACTATTAAAATACCATAATATATAGGGAAAATTACCAGATTGGCCATTTGACCAATCTGGTTTTGCATAATAGCCATGGACTACAAAAAATGCGAAATTAGCCATCAGGCGAGATAGTGGCGAGACAGAAGCATGCATTATCGCTGAGATACTAAATTTCAGGCGAGACGTGGGCGATACCATCAGCCTGACGTCTCGCTATTACCGGCGAGACCATGGCGAGAAAATAGGTTTATTTCGCGCCGATCGGGAAAAAAGTGGGTATTTGAAATGGGCCACCGATTATAATGTTACAAGGCCCATCGGGAAAAAAAAATTGGGTATTTGAAATGGGCCACCGATTAAGCCCAGTAACAAAATATTTATATATTTATAAAAAAATTGGGTATTAAATGGGCCACCGATTAAGCCCAGTAACAAAATCTGTAGTAAAGGCCTATTTGAAAAGTGGGTATTAAATCTGTGGTAAAGGCCCACCAATTAAGCCCACTACATTTTAAAGAAATTTCAGCCCAGTAACAAAATATTTATATATTTATAAAAAAATTAAATAAAAATTAAATTTTAAATACTAGTATAAATAGACATTACATTATCCTACTTCATTCACACTCTTAAAACACTCTTACTTTAAAAAATATAACTCTATGGATAAAAATCAATATTGCTCTCAACCCGCACCGAAACCTTCATCTTGGATCATGAGTAAATGGAGGCGTCCAAGGAATCAACATGAATCTTCACATTCGAACGTTCAAAACCCGGAAGAAAACCCCCTCGAAAACCGTCATCATGCACAAGAAGATGTTCAAGGCAGGCCTTCTTTAGTACGTAAATGGGCCATTCCAGATGATGAATCAGATAAATGGTCAACAAATGTTATGGATTTTTATAATAAAGGGGACGTACCTTTTTGTTACTCTGCTATATTTTTGACACCAACAAAGCTTGACAAAAATTTTTGGGGTATTTTACTCGGTCTACGACGTAACGGTTGTTTAACCGCAGTGGTAACGTTTTGTATCCATTATTGCTATACTTATATTTTTTTTTATTTTTTACACTTATATTTTTATAATTGTATTAATATAATAATTTTTATTCAGCACATTGAAGGTTGGGTATTAAGAATGATGAATTGGAGACATAGAGAGCTTTACAAGAATCCGTTGTCGGATATGCGTTGGAGTATACTGCCTCCACAATTTTTTGATTTTTTAACCGACTCGTGTAGCAAGCATGCTGTTTCTTTTGCAGATGGAAAATTCAACCCGTATCCCTCTTTTTTAGATATTGATTATGTATATTTTCCTTTCTGATTACATTTGATGCTACCAACTCTGCTAATCTTTGACGGAAATTCTGAGGAGTTTGACTGTTATCCGATGGTAACATAACGTCTCCACCTTTAATTAAACGTTCTATAAACAGACACACCCACACTCCGCAATCTCCCGACCCGGCTGCTTGTATCGGCACGTTGGATGGAAAAATTATGTTGTATGATTGCAGTGGAACAACAACTCCATGATTATCATAAAATTGGTTATTGAATAACCAATTACGGATTGGTTTCCATAAACTTTTAATAAGCTGTTTAGTTTCCTGGGCCTTGAATGTAGGAAGACTGTAAAAAAAACTAAATTTAAATATTGTAACTCCTTTAAGTTATTAATGAAAATTTTATTAAATAATAATATAAAGTAATTTTATACCTGTTATATACATACACGGTCCAGTTACGAATATCCAACTTTAATAGCAACCAGTGCAAATTATCAACATTAAGCGGAATGTAAAGCTACAATTTTAAACATTTTTAAATATTATTTGTACATTTATGAGAACATAATAATTATAAATAATTAAAATATTTTTACCTCATCAACTGAAGTTATAACCGGGTATGGAGATTCTGAGCCGTCGCCATAAACGTTACAATTATCACCCTTAAGTAGACAAAACGCAAACCATGGCGGCAAAATCGACCAATTTGCATTCACGGGACGTGTTGTATACAGATACATTTGCCAAGCCAATAAATGCTGTAATCGTAAATAAAAATTAAATCGTTAAAAACGTTATAAAGAATGAATTAATTTATTTTACTATAAATAAATTACTTACGTCGTCCTCAAGCCAATCCAGATAGCCGTTCATACCCATTAACTTTCCTAAAAAATTCTTTGAAAGTTCATAATCGTACGTTAAAGATGTCTTAAATTTATCACCGCTGTTGAATAACTCTATAGGATTTGTTGATTTAGCCTTGTTGAATTTATCAATTACGGGACTCGGTGACAAAATTTGATACGGTGAACAAAACGCTGGCCCTGGTTTAATAACGCGTTTCTCTTTTCTTTGTGCCAAAGGAAGAGTCTGTAATAATTAAAATTTATTAAACATATATTAATATATTCATAAGATAAGGAAAATCTATTAATGTAATATTTTTACATATTATCACCTTTTGAACCGTAGAAAGGTTTAAACATGGTGTTACCGGATCATCATCTGGAAAAAGTTGAAACGGAGTTTCCACATTAACATAAGCATTTGATTTTTCTTCAGTTTTTGCACTTAAAATGTTACGCTACAAAAAAAATAATTGTTAACCGCTATTTGACAAAGCATTGTAAACGACATGTAATTGTAAAAAAGAAATTACTTACAACAACCCGTGAAATGAAATCCTCTAAATTCTCCATTTCTAAAGGATTATATATTTTTTCCAAAGCCTATAAAAATTAACATAACTTTAATTTCATTTCATAAGTACTCAAAATAATAAAAAATGTAATTAAAACTTACCGTAATGCGGTCATACAACTCTTTTAATATATCTTTTGATACCATGTTCGAATTTTTGATGAAATTATATTGAGTCTCGAGCGGACTGTAAGGCTTCTTATCAGTATGTTTCGTTAAAGGTCGACTTACCGGATTTTCTCCCCAAAAAAAACAACTTTCTCTATAATAAGGCTCGTGTAATTCCACTTCAGTTGCGATCATATTCATCGGATAAAAAGAAGTCTGAAAATATACAAACATTAAATTAGAACACTTGTATTCAGAAACGATTAAAAAAATACCTACCGATCCAGAACGACTGATAATAGCTAACATTCGCTCCCATGATATAGTTTCAGAACGCGGCCATGCCATCCCTCTTGGTAAAAATCCACGCAATGGTTTATTATTACGAAATTTTGGAAATATCTCAAATACCCACATCTAAAAAAAGATTGGAAATTAATAAATATCAAATGTAAATAAATTAAAATTCAAAAGAAAAAATTTCAAAATAATTTTTTTACCTTAAATGACCATATAAAACCTTTCAACGAGTAATTTAATTTCGCATCTCCTATACGTTGAGCTCTTTCATTCTTCAATAACGCCTGATGAATGTCTGGGTATGTTCGTCGCCAAATAGCCGTACCCCATGGATAATCATTCCAGGCCTCCAAATCGTTAACCAAATCTAAATAATTGTTACTTAAATGATTCTTGCCTTCTAATCCCCTAAAACCTTGTTCAACTAATAATAATAAACAAACACGAACGGCGTCCATGTCATCTAAGTACTCAATTTTGATTGGAAAACAGTTTTTAAATCCTCCATTGTCGGTTTAATATATCCAGATTGACCGAATACTCGGTCCACAAAGTAAGGTGGTTCTGATACATTTAATTTTTTTCTACATTCTCCAAATTTAAAACCAGTAATTAAACAAAATTCTTTTGAAGAGCATAATTTTTCCCTCTCCAAGCTTGTTGATAAGATAAGTCAATTTTATAATTTAACCTAAAATCATTCATAATTTCTTTACCACGATATATTCGTCCGCTGTCTTTAAGTTGATCTTTAATAATATGACCAACAACCTTTTTGTTAGCTTGACGAATATTCGGATAACTCTGCGTTCTCGAACAAGTATGAATATCGTTAAAATACCTAACTTGAAAAATATTTGAATTTTCAAATGCATAGGCTCTAATACGCCAACTGCATTCTTTGTTTCGACATGATGCTTCAAATCTTTTTTTTGATGATCGCTCGACTTTTAACTCAAAACAATAATTAACACACATTTTACCTAGTTCCAGTTGCAGATCGTCTTTAGTGTTAAAACATTGACCTTCTTTTACATTTGAAGATGATGACTTATAATCTTTAACTGGAATTTTCAACTCATAATTATCATTCACAACCGGAGAAAATTTATTATTTTCAAAATTTTCATTTAAATCATTATTTTCTTTTGTTACGAAACTACTACTAGCATCATCTTCTTCACTAACATATAAGGTAAAAATATGATTTGGATCATTAATAACAAGATTTAAAAAAAATAAACAATCACTATCATTCAATATGTCAATTGAATGAGTGTAGGTAGACATTTTATAACGTAGTCTTATATGTTTTTTAAAACCAAATATACTAAAAACAAGATTATTTAATTCTTCAAATGTAATATTGACCGGTAAAGAGATGGCCTGTCGATTACACCGAACTCTTATAGGAACATACTCTTCAACTTCATTATTAAACTCTCATTTTCCACCGCTGCATACAACAATGTTAACAAACATGTTTGAAAGTTTGGTATATGTGACTGTGAAATAAGAAAGCTTTAATCTCTTACAATTTTTCATGTGTTAACACATATTATATACTAGTAACAACATTAATTATGGTAGATATAACATATTAATTATAAAACTTATAAATTTTGGTATCCCTTAATTGGGCTGCACAAGGGGATCCGATGCCTTTCTAGTCTGCTTCATTAGAATCAAACAACATGTCTCCTCTTCAAGTTCACAGCCCAAAATTTAAGCCCTTTTTTATTCCTGATATTACGAAGGCCCTTCAAGTTCACAGCCCAAATTTTAAAAGCCCTTTTTTATTAGCCCACGACGTAGGCCCAAATGTGTAGTGGGCCAAGTGAGATGCCGGCGCATTGTCTCGCCCGTCAAAAATAAAGGGTCAAGCGAGACGCCGGCGCGTTGTCTCGCCGAGAAGAAATTTCAGGCGATACATATCCATATATGGCGATACCACATGATTTTGTCTCGATACTGGCGAGATTGCATGTCCTAATCTCGCTTTTGTTGTGATTTTTTCAAATTTTGGCGAGATGGAAGCGCGATATATGCATAATATAGCGACGGGCGAGATTTCATGGTCTGGTATCGCCTTTATATCGCTTCTGGCGATATATTATGGTTTCGTATCGCCTGCAAGAGATATTTTGCCACATGTCAGTTTGTTATTGGTCGGTCTATTTTGGTATTATGTTCGGTCAATGGCTGTTATGCAAAACCAGATTGGTCAAATGGCCAATCTGGTAATTTTCCCTAATATATATTGTCTACAACTTTTATAGGTGACCCACATAATATTTAATATTTTAATTTAATTTTGTTTTATTAATTATTGTTCTACGAACTACTTCGGTTAACCACCTTGCACGAGGTGTACAAACCTCCATCACAACATGCCAACTGGGGATGTGGATAGATATGATCCAACGGATATTTTACAATATATTAATCAAATCAACATAAATTAACATGATTGAATTTATAATTTATAAAAGGATAATATTATACTTAATATTAACTATATTTATATAAGTGATATGAGAAATAATGTGTTCGAAAGTCTAATGTTTTGTTATGTCAAACTAAAGTTATTCAAATATTTCGGTGGATGAATATGACACCATATAAAGTTAAAGTGTCTAAATATATATAAAACTTAGTATTTCCAAATAATATTTTCTAGTACTTGTTCTGTTTGTACTAAGGCCCCAGCTAATCACACACCCTGTCAGGCGATACCCGGACGCTCTTTGACTTTTTTCACGGCCCGTGAAGGGCCTCACGGGCCGTGAGTTCACGGGCCGTGAGTTCACGGGCCGTGAGGTGTTCGAAATTTAATTTTCACAACTACATCCACTCACGGCCCGTGTAGGAACAAACGGCCCGTAAATGGTCCACACCCATGGCCCGTGAACAAAATCCATAACGGCCCGTGAAGCCCATCACGGGCCGTAGTTGTCCTTCTGAGAATTTACTTTCCTCGATTTGCGTGCACTTTTAAATTTTATAATTATGTGACGCGACGTATTATTCCTTGATTCGATTTAAGATTCTATATAAACCGTTATATATATGACTTGTTATATACGGTTAGTGAGAAACGAAACAGTTAAAATGTCTTCTCGTGGAGGTAGTAGAAGACGTCAAAATGAGTCCTCTTCAAACTCACGAGATATTGTGGAAAGTATTCCTGATCCAATAGATAACCATAATTGGCAGAACGGGAGGAACTGGTCTCAGAATGTTATTCACTTTATACGTAACGGTGATTCCCAAACATGTAGAGTGTATTACATGGGTCATTCCGATATTCCGTTACAATTTTGGCGTGAATTACTCGGAAACGTGTCTTTAGGTACAGAGGTATGATTTAAAGTTTTTTTTGTATATTTTATTTTATTTTAAAATTCTAACAATTAAAAAAGCTGTTATTTTATAGCATGTTCGGGCGTGGACAAATAGACTCACAATATGGAGATACGAAGAAATACGTAGAACCGAAGAGTTGCCGGGTAGTGATCGTTGGACGATTCTCCCATTTGAGTGGTTTAACTTAATATACTCGGGGTCCGTTAATGGTAACGAATATGGAGACGGGAGTGACTGTCTATATCCCGCGTTATGGGAAGTTGATACGGTAATACTGTTTTCATGTTTTACAATAAAAATCATGAATTTATAACCGTGAATTAAATTGTTTTGTAGGTTTACGTACCAATGACTGATGACGAAGAAAATTGGTATCTTTTTAAGATTTCTATGGACTCACTACAAGTTCGTATATATTCTCCATACGAATGCCGACCAAATACGTGTGATGATTCATGGTGCATTCATCGTAATGCCCGAACGATTTTCGTACAATTCGAATCGTACTTTTTACATTTTCTGTCACGTATACAATATTGGCAGCACTCCGGACAAGAACAAATCGAAGAACTGATGGTATCGGGTGAAACTGTTTAGCCTCCTAACGCCGGTCATATTGGTCGAGATTCGGGAGTTGTAATTTGTATGTTATTGCGTAGGTTGGTTCAAAATAGATCTTTAGAGTGGCAAGAGGTTAGCTTACAGGATGCTTGCTTTAGATTCCGAAGATTTATGACAGACGAACTGTATGGTAGACGTGTAATGTAGAACAGTAATGAAATATTTTATTAAAACAAAAACTTATATTAGTACACTTTATTAAAAACGACAATCCGTTATTATCATACAATAATAAAACACACAATTTTAATCTTCTTGATCTTTATAAAAGATCCAAGCCGCAAAATGGTTAAAAGAAATTCCAAAATTCTCCCGATATCTTTCTTGAGTTCTTGTCATAATATCCGTATCATTCCATAACGTATTTCGATTTTTGTAAACGTCTTTGTAGAGCTGGTGAAATGTCGTGACCTTCCTTCTCAAGTCAGACCACTTGTTGCTAAGTTCACGAGTGGTGCGATATTTTTCGCGTTCGAGAATTTGATGAAAACGAGTTGAAACACGGTTCCAAAATATTGAATTTGGAGGGATAGTCCCTGAATTTTCGATACAAGATCTTACTAAAGTGATCTCCTCTTCATCCGTCCACGGATTTTGATCACTTGTAGCACTCATCGTTTGGGTATTGAGTAAATTTGTGTGAATTGATTGTGTGAAGTGGTTGAATTTATAGACATAAAAAATTAGTATACGGCCCATGATGCCCTTCACGGGCCGTTTCATTTCCACATTACGGGCCGTGTAGTGTCAACGGGTGATTTTTAAAAATTACAAAGTCTCACGGGCCGTGAGGAGAAGGCGTAACGGGCCGTGAGGACCGTCACGACCGTGACGCGGGATAACATATAGGACCTCACGGCCCATTTGTTCATTTACGCCCCCTAAACACACATACGATTTACTCTGTCACGACCTCCGTTTTTTCATCATTTTCATATGTCACGACCTCCGTTTTTTCATCATTTTCATACCGTCGACTCATTACTACGGTACGTATGCAAATTCGTATTTTATTTTTGTGTATTTATCGTTTAAATATATTAAAATTTAATTTAAAAAATCTGAAAATTTTGAAAAACTGGGGGATACGGGCCGTGAACGTGTGTCACGGGCCGTAACCGTTTGAATTTTCAAAGGGTTACGGGCCGTGACTTCCTTTCACGGGCCGTAACCTTTTGAAAATTTTGAGGGTTACGGGCCGTGACTCTGCTTCACGGGCCGTAACCCTTTTCGTTCTTGTGAATTTATTTTTTTTTTTTTTGCAGATTATGCCGCCCCGCAAACGTACACGTCCGGAGACTGAGCCCGAGGGTCAGGGTGACTTTCTGGACCCACACACTGATCTTCGTTTTCCGAGGGAGACACAGCCACGACTTAAGCTGTGGAAGCTGATTGGACGTCCCCTGAAGGGGACACGCACTATCGATTGGGACGTGCTAGAGGAGGTCGGAGACATAGCACGTGCCCAGGATATCATCGGGCTGGACGGAGAGACGTCGTGGAGGCGGATGTTTGATTTGGGATCGAGGAGGGGCTACCGGGAGCTGACGTTGCAGTTTTTGTGTACGTTTCTGTTCACTCCCGCCTCTGAGGATCAGGACCCCCATGAGCACATAGCGGTTCGATTTATGCTGGGGACCGGTAGGTACGAGTTCACCCTCGCCCAGTGGGCGGTGACTATTGGGTTTTACACCCACTAGGAGACGCAGGATCCTCGTTTTTATTCTGACGAGGTCCAGTCGGAGGCGGCTCCTTTGGTCGGATGGTGGCCGACCATTTCCGACCAGCCGTGGGAGGGCGCCATTAGGGCGACCTCCATTAGGGATCCTTTGCACCGGTATCTACACCGGTGCATTGCCGGCACCATTGCCGGCACCATTGCCGGCAGAGACCAGAGCATGGAGCAGGTGTCGCTCCTTGACTTATTTTTTCTGAGGGCCTTGCTTTCACCTAGACGGGTGAATCTAGCTCACTGCATGGCCGCCTATTTTTTGAGCGTCATTCAGGGCAAGATAAAAAAATATTTATACTAATTGTTAATAAATAAGTATTATCTATTATGTGATTCATAATTATGCCTATTGTTTGATTGTTTTGCAGATGGATAGCCCGATTGTTTGCGGCTCGTACATCACCGTCATTGCCTCGCGCTTAGGGTTGTTTAAGGACGCCCTAATTGCGAGGCAGAATACGGACACGCCGCCTCGGATTTTGGGTCGACAGACCGTCATGGCCATGGGGATTGCCGCCAAATTTGGCGACGACCTCCGATGGTCCACTGATGGTGGTCGGACCATCTGGCAGCCGGTGCCAGACGTTGGTGAGGAGGAGGAGCAGCCGGCGCCGCAGCAGCAGCCGCAGCCCCAGCCACACGCCAGACCACCCGTCCCACCACCTGTTCCCAGGACCATCATTCGGCAGATTCCGCCGACGGGGGAGTTTATGGCGGAGGCACTACATTTGTTGCGCCAGTCCCAGACCTTGCTAGTATGGACGGCGGATGCGTGCAGCATTTTGGCTGCTAGCCAGGGTATCGACCTCCCCCCTCGGCCGGAGTTGCCTCCGTTTGTCAGACGACCTGCGGGTGATGACGAGGAGGCTGCTGGTGGTGGTGATGCGGAGGATGCTGGTGGTGGTCATGACGTATAGATAGTAGGATTTTATTGTTTTATTTACCTTTCATGTAAAAAAATTGAAAAATTATGTTTATATATTATGAGTTATTTTGGATGACGTTTAAATGTTTAATTATATGTTTACAATTGGTTGTGCTTGTGGAGGAAGTGGTTTGTACGAATAATATTAAATCAACCTTTTGGAGAATAAAATCAGTACTTGAACCTACTCGTCCCACATAAAGAAATATATAATCCTCCAGAAAATCCGACGCCAGGCTCTGCAATTATAAAAACATACTTGACTCTCAGTCGGAAAAGTTGCACTGAAAAACATACTTGAATCTTAACATATATTATGCATCTCATATCATTAACATTCCTACACACCTTTTATGCTAACCAAATGCCCAGCTCATATAAACAAAATTCAAAGGTTGAAGAAAAATTCGATAATCTTCTTATTGCATTTTTCTTTGGAAAACGAAAGAATTGATTAAATGTTTACAATTCAACAACAATAAAGAATTGAATAAATAATAGATTAAATGTTTACAATTCAACAACAATAAAGAATTGAATAAATAAAGAATTGAAAGAATTGATAAATGTGTAAACTATACTAAATCTACATGTTCAACCGGGTCTACGGGCCTTAGTTCAAGATATTTTTGAATTCGACTTCCGTATATAGCCTCCCAATCATTGGCGTTTTCTGTTTTGTACAAATGCCAATATTTGCTCGGAACAGGCATTGGATAGTCACCCACTAATCGAATTCTAATGAAATGGCAATCTTGAACATAAGCAATTGAAATTATATGATGTTCACTGATATCACGAGGAGATAACCAGAACGGGAAAAAAGTAGTGGAGTTGCCGATCGATATAAAAATTATAACCACTCGAAACCTGTTAGCAATAAGGATTGTAGCAGGTGGCACTGTCATCCAATTTTTGTGTGGAGCCGCACCTAACCCGTTCCAGTTTAATGATTCCCTTATTTCGTTTATATCAGGAAACATCGCAGCATACCTATGTCTGTTTTCATCCAACTCAGATATAAGTTCCGTACGTATAAAACGCCAGTGATTTTCACCATATCCCGGTGCGAGTGCTATAGCACGAAAACCACAATTGCCGTCCGCTAAAACATCATCCGCACCTGAAATATACGGGAAAAAGAATGATAGAATCCAGCGGTTAAACCGGAAAAAATTGTTTTTATCTTCGTTGCCTGGGATATATGAAAACTTGGAACTCTGTTGAGATAATCCATCTTTGGCTCTTGATTTTGAAGACATGGATTGACTGCGCTGCAAAGGCCCTTGTTTTGACTTCACCACCGAACTTGAATATGTTGGCGGACCTTCAAAATTTTCTCTCGGTTGAACATATGAACTATGTCTGGGGGCGTCTAATATTGTTTCTTTTTGCTTATCTTTTTTTGGACGACCCCGTGTATGTGTTTAGACTTTAGGAGGTTTTTTATCCGTTTTTGAAGGATTAATGAAAGATTTGAAAATATTAATCAAAGATCTTTTCACATTTTCGGGTTGGACAAGTAAATGTTTTGTCACCATCTCCATCTCTTTATGTACATCTACTTGAACCTCCCGTACAATATACGCGGGTGAAAAATCTAGCTTCCTCCAAAAAACATCAATGGCATCGAGCGGGATACATTGACCTATAAAATAATATATTAAATAAAATATAATAAAAGTTTTCATGAAAAAATAAAAAACATAAAAGAACATTCACCGATTTGAAAGTAATTGTTTAATTTACAAGCACACGGAAGACCAAAGCTGGTAAAAAATGGTAGCCACATGATTCTTTGGATATAATTAGATGATTTATCCTGTTAATCTCACCGAATAACATATCCAAAGCCGCAATAGAAACGTTACCTCGCAACAATTTAAGCACTTCATGATTATGCTGCACCATAAGCATGATTTTGCTTTTGGTAAAACTTTCTTTTATAGCAATTTCCTGGGTAGCTAAGATATTATTAATGAAAGGAATAAATCTATCCAGGGTGCTATTGGTTGCTTTCAGGTAACTTTTCAACAACGAATGTTGACTCTCAACTCGGTTCGTTGTGTGCTGACCGAAGTTATAACTTCTATTTATCCACGCCGACACAAATATCTCTTTGTAAGGGTCCAACCAGTTATTTTTGAGGTACATCAGCACTCCTGTTTAAAAAATGCACTTATTTTTATGTAAATATACATATATTTTTAAGAATAACACTAGAAAACTTATTTGAATGGTTGGACACCAATCTGCGATAAAGCCGGTCGTAATTATAAGCGTATATGTCCTCCGTTTCAGAGTTAATAAGTACCGACCACACATGCTGAAAAGCACCCCACTCTTCATTTGAAAAACTCGCCTTACAATGTTTAGCAATATTTTCCGAAATATGCCATCTGCAAAGTAATCGAACAGCACTCGAAAAAACTTCTTCTGACGCATTCATCAGAGCGAGGTCTCGGTCGGTTAGTATAACACGGGGCTCCATACACTTATCTTCCAGCGTTGCTTTTAGTTGCTCTAACACCCATCTGAAGTTGGCTTCACGCTCATAATCAATGAATGCGTGAGCAACAGAAAAAGATTTCAGGGTGGATGTCACACCAACCATTTGAACAAAAGGCATTTTATACAAGTTAGTTTTGTATGTTGTGTCAATCATCAGCACGTGTGGGTACGCACGCCATAATGTGTGAGATGTGCGATGTATAAAAAAAACCCCGTCGACGGTATTTGTCGGTTCATCAATGTGAGGGGTGTAAATATATTGATGTTGTTGTAGTATAGAAAAAAAACCTGCATTGGGGTTTCACCAATTCTGGTGGACTTTTTTATTTTTGCCCGAGCGTTGTATATGGTTCGTAACACAGACACGTTATTGGGATTTTGTTCCCTCAACGTGCCTAGAATGTTTCGAGGGTCAATATTTTGCTCGGTCAGATTCTTTACAGTAGAAAGCTCATTTTCGGTGAGCCTCATTGCGTATGCATGTCCTTCCAGGTGTTCAGCAGGTTCATGGTTATGAGTATCATCCACAACAACTATAATCCACCCATCTCTCTGCATCTGGTACTTACCCTGCAATTCAAATTGACAGTTTGTTTTTTCCGTGCCACTTTTTCTTAGAGTGGATGCTCCCTTATATACACCACCCCGATCGCATTTCAAGCAAATTTTAACCACCAAACCATTCGAATTTCTTTTCGAACGTTTGGTGACAATAACGAACCCATTTTCTCTCCCCACGTTAGTTGCCCAATCAACTAATTCTTTACGAGATGAGAAAACCTAATCAATTTAATTTTTTAGTTAGTTATTACTAAATGATAGTAAAATGAAAGTAAAATTAAATATGATATATCTTATAACCTGATTCGTGTCGTATAAACCCTTTTTACCGGAACCAGAACCGTCATTATCCCCGCTGCTATCTCCACCGTTATCACCCCCGTCATCGCCGCTGTCATTCCCGCCGTAATTGGACGCGAACTGTCCTAAATAGTTTGAAGCAGCCTCATCGTAATAACCGTAACCCTCCTAAGGGTAATAGTTAGATTCCAAACCGAATAAATATTTGCTATCCCAGAAAGACATCGTAACGTTAAATATTAACGTTAATATAGTACTTGAAATGGAATATTGCGTTTATGTAGTAGTTAAAATGAAATGAATTTATATCGTAGAAATTTGAATTATGAAATGAATTTATAAACTAACGTTTATATAGTAGTTGAAATGGAATATTGCATCTCGTCACATAATTAACACGAATATCGAGGAATATTACGTCATATCAAATAATGTAATAAATATAAAATTACACGACTATCGAGGAATATTACGTCATATCAAATAACGTAATAAATACAAAATTACACGAAAAACGAGGAATAATATATCTCGTCAAATTATTAAAGGTGAAACTAGGACCCGTAAAGAAGTTCACGGCCCGTAAGTGGAAATCCAAACGGGTCGTTACGAGCTTCACGGGCCGTGAACAAATACGGCCCGTGTTTATATTCACGGGCCGTTACGTTTTTGAATTACGTTTTTGAATGACTGATTTGACTACCGATAGGCCATACGGCCCGTGAAGGGCCTTACGGCCCGTAAGGAGGGCGTCCATTTATCCCAGAGGGCGTCTCTTTATTAGGTCCCTTGTACTAATTACAGCTTAAAACTTCAAGTATTTTCAAATAATTTATTCCAGTACTTGTTCTGGTTGTTCTAGTTACTGCTTAAGTTGAATTGGTGAATTATTTAGCATACTTTCTTGTAGTCTTAATCCTTTCGTTGGTAATGGTAAACAGAAAGTGTATAACCATTTTCACTATAACTCTTAAAATATTAAAAAGGAAAAAACATAAGTCAAAGGAGTAATGGTTGGCTTTCCAATATTGTCTCCTAATTAGAAGACCTCACAGGCTGTCACCCGTGTTTAGTTGCCTTGTTTAAGCCTTTTTTTATTTTCTATTTATATTGGTGTTTCTTCCCTGTGTACGGATTATCCTAAATGAATACAAACAATATTTTCTCTGTATACCAATTGAAGATGGTATCAGAGCATGTTTGATCCTGGAAAATTCTAAGCTTCAAGATGCCTGACATAGAAACAACCGTCAGCCAAATTCCTGATGAATTGACGATGCAGATTGCTGCTCTTCTGCGAAATGGTCTCGGAACACAGCAAACAACGACAAACTCTGAGAATCTATCCATAGGGATTAAACTCGGCGGTGATAACTATGCCTTATGGGCAACCCTGATGAAGAAAGCCAATGGAGGCAGGGGAAGAAGCTCTCACATTACGGGCGACCCCGTGCCTCCCTCAAAAACCGACACAGGTTACTCACGCTGGGAACAAGACGATGAGTGTGTCTTCACCTGGATTATCCAGAATCTCGAATCCAACTTGGTTAATAACGTTTCACATTATCCGACCGCAAAAACCTTGTGGGATGGTTTGGCAACTACATACGGGTTCGGAACCGATTCATTACAAGTCTTTGACCTCCATAAAAGAGCCAACTCCCTTAGACAAGGATCTGACACTTTGGAAGATCTGTGGAATAAATTGCAAAGCATATGGATGTCCATTGATAGAAGAGATCCAAACCCCATGAAAGACCCGGAAGACATCCAGATCTATAATAAGAAGACTCAAGAGCAAAGGTTATACCAATTACTCACAGCACTCGATGACAAAATGGAACCTGTAAAAAGGGATATTCTAAAAAAAGACCCTCTTCCAACGGTGGAAATGGCTTACGCCACCATACGAAGGGAAGCTGCTAGATTGAATATCCTAAGATCTGGACCATCCGATAATGATTCAAAAGAGATTGGGAAGGGATTGGCTGCAAAAGACTGGTCACAAAGAACAAAGCTTCGACCTAGAGATAAAGAAGATAAATCCAAGCTCTTTTGCACCCACTGTCAAATGAAGAAACACACGAAAGACCAATGTTTCAGGCTCATCGGTTATCCAGAGTGGTGGGGAGACGGTCAGAAGCAAAAGAATTCAAGGGCTGATGACAAAGGAACGCCAGCGGCAGGAGGGGGAGTGGCTCCGATCGAAAAAGGCAGCAGCGGTGGTTTTGGGTGATTGGCTACAACCACCGATGATAATTTGATAGGTAAAGGGTTTGAGAATTACATCTCAAGCCCTCCCACTCTTAAATCTAAAGCCTGCCATGTTCAGCCCATATCTCAACCTAAAACTTCAAAGAATTAGATATTTGATTGTGGGGCCACAGATACCATGTCTTATGATCCCAAAGAGTTTTGTAATATATCAACACCATCTAAATCCCATATCGAGACCGCTAGTGGGGAAATGGTTCAAGTTAAAGGGGGAGGTTCTATCATTTTTCTGAAAAAATGAAAATTAACAATTGTTTATACATTCCCTCTCTTTCCTCCAAACTTTTATCCATTAGCCAAGTTACAAAGCAACTTAATTGTGTCGTGCTCATGTATCCTCATTTTTGTGTTCTACAGGACATTCGTATGAAGGAGATCGTTGGGCGTGGTACTGAACAAGGAGGCCTCTACTACGTTGATGAGGTGGTTCACAAGGGACATGCCATGCTTGCTCATGGGACAACCGAAAGACAACTATGGTTATGGCACCGACGTCTTGGTCATCCCTCTTTTAGCTATCTTAAAATTTTGTTTCCTAGTCTTTTTTCGAATAACTCCATTAAGGAGAAGTGTGAAACTTGCATTCTTGCAAAAAGTCATAGAGTCTCCTTTAATAGAAACGATACTAGAGTTGAGTCTGTTTTTTCTTTAATCCATTCTGATGTTTGGGGCCCAGCCCCTAATAGCACTAATAGTCGGTTCAGATATTTTGTTCTTTTTGTGGATGATTTTTCACGTATGAATTGGGTATACTTCATGAAACATAAGTCAGAGGTCCCTGAAATCTTTTTTATGTTCTATAAAATGGTTCAAACTCAATTTGGAAAAAAAATACAAATCCTCCGTTCTGATAACGGGACTGAATTTGTGAACAAACCAATGAAAACCTTCTCCCAAGAAAATGGTCTCATTCATCAAACTACTTGTCCTAATACTCCACAACAGAACGGTACCTCAGAACGGAAAAATCGCACATTACTCGAAAAGACACGTGCAATTATGATTGAATCTCATGTCCCTATGTCCTATTGGCCAGAAGCTGTTGCCACATCGGCATACCTTGTTAATCGTCTTCCAACTCAAATCCTAGGACATAAAACCCCGTTGGATGTCCTAGCCACCCAAGTAAAAGTTCCATCCATAATGACCTTACCTCCACGTGTGTTTGGATGCTCGGTGTTCATTCACACTCCAAAAACTAATCGAAACAAACTTAGTGCCTGTGCTGAAAAATGTGTTTTTGTTGGGTACGGTGTCCACCAAAAGGGCTATCATTGCTACAATCCTGTCACTCGTCGAGTTCATGTAACCATGGACCTTGACTTTATCGAATCTGACTATTTTTTCGACCATCAATCTAGTGCTCAGGGGGAGAAAATAAGTGAGTCACTCGATTGGTTTGATTGGTTGTTATATCATAGTTGCTCGACGGATGTTCCAACAGAGCCGGTAGATGGCGCCAGTGAACCTACTTCGGCCAATGTTAAAGAGGATGACGAGTTTTCTCACACAACCAACGACTCTCCTAAGGACGGTGTCCAACATGAAGTCGAAGAAGTCGAAGCCGGAGAGCCAAATTCAGATATGACAAACAATGAGGTAAACAACTCACAACATCACGATAATTCCACAAATGTTACTAATCATGACAGGTTAGAAACCTCGCATGTGGAACACGAAGAACAACAAAACACTCATGTCCTCCTTCCCAGAAGAAACAAGGGAGTCCCTCTTAACCGGTATTCCCCAGAGCACACCTCTCGTACCTCCAAATACCTAGTAAAAACTGACAGGGGGAGGGTGGCACAAGTTGCAAAAGCCTTTTCAGCCACACTACTTTTAGAAAAGATCCCTACCACAGTCCAAGAAGCCGAGAGGACGACCGAATGGAGAGAGGCAATGAATTTAGAAATGGAGGCTTTGAAAAAGAGTGGCACATGGGAAAAATGTACTTTACCTCAAGGGAAGAAACCGGTTGGCTGCAAATGGGTATTTAATATCAAATATAAATCTGATGGCACCATTGAACGACACAAGGCTAGATTGGTAGCCAAAGGATATACACAAACTTATGGTATCGATTATTCTGAGTGTTTTTCCCCAGTTGCTAAAATTAATACTATCAGAGTTCTTTTCTCAGTAGCAGCAAATGAAGATTGGCCTCTCCATCAATTTGACGTTAAAAATGCGTTTTTGCATGGAGACTTGGAAGAAGAAGTTTATATGGACCCTCCCCCGGGGTTCTCAGGTGATTTTAAAGAAAATGAAGTTGTAGGCTGAAAAAGGCATTATATGGGCTCAAACAATCTCCGCGCGCGTGGTTCGGGAAGTTTACTATGGCCATGAAACGTTATGGGTACAAACAAAGTAACGCCGACCATACCTTGTTCTACAAAAGGAGGGGAACTCGTGTTACATGTCTTATAATTTATGTCGATGACATGATCATAACAGGAAGTGATGACGAAGAAATTAACTCCCTCCGGAAGAATCTCTTCACCGAGTTTGAAATGAAAGACCTTGGGGGATTGAAATATTTCCTAGGGATTGAAGTGCTTCGGTCAAGAGAAGGGATTTTTATCTCTCAACGAAAATATATCCTGGACTTGCTTGCTGAAGTGGGCATGGTGGATTGCAAAACCAATGATATTCCCATGATTGTGAACCATAAACTGAGAATGGTTGAAGGAGCCAAACTAGCAAATAAAGAAAGGTACCAAAGGTTAGTGGGAAAGCTAATCTACTTGGCCCACACTCGACCAGACATTTCGTACGTAGTAGGAGTTGTAAGTCAATTCATGCACAACCCTCAAGAAGATTATATGGAGGCGGTTATGAGGATTATCCGATATCTAAAGGGCACAGTAGGGGAAGGAATCATGTTTAAGAGAAATGGCCACCTAGATGCTGAAGTTTTTACAGATGCCGACTGGGGAGGAAATCCGAATGACAAACGATTAACCTCCGGTTACTTCACTCTCCTTGGAGGTAACTTGGTAACGTAGAGGAGTAAGAAGCAAAAAGTAGTGTCTTTATCAAGTGCAGAATCTGAGTTTAGGGGTATTACTAAAGGGATCACCAAGATCCTGTGGTTAAGGAAGATAATGAAAGAAATTGGTGCTCCACTTAAAGGTCCGACTCAGTTAAGATGTGACAACAAAGCTGCCATTAAAATCTCAGAAAACCCAGTTCAGCATGACAGAACCAAACACGTTGAAATAGATCGTCACTTCATTAAAGAAAAGATTGAAGACGGTACCATCGAACTCCCGTTCGTTAGGTCGGAAGATCAACTGGCAGATATTCTGACAAAGGCCGTTGCGACTAAAACGTTTAAATCAATTTTAATCAAGTTGGGTATTGGAGATCCCACTACACAATTTGAGGGGGAGTCTTAAAATATTAAAAAGGAAAAAACATAAGTGAAAGGAGTAATGGTTGGCTTTCCAATATTGTCTCCTAATTAGAAGACCTCACAGGCTGTCACCCGTGTTTAGTTGCCTTGTTTAAGCCTTTTTTATTTTCTATTTATATTGGTGTTTCTTCCCTGTGTAAGGATTATCCTAAATTAATACAAACAATATTTTCTCTGTATACCAATTGAAGAATAACACATGATGAAGTGATGTTTATATTAAAAAGACTACATATTATTAACTTTTTATATACATAAGTATAACATTCGTTTACTTTAGTGAGCAAATGGTTGCGAGAGGTAAAGAAGGAATATGAATAAGGAATTATCATTTGTGAATGGTGGTTGTGTATTTTTGGTTAGTAACACGTGATCGGTTGTTCATTTATGGTTGTTGAATTTTATTTGATATGTTTGGTTGGTGATTTCATGGTGTAAGTTTGAATTTTGAAACACTCCGATGTGATGTTAAAATAAATTATTACATACACTTAGTGTGTGCATGTTAAAATGCACAACCATTTTTGTAGTATGTAAATGTCTAATATGTATCTATTGTTTCTCTTCTTCTATATAGCCAACCAATCAAATGTTGGATTAAATGCATAGTCTATACTCAAATATATATTAATCATTTAAAATCACTTTTAAAACATTTGCAATGCATTATATAACATGACAACTGAAGAATAAGAAAATACTCAAATTAGTTGTGTTTTAATTAACATAATAATACAAATTACCTATTCGATTAACATTTAGAACTATCATGTATCTCTTTAAGCATCTATTAAAGCCATAGATGCTTTAAAAATTGTTATTCTTAAGTGATATAGACATAAAAGTAAAAAAAAATCTTAAAGCATTGTTATCCCCCATCTTCTTCATAAAGCATATGTCAAAGCTATAATAGTTAGAAACTTGTTTAAAACGATATGGACAAAAATTAAACAAGAATTTTTAAGCTAGAAACTTAGGTGGTGTTTGTTTTTTAAAAAAACATCTTCCTCACCTCTTCATCTGCGTGCACGCAGACGCGGGAAGAGGTTTTAAGTACGCAGACTGTTTGTTTTTTGGAAGATGTTTCATTAAAAAACATCTTCCTGAGGTCTGCATGGAGAAGATGTGGTGTTACCACTTCTCAGGTCTTCTCAACCTCTTCTCCTCTTTACCCCCAACCCAGACTTCTCTTCTAATATGTTCAAGCCTTCAACCCACCACCACTTTCCTCTCCTCTCTTCACTGAAGCCCTTCTCCGGCCGCCACCTCCTCTCACCCTGCCTCTAGCTCACGCCGCCACCGCCGCTCCTCTTCTGCTCCGGCCTCTCCTCTTCTGCTCACTGTCGTCGCTGCTCTTCTTCTGCCTCCCTTTAGCGACCGCCGCCCCTCTAGCGATCGCCGCCCCTCTTTCGCGTCGCCGCCGCCATCCAGGGCCCCCCGCCCCCGCCCCTCTTCTGCGCCGCCGCGGCCCTCCAGGGCCACCCGCTGCCGTCGCCCTCCAAACATCAAAGGTTTGGGTCGGGTAAGCTTTCGGAGTTGTGACGGTAGGTTTGACTTTGCGGCGGTTGACGGTGTTGCTGGTGGTGGTAACAGGGGCCGTCTGGTGGTTCGTAACGGGTGGGTGGGGATCGATGATTCAGGCTCGAAAACCCCGGTTCATCTGCATTTGAGTATTCGGGTCGAACGTGACCCGAGGTTCGTCTTCGAGTTTGACGGTGATATTTCTGGGGTTCCACCGAGTCGTGATGTTATGGGTCAAGAATAGATGCAATAACGTGGGGTCCTAAGGGATCACAATTTGGCAATTGTGTGCTCGTATGATGGTTCCGATATATCGTTGGATGATCTCGATTAGACGGTAGTCATGATGTATGGTCAAGTGTTAGAAGATTAGGACCATTAGGTTGATCTGTTTATATGTTTGGCTCATTGTATGCATTACTTTTAGATTTGTAAACTTGTAATATGTTTGTATGTAGTTTGATACTGTCCACGAAAATTTAACTTAAATCCCCTCATCCGAATGTAATTTTTGTATGTAAATGTTTTAAAATTCTTTAATTTGTTTAAAGTAGACAACAAGGCAATTATCGTATGTCTTAAGGTTAATTACAGAATATTTCAACATTATGCAAATGTTAAAAAAACAAACAGTCTTTTTCTTGTAGACTGCAGACATTTGGTCCACCTCTTCTGCTGCAGATGTCTGCAGATGTAGTCCGCAGACTGCAGACATTTTTCTGCAGAAAAAACAAATAACACCTTACTCTTTTAGCATATGATTAACACGTTCATGCTCACATTCTGTGAATTATTACATCCTACAGATAAAGCACATGAAATTATCATCATTTTCTTATATAAATTTAAATGAAATATGAAAAAGAATACAAAGGAATAGAACAAAAATAAAAGAAATGACAAAATGTCCTCATTCGATAAGCACACGATAGCTCACCTTTATGCACATATGTACATTCCACACTCTCCCTTTCCTTTGTAACGAGAAGGGTTAAGAACAATTGAGAAGAGCTACTCGACTTCTCTCTTTAAGAACATCACAACGTTGGAGAAGAGATGAAGTTTGTAAATGCGTACATGTCAAAGCGGCCAATTTCAAAACAACATCAATTAAGAAAAAGGCAAACAAGACACACAAGTCTTCTTTAAAGGTCTAGGAAGTGTCAAACCAAATGTACCATATTTACACATTATCGCCTTACGTTTCCACAAAAGAGTGTTTCCATGATCAAAACCCGTAACATCTAGGAAATATAACAACAATCTTAACGTTACCAAAAAGTAGAGGTGGCAAAATGGGCGGGTCGGATTGGGTTGGTTGTTAGGTTAGGATGGATTTGGGTCGGGATGGATTTGGGTTAGGATGGGTCATTTAAAAAAAAGGTCAGGATGGGTTTGGGTCAGTATGTGTTTGGATCGGGATGGGTTCGGATCAGTATGGATCATTTTTAAAAAAATCAATACTATTTTACTAGTTTTCTACAATCCAACAACACATATAGACAGATACATATACGAGCTCAAAGAGATACATATACGACTTCATCTATAAAGGGTCGGTACCTTCAATAAATCAACGTTGATGATGTGGTGGTGAAGTTGAGCCCCAACTGTAGGTGTGGTGGCGGTGAGCGATGAAACTCAACGGAGGTGAAGACTGATGCGGAGCTCGACTGTAGGTGTGGTGGTGGTGCACGATGAAACTTGATGGAGGTGGGAGGCTGTAGGTGCGGTGGCGATGCGATGGACCGGTGGCGATGCGGGGGGCCGGTGGCGAGGCGGGGGGCCGGTGGCGAGGCGGGGGGCCGGTGGCGAGGCGGGGGCCGGTGGCGGCGCGGCGGGCCGGTGGCGGCGCGGCGGGCCGGTGGCGGCGCGGCCGGCCGGTGGCGGCGCGGCCGGCCGGTGGCGGCGCGGCCGGCCGGTGGCGGCGCGGCGGTCCAGTGGCGATGTCACACCCCGACCAAGTGGCGGAACATGCCGGGCTGCGACTATGATTGTTCAAATGCACACGACACTATTAAAATGACAATATTTAATCAGCTCATTCATTTCACAACATGTTCTTACAAATACAAGAAAATAAATAGTTCTTAACTAATAACCTAACGGTCCAAAATATAATAATGTCTTTAAATCTTCAATCAACCGACAATCAAACATGTAACATTGTATAAAATATATTTTGTCAACATGTATGTTGGTGAGTAATTCCATGACTTCATAAATATAATATAAGGCGAAATCCACAACTCAAATATGTGAAACCATAAATAAAAGCGACAATTGAGGTATATAAATCATAAATAAATGAGACTCCTTTCTAATATATATAACTACCATATTATAAGGAGGAGCGTATGATCATACTTATTGGGGATGAGGATGAGGCTAATCGATTAAAATCAATAAACATTTAGCAATTAATCATATGAGGAATATAACATATAATTGGACAATTATTCTAAGCAACACATAACCTAAAGCTTGTGGTTTGAGGATCTAAGTGTTAAATCATTTTCGTTTGAGTAAGTATGCTTGCTACCCCTAAAGTATAGAAGAGAAAACAGGGATGAAATTACTCACTTGGAAAAAAAGTGGCGTCGATGAACAAACTTAGAATAAAATCCTCAAGTAAGCGAGCCTGATGGTTTAACGTGCGTGTCTTGAATTGAAAGATCTTGAGTAAGTTTTGAGTCTTGAGGATGGAATATAAATGGTATAAAAGTTCATAAAAATAAGGCTTGGGTTTTCGGAAGTTTTAGTTATATTTTATAAAAGTGTGTTTAAATAGAGTAAGGATGAAATGAGTTTTACAAGAAACCGGGTCCTTGATGTTTAGTTTTACTCAACCTTTGTTAAGTTTTACATAGGGGAGTTGGTTTAGTGCTAGTGTGCACGATCCCACCAATGTAAGCATCAAGATCCGACTTACAATCTCTTAAACTCGAGTTGAGACTTTAATTAATAATAAAAATCGCTTAAACCCGATCTTAGTATAAAACCAAGTTTGGTTTCGTCATACCATAATCTTAGAACTATAAATAATATAAAGTAAAACATAAGTAAAAAAAATTTAGAAAAGATTTTTGGTGGTTTGAACATTGACTAACTCCTTAAAACGAGTGTTCGGTTTTACTCGGTTTTTACACGAAACTTGGGTTCAAGCCAAGATTTGTTCTACACTTCCAAAATCTTAAGTAATATGTGTAATATAAAATAAAACATAACTAAAAAGATAGGTTGAACTTTGGTGGTTTGAACATTGACTAACTCGTTAAAATGTGTGTTCGGTTTTACTTGGTTTTTACCCAAAAGTTGGATTCAAGCCAAGATTTCTTCTACACCTCCATATCAACTATAAAATAACTAAAATATAAAGAAAAACTCAGATCTAAAGTGTTTGATGTAACATGGTTGCTTAAAAGTTATTTAAAGTGCTTAAACGAGCGTTCGGTTTGGTTCGGTCCTTGACTCGGTATGAACCTGAGGATGGTTACCACATGTCCAAAACTATAGAACTAAAAATAAGGTAAAAGTTCCAGATCTAAACTCAAACAAAAAAGTTAAGCGAGTAAATTTCCCGAAAACGACCGAAACGAGCCTAAAATGCATAAATATGTGTTTGAATGCCCACAAGCCTTAAATAAAAATGAAATGGTTTTGTCAACATAAAATAACTTAGAAAAACTGAAAATATCCAAAAACACATACCCGAAATGGTTTGAAATGCAAGATTCAGTTCCATTGACTTTTTAAAGTTAAAACTTAAGCAAAACTAGCTAGAACAACTTGTAAGATCAAAAATTTGGAAGAAGAAGATGAAAATGTGCAGGTGAAATGGTTGAGAATGAGTGGTATTTATAGGGAAGAATTAGGGTTTGAGGGAATGGGTAATGCGTTTGTTCGGTGGGTAAAAGGGTGCACTTTGATTATTTTATTTAAAATAAATTTTGATTTAAATATTTTATGACCAGGTATAAAAACATGTTTGGAGGGTTCTAGAATAATTATGGGTTAGGTCTTGGTTGGTTTGGATGGTTAAAACACGAGTTCGGGCCTTAAACGAGCTTAAACGAACCGAAAATGTTAAAAAAACTGATTTTGCTGAAACGAACTGTGGGTCACGCAACGTAGCGAGCTGAGGCCAGCCTTACGCGCCAAGTGAGGTGGGGGCTCTCGGGAAAACTTTGATTTTTTAGAAATTTTAGTCCTTGTAGTTCATTTTAGGTCGTTTTGAGCACAAACTAAGTGTTTTAAACATCGTTAAAGACTTCGGAACGAAATGACAAGTATGAAACATGATTATAACATAAAATCCACCATTTTATTAATATCCAAAGATCCTAAGAACAAAACGGGTTGGGTTTACAATACAGAATAACAAATACAAAGCTAGTCGAAAATGACGAATGTCAAATTCGACGTGGCGGACCAGTGGCGACGCGGCGGACCGGTGGCGACGCTACGGACCGGTGGTGATGCGCAATGAAACTCAACGAAGGTGGGAGGCTGTAGGTGTGTTGATGGTGTGGTGTACCGGTGGCGATGCGGTGGTGGTGTGGTGGACCGATGGTGATGCGGTGGTGGTGCGGTGGTGCTTGTACGACGGAGGCGATCAATTTGAGTGAAAGAAACATTGACTTATTGTGACTTGTAGATCTAATTTTGAAAACCTATCTTGACCTATGTTTCTTTTTTTCAAAAAGGCTTTTAATCCATCTTGACCCCCTTGTGTTTTTTATTTAATCCATTCTAACACATCCTTACTTTTTAAAACACTCATTATGACTCAAAATCACATCCTTGGACTTTTTTTGTCACATCTACCAAAAAGTAACATCAACTTAGGTATACAAATGAATCCAATGTTCAACGAACAGTTCGTGAACCATTCGGTGGGATGTTCATTTATGATCGTTTGTTTCATAAATAAAGAAGCATGAACAAAAATAGTTTAATTAAACGAACGGACATAGACACGGACCGTATTCGTTCAATTATATGTTTGTTTATGGTCTTAATTTTTGTGTTAGTTATGTTTATGATCATATCAAGTTTTTTCTGGATATTTATATTAAATACTTATTTATCTCATGTAGATCTTATGTAACGCTTGTGATAAAACCCTAGATTTTATTTTAAATTTTAAAAATAAATATATGATTATTTGTGCTCATTTATACTAATGATCATTTGTTTGCGTGCATGGTCCATTACTTTCAATAAGTGTTTATAAACAAGTTTATTTTCTTAACAAACAAACATAAACAAAAACAAAATTATATTAGTATTCGTTTATTTCGTTTACGACCGTAAATCAATTATGATATTTAAACCAACAAACATCCCAATTCTCAAATACCAAAATACAATCAACAAAAACAAACACCAATCATTCCCAAACTAACACACATTCCATGTGACCCCTTTCTTCTCCACACAAACACACCCGCACACACCAAAAACACCTCAACTGTGTGCAATCATTTCATCATGACCAAATGCTTCAGCCTGACCGCTTCTAGAACCTTCTGCCTCCGGTCCACCTTCTCCACCTCCGGCCTCCGATCCACCATCACCGACCTCGGCGACGGCACCGTCATCCACTGCTGGGTCCCCAAACACCGCCACTCGACCCGACCCGACCTCCTCCTCCTCCACGGGTTCGGCGCCAACGCCATGTGGCAGTGGGGCCCCGACTTCATCCCCCGGTTCACCCGCTACTTCAACCTCTACGTCCCCGACCTCCTCTTCTTCGGCGACTCGTTCACCACCCGGCCCGACCGGTCCGACTCGTTCCAGGCTCAGTGCGTGCACCGAGTCATGGAGGTGAACTCGGTGAGGAGCGTGAGGGTGGTGGGGCTGAGTTACGGTGGGTTTGTGGCGTATAGTATGGCGGCGCAGTTTAAGGGGTGGGTGGAGAGGGTGGTGATATGCTGCGCCGGGTGTGTCTGGAGGAGAGGGATGTGGCGGAGGGGATGTTTCCGGTGGGGAGTCTGGAGGAGGCGGCGGAGATGCTGCTGCCGCAGACGCCGGAGAAGATGAAGGAGTTGATGAAGGTCACCTTTGTCAAGCCTCCGGTCAAGATGCCTAAGTGCTTACTTGTCGACTTCATTGATGTAAGCTTAATTTTGGTTAAATTTATTATTATTACTCCTCAGTTGTTAGTTGTTAGATATTACTTATTAGTTAATTTTTTGACAATATTAAGCTGATGTTTGGGTGAAAGGAATGGAATAAAATAATATTGAGAAACTAGTATAATTTTCAAGTAAAATTATGTTTGAGTGGGTAATGAAATATAAAACTCAAGGGATTTCAAATTCCCGCTCTAAGTGAAAGGATTTTGAAATCCCACCATCAAGGAAATTCGAGTGGAAGCATTCTATTGAGTTTACTTGTAATTACTCACTCAAACACAATTTTACTTGAAAATTATATTAGTTTCTCATTTTCATTTCATTCATTCCAACCAAACGCTCACTAAATATTCACCGTATCTGCACATCGTAGGATTCGAACCTATAATCATTTGGTTAAAGAACATATTTTTACCATAAAGTTATCCTCTTGGGACTGTTATTAGTTTATTACCACACACACCACACTTTTTTACTGGGAAAATAAATGTCTTTTGAATAACCTTGTTTCCGGTCAATACGGTCGTATATGTTTTTTAATAGAGTTGTTTTAGCTTTCATTTTAATGGATATTATCTACATGTTTATATACGGTCGAAACGACCGTATCGGTTTACACTAAAAAAAAAGTCGATTGTGGTTCTGTTTGAAACTTTGGTTTCAAAGTTCAAACTTTAAAATAAAGATTTATATATACGATAAACAACGGTCGACCGAACTTATATCACGTTTGATCGGAACTGTTTAAAAATAAGTTCAATCAAACGTGCTTAAAGTTTGAACGAACATATTTAAAATTCAAACGAACCTATTTAAGAGTAAAGACGTGTTGAGGTGTGTGAGAGTTAATATGCAAGTTATGAAACATGAGGGACTAAATGTGACTGTTTTGTATTCTATTTGGGTTTTACCGTACTTAGTTTGTTAATAGTTGTTAACGAGAGTAGAGGTAGTGATCGAATGTCAGTGATGAGGACTACTTCTTCTTGGTTTTAATTCTGTAATCAAGTTTTTGATTCAATCGAATACACGTTTAGTTTTCATTATTTGTCTTTGGTGTTGATTTGATTTACAACAATTGGTATCAGAGCCAAATTAGGGCTCAATCGGAGAAGATGAAGGGAAAAGAAATTCGATTGAAGGTAGACAGAGTAACCATGGTGTCTGCAACCAAGTTTGAACTGGAGAAGTTCGACGGAAAAAACAATTTCGGCCTGTGGAGGCTAAAGATGCGAGCCCTTCTGGTTCATCAAGGGGTGGTTGATGCACTCGCCGGGGAAGCCAAGTTGCCGGAGACGTTGACAGACAAAGAGAAGAAGGATATACTTCAGAAGGCACACAATGCCATCATTTTGAGTCTGGGAGATCGAGTTCTCCGGGAGGTTTCTAAGGAGACCACGGCAGCCGGAGTATGGACCAAGTTAGAAAGCCTCTATATGACGAAATCACTAGCTAATCGCCTGTCCCTCAAGAAGAGATTGTACACCTTTCACATGAGTTCAGGTAAAACCATTGATGATCACACTGATGAATTCAATAAGCTGGTTCTAGACTTAGAGAACATAGAGGTCACCATTGCGGATGAAGATCAAGCGATCTTGTTCTTGACATCACTTCCACAAAGTTTTGAACATTTTGTGGATACCCTGATGTACGGTCGAGATACTTTAACCATGGAAGAAGTGCTAGCCGCACTTAACTCCAAGGAATTAAAGAAAAGAACGGATGTTCAAGATGAATCAGGGGAGGGCTTATTTGTGAGGGGGAGGCCTGAACAAAGGAACTTCAGAGGTAAGAATGGGTCCAGGTCAAGGTCCAAGTTCAAGCAAAGATGCTATGTATGTCAATCAGAGAAGCACCTGAAGAAAGATTGTCTAGAAAGGAAAAAGAAGAGGAGTGACACTCAGTTCAAAGGTGGTCAGGTGAACAACTCCCCCGAGGGTTCCCTAGATGGCTATAAAAGCTCAGATGTACTAATGATGACCAGTGGGCCCAAAGACAACAAATGGGTCCTTGACTCAGGGTGCTCTTATCCAAGGTTTAAAAGTACGGAAACGAGCCTCGAGGCGTTTTGTCTACGCCTCACGAGGCGTAAGCCTCGAGGCGAAACGAGGCGTATACCCGAGGCGGAAATAATAAATAAATAGAAAAATTATATATGTTATAAAAATAAAATAATAGAACATCAAACAAAGCATATTCTTAAGCAAATTCATCATCAAATTTAAAAGTCATCACACACAACGTATCACAAAGTCTAAAACATAAAATAGAGAGGAAATTAAGCACACATTAAAAGTTTGTAATCTAACTCAAATTCAAACAACATAAAAGGCATCACTTTCTAACTCGTTATCCTCACAACCATCTTCTTCTACCCAATTCGTTTCACCATCATCATCCTCATCCTCGTCAATCAAATCTATTTGAACGCTTTTTCTTTTCCTAGATGACGAACTTCCACCTGCATTGCTACTTCCCTCCCCAAATGCTCTCCCACCTCCGTCCACACCTGCATCGCCACCTCCAATTTCCTCTTCATCGGTATCAATTGGGTCAGCTAACCACTCATCATCAGACAGCACATCTTCAACAACCAACGGATCATCTTCTTCTTTTAAAGTAGTCTTCTTCAAGAATTTCTGCCTCAACTTTTTATTGTACATAATGTAGACCAAGTTGTTCATTCTTTCGGTTGTCAATTGGTTTCGTCTCTTTGTATGGACTTGATTAAAAGTACTCCAATTACGTTCACAAGCCGAAGCGGAACACGTAAGACCCAAAACTTTTATTGCAAAAGCCTTGAGTTCGGGAGTCTCATCTCCATATTCGCCCCACCATTTAACTATATATGTTTATACAAAATTAGTGAATAATTTAATTTATATAAAATACAAACTATAATAAAAATATCAACAAATAATTTACCCGGTGGACGTGTCTGATATGTCGCCAAAGAACCTCTATATCCAAATAATCCCTTTTTTTCTTTATACGTAATTAGTTGATCTTCGATCTTCATATAAATACTAGGATCTTTACAGAGTTTATCCATAACGTCATATAATCCTCGCTTGATCTCCGGATGCTCAGAAACATTGGGACTCCATCGATATTGTGGATTTAAGTAGTAGGCAGCCGCATGTAAATCACGATGCATTTGGAACTCCCATCTTTTATCAATGATGTCCCATATCTCTTTATAAGAAGAGAGATCGTTATCCAAGTTCTTTGCTATTTTTTCTTTACAACTATCCATCGCTCCATAAATAAATCCCATGGCTGGTGTATGCTCCCCATCAACAATTCTCAAAACTTCAACAAGTGGCATTGTGGTTTTAATGGAATAAACCACACTAGGCCAAAAACTTCTCTCATCCATGACTATTTTTTTAACCTCTTTTCCATCAGCTTTCTTAGCCCAAGCACATGTCCCCCATTCGGTTGAAACAAACATTTGTTGTAAAGCGTCTTTCGATTCATAAATACTTTGTATCGTCAAAAATGCTGTGGCGAATCTTGTGGCAGCTGGTCGAAGAAGATCTTTCTTTAAAATCTTTCGAGCTAAACTCAACACCCACCGATGGTTATAGATAAAATTGCTTACTTTTTTTGCTTTAAGCAAAGCTCTTTTATGTTGCATCAAATTACCGATATCTTCAAGCATCAAATCAATGCAATGAGCGGCACACGGGGTCCAATACAAGCCTTTTCTCTTCTCCATTAACAACGCTCCAGCAGCTTTGTATGCACTAGCATTGTCGGTCACCACTTGAACTACAATATCTTCACCGATTTCTTCAACAACTTCATCAAGCAACTCGAATATTTTTTCAGCATTTTTTATACAATCTGATGCATCAACAGTTCTCAAAAAAACAGTACCATATTGATTGTTGACCAAAAAATTAATCAAACTTCTATTTCTCATGTCTGACCAACCATCTGATAACAAAGAAACCCCGGTGGTCTTCCATGTAGCTTTTATGTCCTCCACCATTGTAGTGGTCGTGTTAACTTCTTCCTTAAGGATCCAAGTCCTTAACTCATGCATGGTAGGGGGCTTCAATCCTCGGCCGAAGTTCCCAACTGAACGTAGCATACTAGTAAATGATGGACTAGTTGCTACGTTAAATGGTATTCCATTCTCAAAAAAAAATCTTCCAATATCCAAACAGACTCTGTTTCGATGCTCTTTTGCACTCGCTGGTGTCATTTTTTCGGTTGGGAGTGATCCTTCTTCGCTATCTGTCGCACCCCCCACAAACCGATCCATTGGCCCCCTAACACCCCTAGAGGTAGCACGTGGATCAGCACTTCCCGAACTGCTATAATATGCCCCACTTCCCACATTTTCTTCAAAGTTCCGTTGGGCAGCGAACTTTGCATCTTGAAACTGCTTCAAATATTGCTTCATTTCCTCGTGTACTTCAGGGGTACATTGGCACAAGGCATGACATCTTTATGTGTGCCAGCAAGATGATCCTTCATTCTTTTCACTCCTCCTCTGATAACTTTACTACAAAATTTGCACTTTAGATACTTGTAACCCTTTTTGCTACCTTGCGGAGGTACCTCAATTTCTTCCCCGTACTTCCAAGCCGGATCTTTCCTTGCACCTTTACTAGCCATCGTAAAAAAACTATGTACATAAAAAAACAAAAGTTCAACATGAGTACAGTACACTTAAACCAATATACACAATCTACACACTAATTCTAGTATATAGCATACTAATTCTAAGACTGATGCTAAGACTAAATTAGCATACAAATATCAACAATATCAATATCAGACTAATGGATTGAGATATCAATCATATCAGAATATAGCATACAAAATCAGACTAATTCTAAGACTAAAATAGCATACAAACATGAAACATCAACAATATCGAAATTCAGATTATAAAAAAAGAACCTCTGAAGAATCGCGATTGATGCTGCTGTTAGGGTTCGCGATTGATGATGTTGCTCGCGATTGATGCTGCTGTTCGCGATTGAAGAATCGCGATTGATGATGTTCGCCGACTGCTGCTGTTCGCCGACTGCTGCTGCTCTGCTCTGCTCTAATTAGGGTTCGCGATTGATGATGTTCGCCGACTGCTGCTGTTCGCCGACTGCTGCTGCTCTGCTCTGCTCTAATTAGGGTTCGCGATTGACTGCTGCTTATTGTATTTTACGGTGGGGTAGTTTTTATAATTGTATTTTTCTAATTTTGGGGTTCCCGCTCAAAACGTACGCCTCGGCATCTCGAACCGCCTCGGCCGCCTTGTGTTCCGCCTCACCACATGAGGCGTACGTATCTCGTATACATGTGAGGCGCCGCCTCATATGCGTTTTTATCCCGCTTCGCGTCGAGGCGCGCCTCGAGGCGTACGCCTCGAACGCTTTTTAAAACCATGCTCTTATCACATGACTCCACACAAGAGATACTTTAAGTGTTTGAAAGAGGAAGAGATGGGCACGGTTCAACTAGGGGATAACATGCCTTGTCAGATTAAGGGGCAAGGTTAAGTTACTCTAAAATTGGACAATGGAACTGAGGTGGAGTTGGCTAATGTGAGATACATACCTAAACTGTCAAGAAACTTGATATCCCTTGGAACCTTTGAAAGGGAGGGATATAGTGTTAGTCTACGAAATGGGAAGTCCAAGGTAGTGAAAGGGTCCATGGTGGTGCTCTCAGGTACAAGAGGGGTCAATAACATCTACATGTTAGATGGAATGGTAAATGGGGAAGTCAATAGTGTGACTGACACAAAGCAAATGCATGAAGCTGTTCTCTGGCACAACAGACTTGGTCACATAAGTGACCAGGGATTAATGGAACTCAAGAAACAACAAGTTCTGGGTGCATTCAATGGAACTGGAGTTGGTTTCTGTGAGCATTGCATACTGGGAAAGGCCCATAGAGTGAAGTTTGCAAGAAGCACACAAAAGTCATCAGGTGTGCTGGATTACATTCACTCTGACCTGTGGGGGCCCTCAAGAACTCAGTCAAAGGGGGGTGCTAGGTACTTCTTATCCATTATTGATGACTTCTCAAGAAGAGTTTGGGTGATGGTTATGAAGCACAAACATGAAGCATTTGGGAAGTTCAAAGAGTGGAAGGTGATGGTAGAGACTCAGGCTGAAAGAAAAGTTAAGAAGATGAGAACAGACAATGGCCTTGAGTTCTGTAACAAGGAGTTTGATCAGTTTTGCAGGCAACATGGTATAGTTAGGCATCATACTGTACCAGGCACACCACAACAAAACGGCCTTGCAGAAAGAATGAACAGAACACTGTTGAATAAGGTGAGATGCATGTTACTTAGTTCAGGATTACCCAAAGAATTTTGGGCTGAAGCTGTGGTAACTGCATCATACCTGATAAACAGGTCTCCATCCACTGCACTTGAAATGAAAACACCTATGGAAGCATGGTCTGGGAGAAGGCAGGCTTATGCTGAGTTGAGGGTGTTCGGATCACTAGCATATGCTCATTCTAAGCAGGATAAGCTAGATGCTAGAGCTATCAAAGTGTGTGTTCATAGGATACCCTGAGGGTGTCAAGGGATACAGACTATGGAGGATGGATGATGGTACTCCTAGAGTCATTATCAGCAGAGATGTGGTATTCAAGGAGGATATCTTATACAAGGATATCAAAGGGGATAATAGTAATTCTCAAGAAGATGAATCCATAGATACTCAAGGAATTCAGTTTGAGGTGGAGCTGGATACTCAGGAGATGAGCAGTGAAAGACTTTCTCAAAGGAGTAAAGAAACAAGTCAGCAAGGTCCTCAACCCAGTATTGCATCAGATAGGCCTCGAAGAACTATTGTTCCACCAGCCAGGTATAGATCAAGAGATGAGCTATCAGCTTTTGTTTTTATGGCTGCAGAGGAAGAAAGCACAACTGAACCTCTATCTTTTGATCAAGCTATGTTGTCAAGAGATAGAGATCAGTGGAAGAAGGCTATGGATGATGAGATTCAATCTCTACTCAATAATGAAACTTGGAAACTGGTGGAGAGACCTGAAAACCATAAAATTGTATCATGCAAATGGTTGTTCAAATTGAAAGAGGGGATTCCTGGAGTTGAGGGGCCGCGGTACAAGGCTAGGTTGGTGGCTAAAGGATTCACTCAAAGAGCTGGTATTGACTACAATGAGATCTTCTCTCCAGTAGTTAAGCATTCTTCTATCAGAACCATTCTTTCTATGACAGCTACTTGTAATATGGAGCTTGAACAACTAGATGTAAAAACTGCCTTCTTACATGGGAGTTTAGATGAAAGGATTTATATGAATCAACCACAGGGTTTTGAGGTGAAGGGGAGTGAAGACAAAGTGTGCCTACTTCAAAGGTCATTATATGGGTTAAAGCAGTCCCCAAGGCAATGGTATAAGCGATTTGATGATCATATGACTTCAAATGGGTTTATGAGAAGTAGCTATGATGCTTGTGTGTATTTTAAAGAATACAATGTTGGTGAGTTCATCTATTTGCTACTGTATGTGGATGATATGCTTGTAGCATGCAAGGATTCAGGCATGATACAAGATACCAAACAGATGCTGATGCAAGAATTTGAGATGAAAGAGCTTGGTGAAGCTAAGAAGATTCTGGGAATGGAGATTTCAAGGGATAGAGAGGTTGGAGTTCTTAGGTTAACACAAACCTCTTATATCAGGAAAGTACTAAATAACTTTGGAATGGTCAATAGTAAGCCTGTGCAGTCTCCTTTGGCTCAGCACTTTAAGTTGTCTTCTAAAGACTCACCTTCTACGCCTGATGAAGTTGCTTACATGGAGAGAGTTCCATATGCTAATGCTGTGGGAAGCCTAATGTACTTAATGGTTTGTACCAGACCTGACATTAGTTATGGTGTAAGTGTAGTCAGCAGGTACATTTCATGTCCTGGAAGGTTACATTGGGAAGCAGTGAAATGGCTGTTTAGGTATCTGCGTGGTACTGATCAAGTTGGACTGATTTTTGGGAATGATCTAGTGGAAAGACATGTGCTTATGGGCTATGTAGATGCAGATTTTGCTAAAGATATGGACAAGGGCAGGTCCATAACTGGTTATGTGTTTCAAGTATTGGGTGGTGTAGTTAGTTGGAAAGCCTCTTTACAGAATGTAGTGGCTTTATCCTCTACTGAGGCTGAGTATGTAGCCCTTACTGAAGCTGTTAAAGAAGCACTTTGGTTAAAGGGGTTTGTAACTGAGCTTGGGATCAGTTGTGGAGATGTAGTGATTTACTGTGATAATCAGGGTGCTGTCCAATTATCAAAGAATGGAGTTTTTCATGAGAGAATCAAACACATCAATGTGAAGTTGCATTTTATTAGGGATGTGGTTAATGCCAGGGAGGTGATTGTGGATGGAATTAGTACTGATGATAATGCTGCAGATATGCTTACTAAGTCACTTCCTTGGTCTAAGTTTCAAAAGTTTTTAAGTCTACTTAATGTTGATTACTTGCACATTAAAGGTGGAGAATGTGAGAGTTAATATGCAAGTTATGAAACATGAGGGACTAAATGTGACTGTTTTGTATTCTATTTGGGTTTTACCGTACTTAGTTTGTTAATAGTTGTTAACGAGAGTAGAGGTAGTTATATAGATCGAATGTCAGTGATGAGGACTACTTTTTCTTGGTTTTAATCCTGTAATCAAGTTTTTGATTCAATCGAATACACGTTTAGTTTTCATTCTTTGTCTTTGGTGTTGATTTGATTCACAACAAGGTGGAACATTTTAGGAAGATGTAGCTAAAGATACATATTTTGGGAGAAAAGAGGTAAGG
Source organism: Flaveria linearis (assembly GCA_024085815.1). Lineage (NCBI taxonomy): Eukaryota > Viridiplantae > Streptophyta > Magnoliopsida > Asterales > Asteraceae > Flaveria > Flaveria linearis. The sequence goes on along the minus strand of CM044017.1, from coordinate 3,086,211 downwards.
GGCATTTTGGGGATTTTTGTTTTTTAATTTGCGATCAACTTTTATACATAGTTTCTTGGTTATGTTCGCATCACTTGTACTAGACCTACACTCTAACCACATGAGAGCGAAATTGTAGCAATACCTTTAGATAACAAAATTGTTACAAAACTTCTATGATATATGATATAGAAAATGTAAAGAAAATATAAAGACAGTTTTAAATGATGATATTATTTGGCTAAATCAATTATTTATACCAGACTATATAGATCAATTATAAAATACGACCACATCTAAACCATCAGTTTCTCATTTGGTTTGATTATTTTTCTTAACCCTAGATTTTGATGTATAACAAACCATCCAACCATTTTTCGTAGAATATTTGAATACTTCAAAGCCTTTTCATGTGCATATGTGAGAAGATACAACATATATTTCTGTAAAGAAAATTTCACAAGTAGATATATTTTAAGTAAGTTCAGTAAATTTAGCATGCTGTATTTGGTTGAGTATGGATCATTTTGCACATATATTTTAAGAAAATTTCACAAGTAGAAAATTTCACAAGTAGAAAATTTCACAAGTAGAAAATTTCACAAGTAGAAAATTTCACAAGTAGAAAATTTCACAAGTAGAAAATTTCACAAGTAGAAAATTTCACAAGTAGATATATTTAGATATATTTTCATGTGCATATTATTTTTGTAGTATGGATCATTTTGTCAATGACAAACGAAATATGTCTACGATAAACTTTTTACGTTTAATAGTTAATTGATATAATATATTTCATATAATGCTTTTAACTATAGGAAAGTGAGAATATTTATTGCACGTAACTATAACCACTTTACATAAATGTATAAATTTTATGGGTCATAATATTAGCACATCCACTTCTTTAAATCGACGCCCTTATATACGTTTCGTATAGTCTTATACGAGTCGTATATGGTCGATGACATTGAATTATATACGTTTCGTATAGTCTTATACGAGTCGTATATGATCGATGACACTGAAAACAAGAAAAATTTAAGTGGTCTAGGGCTATACGCCCATATAGTTCTATATGACTCAGAAAAGAAAAAAAAGAGGATGAAAGTCCACAAATCATTAAAGGCGTTGATATGATATGACAAATGGGGAAAGATCTTTACCGGTTTCTGGATACTAAATTTATGACGCATTAAATGATTTATATAAAATAGTGTATATGTTTGAGTTCCTCGCACTTTCTTGAAACATGCATTAACTTGCCTTAATATTACTTATTTTATGTAACAATTTAATGCATAGTACTAGCATGGAATAACTTATCTTTATATTAGATGATGTTTTGAACCAGAAACTGATCTGCTTTGTTAGTATAGTTACAAGCAAATAAATCAGATATAACTAGATCAGATTGTTTTTAAGGAAAACCAGACTAGATGAATGAATACTTGATCAAAACGAGCACCAGAAAACTCGCCGCTTGTTGTTGGCAAGTAGTTTTCAAAAAGAATTATAAGTTACCATAACAATAGAGCAGTCGGTTAAACAATCCATTAGAGAGCCTGGTCATGATTTTTCTATGTGGTATTTATTAGTCTTGGAGAAAGAGTTGATGGTTGGGATCGATGCCCACAATCGGATGCTAGAGAATAAGTTAATTTGGATATAAACACCCTCAAAACAACTTATTATTACTGGATCCACAGATGACACGTAGATAAACAGTCTTTGACATGACATGAAATGTTGGTTGCAGGAAATGAACAAAGAACATTTAAAGGAGAAAAAGGAGCTAGTAATTGCTCTAGGCAAAGGGCGAAAGCTTTCTGAACTTCCGAAAATACCCCAGGTCAACCTTCCTACCATCAAGTTTAACTCGGTTTTGACTTTTTTCAATTTGTGGACTCATATATACACCATTTCAATTTGCAGCCAACCTTGATAATCTGGGGTGATAAAGATCAAGTTTTTCCATTAGAATTGGGTTATAGATTAAAAAGGTTCGACTTTAATCGGCCAATGAGAATGAGGCTTTCGGTGTGTGTGTGTGTGTGTCTGGGTGTTTTGACTTTTGAAGTCAAAGGAGAAAATCTGGCTATTATTGACTGATACTATATGCATATGAATGATAAAAATGCAGGCATTTGGGTGATAATGCAGAGTTGGTGGTGTTAAAGGATACAGGACATGCTTACATTGTAGAGAAAACAAAGGAATTCTACAAACACCTAAAGTCTTTTTTACTACCTGAAGTCCCTCCTATTCCGTCATCAACGACATCCTCCACTGCCGCCGCTTCAACCACCAGAACCGTCACAAACGACTACCATGATCCCACAACCACAACTGCCACAAACAACCATCATGATCCCATCACCATCACCGCTACAAACAACCACCATGATCCCACCACCATAACCGCCACAAACCACCATGATCCCACCACCATAACTGCCACAAACAACCACCATGATCCCACCACCATAACCGCTAAAGACAACCACCACGATCCCACAACCATAACCGCCAAAAATAACCACCACGATCCCACCACCATAAGCGCCACAAACAACCACCACGATTCCACCACCAAAACTGCCACAAACAACAACCACGATCCCACAACCATAACCACCACAAACAACCACCACGATCCTGATCATCTCCATAGTAACGGCTCCCTCACAATTACTACCTGATTCCTATGGTTAAAGTGTCAGCAAAACTGACAAATATGGGCACTTTCAAGTTTACAACTCTTGGAATCATGTCTTGAGTCCAAAGTTTTTAACTGTTAACTGTTAACAGCTCGATATGATTCATGTAATCAAAACAATTAATTATTTATTTATACTGTCATCAAGTGAAAATGTTTGTAGTAGCTTTCACATGTTAACTTTTTATTTAAAAATATGGATAAAAAGGTGGTGGTGGTGTAATGTGTTCTACTGCCAACCCAGCTGAACCCGTCTTTAATGATCGTAATTCAGAGCTGAAAAATCACTTGTTTTGACCCGTTTCTCAACCCACCCGACCCAACCATTTTGTGTATATCAAAATAAAGAGATTGAACACATGTCAAAAATAAAAGAATACGATGATAACGGAGAAAATGCATATGCCATCTACTCGTCACAAGTTGTTACATATATCATTGTCATTATTGCATATACAGACACACACTGTCAATCAAAAGCATACATATTTGGTCTACATACCATATAAATCTTATCTTCTTTTATCAGCAAACATACAATTTGTAATCTATGTTACATAAACCTGAAGCAAGTTACTTCATAGACCAATTAAAAACAAACAAAACTTTGGTATTATAAGTAAGGAAAAAGATCAAAATAATTAACTAGTGCTTTCTTTCATGAAAGAAACCGATACCCACACAAGCCGTAAGTGAACTAAATAATAGTATGGCGCGATTCAAATGGGCATAAGGGTGTTCCCACAAGAACCGTGTTCTTCGAGCAAATTGAGCATATGTGATGATAAAAGGGTAAATTAGGTATATTGACCTAAAGATGACAAATAAAGTGGCTAAAGCAAGGTATGTTTCTTGCCTAAGTAAATTTTCGGGTGATTTTGCCCATGTAAACGGGCAAATTTCTGGATCTGTGTTGTTATTGTTGCCTTTATCATGTACCAAAACGTCCATTGTGTTTGGAAGTATTTTATCAACTTGTTCAGCATCAACACCTATGCCCATAAAATAGTTATACCAGTCAGGGAAAATATTGCAAAAAATTTATGACATATCACAAAGGTAGCCAATGTTATTTTCACACCAACAAAACCCATCTTTTTGGTTTAGCATGAAACTAACTTGGTACTTTTTCCCTGTTTAAGTAACTAAATTTTAATAAGGATTTAAACCGGAAAACGTTAGCATTTTATTACGACCAAGTTACATATTTCAGATTGTAGCAACAGACATTCTATAAAAAAAGTCAGTTTTCTCTACTTGTAAGGAAATTTGTTTTTTAATTCTTTTTGCATATGATGTGGCAGCTCGTATGGAATCAACATGTGCCACAACAGCAAATCTAAAAGCAAAACCCCAATCATAAAAAAGGTTCAAAGTTTCATTTCATTCGTAAAAAGAAGCTTCATGTAACATCTGTGTAGAAACTCACAAGAGAGCTCAGAGTCCGGGAGCCATGATAACGTGCACGCATAGTCGAGTTTAGAATAGATAGAGTAGGAAACCCGTTAACTCCATATTTTGAAAGTGTGCTACAAAAAAATGGGGAAAACTAGTGTTAGCCTTATCTAACAAAAATATTTCTAATCAGTTTGTATTTCAATCCATTGAAGAAAAAAAATTCAATTGGGATCTATTGTAAAGTTAATGGATAAATTTTAAAGGCAAATTGGATTTTAATAATCCAACTATTTCGCATTGGCCAATAATAATCCACACTATTAATTTAGCCCGTGACACTCCCAACTTTTACTTTCATTACCAATAATAGTCCTACTAACATAATCATCAATATATTCACACTTGATTTGACGCTCGATTCGCTCACAATAATGATTATGAACAAAATGAAATAACATACAAGCAAAATTGAGTGAAAAATAAATCCAAACCGAGTGTGAATCTATGAAAATTATGCTGTTAGTGATAAATTTGAAAGTTTGGACTTTGGAGTGCCATCGGTCAAATTAATAGTATGGATTATTATCAGCCAATTAGTAATATTTTAGATTATTAAAATCCAATTTGCCAATTATAAAAAAACTTGATAAAGTGGAAACGGGCCAAATAGGTTGTCTGGGTTAAACTAGAAAGGAGCCTATGACATAATGAAGTGTTCATAATTGTCTTATATAGCTCATTCTTGTAATAACAGTTTTCATAAGCATACAGCATAATTAAAATTTCACTTATTTTGACATAAACCCACCTATTTGTACTATTTTCCTTGATCCTTAGTTCTCAATTTTGTGAATCCCATCATTTTTTATTCTCGTAATAATGGGACACGTGCATATTTTTGTTGTTTTCCAGACCATATAAACACGACTACAGAATATATTAAATATTTTGGAAAAATGTAAGTGAAAGCATAAAGTTTGCAAACCTTGGCTTCACAGCAGATTCTTCGATTGCAAAATGAGGTATTGAAGGATACAATGAAGACATTGTTGATAAACTTGGTTTAAAAATAGTAGAAAACGGGCACCATGACGCATAAAAGAGCACAGCAACATAATCATGAGTTTTGGAATCAATAATACTTAAAGCCTTTTGTAATGAAGTCTCGTCTCCCTTCAAATAAAATATAAAAATTGCCATTAGTACGCAATCTGAAACTGTATTTGTCATTTTTTAGCAAGTTAAGGGGTATCTGGGACTGCTGGTATAAACAACTCATGCTTATAAGCAGGTACATATAATTGGCTTAACAGAAACAGCTTATTGAAAATGACTTATTTCACCCTAAAATAAGCAGTCAAGCATAAACGCTTTTCTTCATCCAAATGGTCAAAAGTGCTCATCTACTTTTGAAAAAGCAATTAGCAGATAAGCTTCTTAAACTAGTGATAGGATTTTTAATTTTTAATTCTTTTACATGCAAGCGCAAAGTAATCTGCCCCTAAAATTAAAGTTCAGTACTTTTCAGCAGAAAATAAGAAGATATTGCTATTTGCTCAAAACCCTTGGAGAGAAAGGATACTCAGGCTACATGATTACCTACATGATAAAATCAGTTGTTGGGTGGATTAAGGAGTTTTCTAAAAACAGCATGCGACTCACAAATTACAAATGAAACTAATCCATGTAGACAAATACAAACTGATCAAGAGAACGCAAAAAGAATAAATTTCTATTAAATAAAGTTTCTTGTAGATGGAGTTTGAATATGTTCTTTGAAAGTGATCATTGTGACATGAAGTCTCATAATAGACGTAATCAAACAAATAATTAAGCGCCTAAAGCTAGGATGGCCGAAATGGGTGAGCAATTTCACATCCATCTCAACTATCAGTTTTTCTTATAGCAACTACTCACATGCTTCTCAAAATACAGTTATGCCCTCTTTAATCAGAAATCATAACCACTTTTAGCCAGACACTAACACCCCCAAAAGTGATTTCCAGCTCTGTGCTTGATAGAAAGAGCCAACCTTCTTTTGTGTATGTGCTACCAATTAACAAATTATAAGATAAAACCATACCAATGACCATGAGTGTATAAAAAATGCTAAATTACCTGCAAACTATTATGTGTAAAAGTATCAATCATGATTTATAACAAGATTCCTTTGTTCAAATAAGTCTTAGTTAACAAGCTGATAAATTTAAATGATACAGCACAAGATCCCCTAAACAACTTCAGACAATCATTACTCAATCACTCATGTTTTATATCATTATATGATAAAATTTGACTTCTTAAGAACCTCTCAAGATTGACCTTATCAAAATGAAAGCCAGACTGAAACTTATAACTTCTAATTGATGTTTACGACATTAAAGATCATATACTTCATATAACTTGAAGAAGAACTATGTGCATAAATACCTCAATAACACCGAGGGAATAATCAATTCCAGTCAAAGGACAAACCGAATCGTCAAACCCAATGATCAAAGCTTCAATGGACTTCATCGGGCAAATGGAATTTGAAACCCTAGAAATTTCATCAGCGTACGATAAACTCCCAAAAATCACCATCAGAACAAATCCAGCTCGCAAAACCCTCGTTGAACACATTGTTCTCATTGATCTCGATATATACATACAGATACACAGAGATCAATCAAATTCATAGAGAAAAATCACGCAAAAAAAACCCTAAAAGTTTTGGAATTGAGTGAGCATGAGGCTCCGATTAACTACAACTAATATGCATATTAGCATATGAATGAATTTCTAAATCAATTTGAACTTATTTGAAATTGAAATCGAAATCGTAAAGCAAAGATTTAAGGAATTTCGATAGAATTTGATTTATTGAATAAGTAAGAATCAAGGGTTGTTCTTCAATTTTTGGGCTTTGTGAGAATGATGATGATGATTCACACGGTTAAAAGTGTTTATATAACGGAAATTTTAGGCGCACCGTGCTTTTTCTGGAGAAAACCGACCCAAGCGGTCACGGTTAGGTCTTCCCGTGAGCGCTAGGTCAGGTGTGACATCTAGCTGTCACGGTTTACCCTAACCGTGACAGTTAGATCTGGGGTCAATGATTGGGTATGTAATTATGAGGGTATTGATTGGGTATGTAATTATGGGGTATTGATTGTGCGCAGGGGGGGCTATATGTCACGGTTTGGCCAAACCGTGACATATTGCTTTTATTTTTTTTATTCTTTTAAGCATTAAATATTTATTTTTATTTCGTGTATCTTCCTTAAGGATTAAACATTTATTTTTATTTCCGTAATTTTATCACTGTAAACTTGAGAATGAAAAGGCGGGAAACACCGTTCGATCGGAGTTTGATTTCGTGTATCTTTCTTAAGCATTAAACATTTATTTTTATTTTCGTAATTTTATCACTGTAAACTTGATAATGAAAAGGCGGGAAACACCGTTCGATCGGAGTTTGATTTCGTGTATCTTCCTTAAGCATTAAACATTTATTTTTATTTTCGTAATTTTATCACTGTAAACTTGAGAATGAAAAGGCGGGAAACACCGTTCGATCGGAGTTTGATTTCGTGTATCTTCCTTAAGCATTAAACATTTATTTTTATTTCCGTAATTTTATCACTGTAAACTTGAGAATGAAAAGGCAGGAAACACCGTTCGATCGGAGTTTGATTTCGTGTATCTTCCTTAAGCATTAAACATTTATTTTTATTTCCGTAATTTTATCACTGTAAACTTGAGAATGAAAAGGCGGGAAACACCGTTCGATCGGAGTTTTATTAACGTACTCACTGTAAGCTAAGTTTTGACGTTGATATATACGTACAGGCATGGTTTGAATGCCGGATATGCGTTTGTGAACTTTACAACATCTGAAGCAGCTTGTAAGTTTCATACGTCGGTTAAAAGGAAAACATTGGGATTTGTTTCAAAGCAAAAAGATTGCGGATGTTAGTCGTGCTAGAATCCAGACATACATACATGCATACATACATACATACATGCATACATACATACATACATACATACATACATACATACATACATACACATACATACATACATACATACATACATACATGCATACACACATACACACATACATACACACATACACACATACATACACACATACATACACACATACATACACACATACATACACACATACACACATACATACACACATACACACACACATACATACATACATACATACATACATACATACATACATACATACATACATACATACATACATACATACATACATACATACATACATACATACATACATACATACATACATACATACATACATACATACATACATACATACATACACACATACATACATACACACATACATACACATACATACACATACATACATACACATACATACAGACATACATACATACATACATACATACATACATACATACATACATACATACATACATACATACATACATACAGACATACATACACACATACAGACATACATACAGACATACAGACACACATACACACACATACGTACACACATACGTACACACATACATACACACATACCTACACACATACCTACACACATACCTACACACATACCTACACACATACCTACACACATACATACACACATACATACACACATACATACACACATACATACACACATACATACACACATACATACACACATACATACACACATACATACACACATACATACACACATACATACATACATACATACATACATACATACATACAAAATATAAGGTGTATATATGTTGATGTGTTCCCGATAAGATTGTTTAGGGTATCATTAAAACGTCACGGTTTGTTCACGTACGCATGTTTGTATGTACGTTTACGAAGTGTATTTGTTCTTATTGTATATATGTTGATGTGTGTGCATATTCATGAAAAAAATATCGGATTCGATGTACGTAAATGATCATAAACGGTTAATATGTGGGTTTAGGGAACCCCAAAAGGTCACGGTTAGACCAAACCGTAACCTCTTATACATACAAGGTGTCACGGTTAGGACACCACGTGACACTTTGTGTCAATAAACTGTGATAGCTTCATTCCACAACGCCACATATGAACAAAGGTGTCACGGTTTGCCCAAACCGTGACCTTTTGGTCCAATTCAGTTTAAAAGGAATTGTTTTCTAAACCTTTCAGCGAACCACTCCTGTCCCGACCGGTTAAGACGGTAGGGCAATAGGGGAGTGGTGTGGGCTCGAAACCCACTACCACCGGTTTAGTGAGGTGCTTTTTATAAATTTTTTTGTTTTGAAAATTTTAAAAAATTAGGCAAAAGGTCACGGTTTACCCTAACTGTGACCTTTTGCCTGATTTTTTAAAATATTTTCTGAGTAAATATTTTTTATAAAAAATAGCGAACCATGCGCCCGAACAGTGGACATTCGCCTGGCAAGAGGTCACGGTTAGCCCTAACCGTGACGGTTGAGAAACCCGAACTGTCACGTATTGGTCAAACCGTGACACTTTGTTTACAAAACTACTGATGAGCAATCCTTCAGCTGTTTAATTAACTACTGATGAGCAATACCCCAAAAGGTCACGGTTAGCCCTAACCGTGACGGTTGAGGAACCCTAACTGTCACGTATTGGTCAAACCGTGACACTTTGTTTACAAAACTACTGATGAGCAATCCTTCAGCTGTTTATATTATTATTATTATTATTATTATTATTATTATTATTATTACTATTATTATTATTATTATTATTAATTACTATTATTATTATTATTATTATTATTATTATTATTATTACTACTATTATTACTATTACTATTATTATTATTATTATTATTACTATTATTATTATTATTATTATTATTATTACTATTATTATTATTATTATTTATTATTATTATTATTATTATTACTACTACTAATATTATAAATATTACTAATATTATTAATATTACTATTATTATTATTATTACTATTATTATCATCATCATCATCATCATCATCATCATCATCATCATCATCATCATTATCATCATCATCAAATAAAGGGATATTCATTAATATGATGAAGTATCGGATAATGATATCTTACAGGAGACATTGGTGCCTCTATGACGATCCATTATTCTAACGTAATTATTTAAACGACCCTAATACATATTTTGCCATTCTAGTGCTTCTTGATATGCATATCTCGGCCAATGTTAGCTCACACTAGGCATCGGGTAATCCCCTTCCAATTGTCTGTACAAATGATGATTGATTATCGATTACTAGTTTCACCGTCACATCATTTCTATCTTTTCGTGAATGTATAATATAACTATTGTTCTTATGATCTGTATTATTTCGTTAGATATTTGAAGAAGCTAAGAAATTCTGCTATGAAACTGGTGTGAATGTTGCTGTTGCATATGGTGGTGCACCGATTTATCCTCAGGTTTATATATTTTTAAAATCATTAACAAACACTATTTTATGGTTTTAATAATTAACAAACGTGCGATTCAGTTCATCTTTTTTTTTTCTAATCTGCTTAATTAGTCTTTGTAATCTGTTATCTTTAATCTTGATTCAGAACGCGTTGACTTTAATCTTTATGGAGACAAAACGCAGCGCAGATTCTTTGGAAAACTGGTTATGCAGGGTCGGTTTCCTTCTTCCACCGTGCACAACTATCCCTTCTTCTTCCTCAACCGCAATAAGAAACTCCCAAACCTAACAAAATCAAAACACCACCCCCAAATTCAATAGCAATGCATGACGTATAATCGGTACGCCTAATAGGCTAATAGTAAACTCAATTCAAATAGTATGCACTCCTCAAACACCAAAAAAACCCCAAATTTAATAGCAACACAGAATGTATAATTGGCATGAATATCAGTAGACTTGATAATGTAATACCTTATCACTAAGAACATCAGCTTTGTTGTGACGGATGTACTTGTAAAGCCCGAGGCGAACTGCAACCCGAGCGAGTTTTTCAGCACTAACATTGCGCGCACGGAGTTTAGAGAGTTTACCAGCGTCGATATCGGGGTAAGTCAAGAAGAAAAAGCTTGAGATTGCGAGACCAAGAGCAGAATCACCGAGGTCATGACATTCAAGTCTGGAAGCTTCGGCTTTTGATAATGATCTCCCGAACCCGACATTGTTTTCGAATTAACGCGTTTTTGGAATGACGAAGGCTGAAAAATCTCGAGTGTGGATTATGAAATTGCGAATTTTTAGTTTGGAAATGGATATGCCGATTGTTCGAAGGTGAAATGTATATAAGGTGAAATTCTGGGGCACAAACCGTCACGGTTTGGCCTCCACGTGACGGTTTGTGCCGGGAATCCCGGCCTTTTGTCAAAATCACGTCTACGTCGTACCTTAAACTGAGACCGTGTACCCTAGAGGTCACGGTTTGGCCTCCACGTGACGGTTTGGTGACCGCTTTTCAACTTTAACAGCCCATTTTGTCATTTTGTCGTTTTGTTGTCAGGAGGTCACGGGGACTACCACCCCGAACCGTGACAGCAAGACCATGCGGTCACGGGGACAAACACCCCAAACCGTGACAGCAAGCCCATGCGGTCACGGTCAGGTGCCAAAATGTGACCGCAAGACCTAACCGTGACCGTTTGAACCGGCCCACCCCCAAAAACCCATGCGGTGTCCCCATTAGGACCCTTATATAATAATCGACACCTGCTATTGTAAATTATTGAATGGGTCCGTTGACTATAATATAAAGACACTTTGAGTCCCTTGTATTTTGTATGACTTCTTAATCTTAGCTAATGGTGTTACTGGTGTACATAGGTTTGGGCTCAAGCCCAATCAGGCCCATTCTCAATGGTGTATAGGTTTAGGCTCAAATCCAGCCCAAACACAAGACAAAGCACCACCAAAGTTGAAACTTTAAACTAGAGGTGAAAAAGAAAAATAAAATAAAATAAAACAAACGGTTCTAGACCGCCAACCCGACTCGAACCGAACTGCAAAGATTTGGAACCGGTACATATCCCAGTCCATTTTATATTCCATTGGTTTGAAACCGAAACTAGACCAGCCAGAAATAATTCAAATAATAAAAAGTCGGTAAAAAAAATCAACAACCCCGAACCAAATCGAAGCGGTTTTAACTCAAACCAATTTTGACCGGAAAAGATACATATAGTAACTAGCTTGAGTAAAAACGGTTTTGTACACGTCTAGTTGAAAGTAATTGTATACGTAGGTATGGGTTAGGCTTAAGTAAATAATTACTTGTGGTTTAATTAGTTAACTTTGGACTTCTTGATTAATATTTGGGCTTTTAATGTTTTGTTAAATTAGAAAAAACAATCAGCCCAGTATTGGCCATAAAAAGAGAGAGAGGGATCGATATTTTTAGTGAGATCTGCATTATTGTTTCTTTCCTTCTTCTCGATAAAATAAAGAAAAAAAAAAGGGTTCTTACGGTTAAGAGAAGTTTATTACAAAACATTAAGATGTCGGCCAAGAATTTCTACTCCATAAACAAGATATCTATCTAATCCAATAAATCATTCAGTGTAACCCGTAAAATAAATTTATCTGATAGTTATCAAATGATTAAGAGATTAATCCAAATTTGTTTCGTGTTTTAAAGATTGAATCATGATCGGGTAAGTTTTGGTTCGTGTTATGTTCTAGATTATAAATTTTTACGGTGGGTGGGGAGTCACATCCTCCACAAAACATGTCCCCAATATCCTTCAACCATCTCTTTCTAGTTATCACCATTTTAGCACTTAACACATCTTTATGCTATAAAAATCTTTGGTAGATTAACTTCAACATAAAACCATGTATCTTTTGTTTTATTATATACCGTTACTTTTTGTACTTTCTAGACATAATATGCAAACTTTTTTTTTTAAATAATAAATTCAAACACTCACTACATCTATCTAAATCACAACATTTATTTACAACAATATTTTAACGTTCAAACATTTGGAATCAACATCGTTCGAACATCTTGAAACCATTAGATTATATGCCTATGCTATACATAAATATGTGATTGATTAACAATGTGTTAGCAATTAAATGGCGATACGTTTACTTTCTTGCATCACTTTTCTCCTATCATATGTTATATCTAAGTCGGTGTTAACAAAGTGGGCTTATCACATTATCTTAAGAATAAAATCATCTTTTTTATTTAGGGCTACAATAGAATTTCATTCATATTTCTTCATCTGTATTATTATAAATTTAAAAAATAAAACAAAAACTCAAAAAAGTGAATCTTATCCGTAATTAAAAACAACCGAACCAAATTGTTAATTCTGTTTAGTTCAGTTCTCAAGCGTGCCCGAATTGATTTAGTTAGGTTCGGTTATCAATTTCATATATCTGAGGCTAATTCAAATAAACAACCAACTTCAATCATTTGAATTGAATAATAACCAGTTGAATCGTAGAATAAACCAAATAAACCATATAAATAGGTTTCATTCGGTTCCATTGGACACATTTCCAATTAGGTTTGGTTTTCAGATATGTCAAAAAAAGTTTAAATCATAATAATTCACATCAAATAACCTGAAAAAAAAAATCAAAATCACATTGATGAATACCCCTAACGGCTATAATATATTTTCAAAAGTTATATACATATATTGATACAAGAAGCTCATGGATTATCACGTAAGGTACATGTTCCTCTTATCATCTTATGTTGAAACACACCATGAAATTTCTAGTTAGTTACGACCTGATATGATATTATGATTATTTGATGCAAGTCTCTGTCGGTTATTCTTGTGTTTCAAGTATTTTATATGTGATTTCCATACAAAGTTTGTTGTTTATAAGTTAGTTAATATCATGAAAAAACTAACATATATTCTTATTTTTCATTAAAAAAACCAATAGAATTTTGGCATATAAAAGTCTCTCACTACAAGAAACATGATATTTTGCGGCGACATAGGTCGTCGCAAAAAGTACCAATTTTCGTCGCAATTTATATTTTGCGATGAAATTTTCGTCGCTATCCGATCGCCGTAATAAAGTGGTCGCAAAAAACTTTTTGCGACGAAATTTGCGACGAAATATTATGTGGGGTCCACAGCATTTAAAAAAGGGAAATTCGAAATATTATGTGGGGTCCATAGCATTTAAAAAAAGGGAAATTCGAAAGAACTTTTTTGCGACGAAACCTTTTGCGGCGATTTTCACTTATTTGCGGCGAAATGTCGCCGCGCCGCAAAGCTTATGACCAAATTTTTTTTTGCGACGAAAAATTACATTTGTTAAAATGTTTTTTGCGGCGAAATATCGCCGCAAAAAAATCATTTTTTAAAATTTTTTTTTGCTGCATTTGCAGCAATCCACCCAGATATTCCTGGGTACCAAACCTGCTTTTGAAAATCGCTAATACCATCAAACCATTCGCAAATACAAAATCATAGCATATAAACAAAATATTGTTTAAAGTTAACAAGTTAAATATCATACAAACACAATGTTTCAAAATGTTTAAAAATATTCATAACAAACATCAAAGTGAATATTTTATGACGACCCACCTTCATCATCTTCATCTTCATCATTTGGTTGAGAATGACCACTTCTCTTCAACGCGCTCTGGACTTGACTTTGGATTTGACTTTGCATTTGTGCCATCATATTAGCCATCATCTGTAACTGCCATTGTTGTTGCTCACTTGCCAGTCTCGCTGCTATCATCTCCTCAACCTCAGATTGTGAGAACATCCGCTGATCTGTTTTATGAGGTGGAGGTGGGGGTTGTGAAGGCACGCTCGGTATTGGACCGATGCCACGTTCCCACCCGGGCCGCTCCCCCAAGACCTGCCGCATGATCTGCTTCTCTGACATTTCAGGGTGTTGTTGTTGAAGCGCGACCATTTGCTCCTGTATAGTGTACAAAAAACAATAAACAATGTTATATATATGGGGATGTTATATTTTACTTTATTTTTATAAAATTTTAAGATGTGTACATTACTTACATAGTATGCAGCTCAGGTTGATAGAAATTACCGCTTGAATCGGTATAAAAGCGGCGGTATGCTAATATGGCACTCCCAGGTTCATCAGAACCCTCTTCACGCTGTAAACACATTAAATAGTTATATAAGCATATAAAATTAACTTACAAACACATAAAACAAATTATAAAACAAATTCGATTAAAACAACTTCCAAACATATAACGACACTGGGCTAGAGATGTCTGACCGCCATGTCCTTTGATCGTCTACTTTCCTTTGTTTGACTTGTTAGTTGCAGACCGAGCCTTGACTTCAGTAAAAGTGTAGTAATCCACATAGCCTTTCCATTCAGATTCTTGCATATCAGGTGGCTCAACATCAGAAATATCAACTATGTCTTCCCCGCCTATTTTGCTAAAATGTTTTTGCTTGAACCGGTATTTGTGATCTTTATACCAGTTTGCAGCATATTTCTCAATGCCTGCCCTCAATCCTTCGTGGGGAGTCATATCAAAATACATATGCATATTATGAAAACAAATAGCTTAGTGTATATATATTTAATCACTGAATTTAATTATCAAAAACTTAACCTGTAAGTCAGACCAGATAGTCGCCTTCAACTCTGCAGGTATCTTTCTCCAGCTTTTATAGTTTTGAGGAAATTTGTTAACGAGTGTGCCAATCAGTGAAGCGAAGGTCGCCTGATTGACACCTATAGGTTTGTAGGTGTCATGCGTACCTTGCTCAAATTCAATTGTCAGCAAATTCCCTTGAGGATTTCTCTTGCGCATACCCCGAAGTGTGGTTTTCCCACGCTTGCCTTGTCCTGCAAATTGATAATAGTATAAAAATTCTATGTTAATTATATATATTAATTTTAAAATATAATAGTATAAAAATTCGTCATACCTCTCCCGCTACCGCTGCTGGAGTCATCACTGACCTCGCACTGTCGTGGCGGCTGCCACGATCGATCTTCATCGGGAGGACCACCACCAGGTGGACCACGACCATAGGTATCCCCACCGTGACCTCGTGCCACGTCTGCCATCTCTAAAAAAAGATTATACAAGTATACAAATATAACACAAATAACATTATGCTTATAATATTTTGGATCATTAGCTAAACACACACAATTAAAAAAAACAATTCAATAAACATAATAATTCAAACATAATAAACAATTCGATTAAAATTAAAAATTAAAATCAATCGGATTCATCGGTAATTAAAATCAATCGGATTCATCGGTGTGATAAGAATCTTCTCCACAATCATTATTAAGTTCGTCTAAATCATTATCTGAATTATTAGAAACGTCAATAGCTTTGTCTGCATCATTATCTTCACCCTCATCCGTATCTTCATATGTCTCGTCCTCTACATTAACATGCTCAAAGGAAACATCGACTTCTGTTGTTTCATCTCTACTCAAACCATCATAAGTCAAATTATCCAAGTCAGCAGACAACAAAAGGTCAGATGAAGTGCTGCCATGAATTAAATCTGCTTCGTTATTTTCCATGATAATATCTTGGTCCCAAATCTTCCGATGATTCACCTCTTGGACGACCTTCCAATTTCTGTTTGATTGAGCTCTTTGACCGGCTTTAGACGGTTCGTCAAGATAAAAGACTTGCCCTGCTTGTGTTGCAAGAATGTATTGGTCATTTGTAAACCATTCAGTTTGAGTAGAAATACTGGTTATGTTATTCTTAGTGACACAAAGTTTGTTGTTATTAGTTTTAAACCATTTACATCGAAACAACACAACCTTGCAACGATCTAGATAGCCTAGCTCCAGAATCTCTTCCAACAAACCGTAATACTTTGTTCCGTCTTGCCCAGTAGTTGAGATGCCGCTGTTTTGAGTTGTACGACGTAAGTCTCGACTATGAACTACAAATCTCACACCGTTAACTATACAAGCGGTGTAAGAGTTTGCATGTCGTGGTCCATTTGCTAAAGCAAATAACTGAGGACTAACACTAGATTCATCATTTACTCGCCGACGGTTGATATATTTGAAATAAGAGAAAATTATAATGAGTATGATATTATTAGTTTGTATAATCGGTTTTATATACAAATGAGTTTACCTTCTGTTTAAACCAGTTAGGAAAATTTGCTTCCAAGTCAGTTGCATGCGGCATTTCCGTAATAAATTCACTATAAATAATGTTACTTGCGTTAATAATAGTCATCTTAAAGATAACTTACGAAAAGACAACCTGAAATACAAAATACTTACTCCTTATATTCTTCGATCTCGGAGCTGTTGTTAAGGACAAACCAATTTAGTTTTGCCCAAAGCACACCATCCATTTTTTATCAACCCCCTTGCTGATTGGTGTGCATAGCGATTGGAAGACATAAAACTCACGTGTGGGAATTAGGGCGTCTTCGTTTCTGTCCGGCCGATTAAATCTCGTCGGTACACCGTCAAGATACCTTTAACAATCTCAACTAAGTTAAACATCTAAGTTTTCATAACCATATAAACTTGCTAACCCTAATTCCAAACAAGAACCATATATTAACAAAAAATTAACATAACAAATACATATATTCTTATATTCATACATACACACATGTTATTTTAAACAATCTCAACTAAGTTAAACATCCATGTTTTCATAACCTTATAAACTTTCTAACCCTAATTTCATAACCACATACATACATTCTTAAATACAAACATACACACATGTTATTTCATATTTTTTTATAAACATAAAACTTGCTAAACTTAATTTCAAACAAGAACCACATATTAACACAAAATTAACATACCAAATACATACATTCTTATATTCTCTCAACTAAGTTAAACATCCATGTTTTCATAACAATATAAACTTCAAAACCCCAAATAACTACAAATTAACACAAAATTAACACACTAAATACATATATTCTTAAATACATACGTACACACATAATATTTCATCTCAACTAACTTAAACATCCATGTTCATAACCTTATAAACTACAAATTAGGCAAAATGGACACAAAATCCCTAATTTCAAAATATTAACTACAAAGTAACATAAAATTAGGCAAAATTGAGGTTATTACTTGAAATCAGAAGTGGTGGTGGTGGCTATGGTGCAAAGGAGGCGGCGACGGAGGTGGAACAACGGCGGTGGTATGTGAAGTAGCGACGGAGGTGGAGCAACGACCGTGGAGCCTTGCGACGGGGGAGTAGCGACTGAGGTGGGGGTGTGGTGTGGTGTGGGGTGCGATGGGGCCGACGGTGGAGGGAGCCGACGATGGGTGGTGGTGCGCAATGCCGCAGTGGGGGTGTGGGGTGGGGTGCGCAGTGGGGTTGTGGTGTGGTGTTTTGTAAATGCTGAGAATCTGAACTGATCCCGACTATATGTGGGGTTCTTTTTTGCGGCGATATGTCGCCGCAAAAAATCAATTGCGACGAAACTAATTAATTATTTATATATTATAAAATTTAATTGTTTATTATTATTTATTGCGACGAAAAGTCGCCGCAAATGATTAAGCGGGATTTTTCCCGCCCTTAAAAAAGGTTTTCGTGATATTAAAAAAACAAAAATAATTAATTTTTACTTTATTTCGACGAAAAATCGCCGCAAAAAAGTTCTTGACTTTAAAAGTCAAAAAAGTTATTTTTTTTGTCGTTTTGTGACTCTTTTGCGACGAAACACGTGTCGCCGCAAAAAGTGGTTGCAAAAAACCATTATTCTTGTAGTGTGATCTATACATGTCAAAAAAATCACCAAAAGGATATTCAAACCAATTTTGTTATATTAAGTTCTCTATACTTGTCAGAATGCATTTACATTAAAAGAACTAAAGTATTAACTCGAGGGAGAGGATATGCTACAAAGGCTATATTTTCTAAAAAGGGTGAGAAGTAATTCTGGCCATTGGATCAACTCACTAAAATAGATCAATGGTTCAAAAAAACACGGTGGCAAAAATGTAAATAAGTGAAAAACTGCTAACAGACGGAGGGGCAAAAAAGTAATTGACACAATGGTTGTTTGACACAATGATTGTTTGACACAATGGTTATTTGACACAATGGTTGTTTGACACAGTAGTTGTTTGACACAATGGTTGTTTGAAACAATGGTAATTTAACATAATCGTAGTTTGACACAATGGTAGTTTGACACAATCGTAGTTTGAGACAATGGTAGTTTGACACAATGGTAGTTTGACACAATGGTAATTTGAAACAATAGTAATTTGGTATGTTGGCATGTTATTATATTTTGCTATGTGTTGGCATGTTAATATTTGTTGCTATATGTTGCTTTACATTACATAATAGTATTTTGGTAACTTGTTTTTATCGTCAAAATCAAACGTAAACAAAACTCTTCAAACATGACACAATGAGTCTTATGACACAATGAATATAATGACACAATGAATATAATGACACAATGAGTATATGACACAATAAATCTTATGACACAATGAATCCTATTCTTGAATACGCATAGAATCAACTGTTGAGCTGTTTGAAATTTGTTTATCCTTAATGCTTTGAAGATATAAACTGCAATTGCGTATAATGTGACCAGGTTGTTTGCAAAACCCATAATTTCTCAACTTTTTTCCTGCTTGTTCGATGGCTAACTCACTAGCTGACTTCATTCTTTTCGGCCTACCTTTTGTCTTTTGCTTAACAGGTATACTGAATTTTATTTCATTTCGTTCTCTCCCTCCAGGTAACTCTGCAAACCTATCTCTCCTGCTTGGAGGTGGGGCGACCATTTGAACTTTATCAGCCTTAGACTTGTAACTATTTAAATAATCAAGATAAAAACACAACTCGTCTTTGTTCGTAACCAATTGATTAACAATAATTGTTTTATTCAGACACAATGACAATACAAAAGACACAATGACGAACAAAAAGACACAATGATGATATCTAAGACACAATAATGATGTCAATCAATAACAAAATTCATATAACAAACACAATAACATAAAAGACACAACATATAGAGACTCACCTGATATTTATAAAATATGTTCAACAACATATTGATAATGTCCAGAGTAATCTAACAGTATAGACACAATAACTATTTTATTCAGACACAATGACAATACAAAAGACACAATGACGAACAAAAAGACACAATGATGATACCTATGACACAATGTTGATACCTATGACACAATGATGATGTCAATCAATAACAAAATTCACAGAAATCAGACAGTATAGACACAATGATGATCCAAAAGACAAAATTTTTAACATACTATTTCAATTACAGTATATAATCGTCTTCATACGTACCAAACTGATGAAATCAAATAGATCAACATAACTCAATGATCTTCAACAGAAACAACATAAAGCAATCTTCAACAGATGAATTCGATCGTTTGAATTTTCAACGATTGAAATTGATGTAAGATGAAGCGTCAACCGTTTGAATCGATAATTTGAGAATTTTGTTGAAGGCTTGTGTTCAAATAAATTAGATGTAAGCAATTTTCAATAGAATTTTGTTGAAGGCTTGGGTTCAAATAATTTTGTTGAATATTCAACGATTGAAATTGATGTAAGCAATCTTCAACAGATGAATTTTGTTGAATCGATAAATTAAGAATTGATGTAAGCCCACACCTTTATCTCAATAAATTAGACTTCCTAAAATATCCCTCATTCTATTTTTAAAAATATGACACATGTCACTCACCAATTGGTTCTCACACTTTTTACATAATGTTCACTTTGTATTTGAACCCAAGCCTTAACTCGATACCCCTAAATTCGTCAAAGTAAGATTATATACTTTTTTAGAAAAAAAATTATTATCATTTTGAATTTTGAGAAATTTAAGATCTAACAACCTATTGTTTTACATAATTTTACACAAGTAATGAATTCTATATAAGTGTAGAGACTTTAAAATAACATAATTAAGTTGAGAGACTGTTTCTTGGTGCTTTTTATTACAAATGTAGGAACTTTTATACACCAACCTTTTTTATTACAAAAGATTTTTAATTTTTTTTAACACGCATGTCTTTCGACATGTCATTGACTAATCTATTACATATAATATAAGAAGATTTTTTATATGCCACATGTCAACATATTAAATGTTTTTATTTTTATTTTTCTGTCTATCTCTCCTAATAAATGATTATATCTATTACATATAATATAAGAAGATTTTTTATATGCCACATGTCAACATATTAAACATTCTCATTTTTATTTTCCTGTCTCTCTCTTCTAAATTTCTAATAAATGATTATATATAGTAATATATTATTTAAAATATTTTTAAATAAAAAATAGATATTGTAAAAATTAAAAAACTTGATATTATAATGAAAAATACACTTTAAAAATATATGACACAATTTTTTTTAAATAGAAGTATTTTAATACTATTTTTTCTAAGTTTCATAACATATTACTTTTTTCAAAATAAAACTAAAAAAAGTCCAGAATGTTTAAAAAAACAATTAAAAAAACACAATCTTATAAAATGAAATTTTAAAATGATATTATTGTTGTTTTACTTGAACTACTTATTTATTTGAGTAAATTACCATTTGCATGCTTGAGGTTTGGTGATTTTGACCATTTGCATTCCTACAGTTTAAAAATCCCCATATACCCCCTAACGTTTCATTTTTGTTCCCATTTGAATCCAAAATACTAACACCGTTAAATTATTCAGTTAACTCCCTTGTTAAAAGACTAAACTGCCCTTCAAATTAAAACCCTATCCCCTCTTCATCTTCTCCATCTTTGTTAGATCTAGATTGTATAGGGCTAGATCATGTTTGTATAGGCTTAGTACTTGAAAATCAAGTCTTGTAATTAATATTTGTAACAGTCAAAATATATATATGTGCTTTGAATCTATAGGATAACCCCATATATATGTGTGTTGATTTGTGACTTGACAGGGAAAAACAATATACTTGGACGGATTCATGGAATTGACCAAGTGTAAGAAACATCTACGGATGAACAATTTTGTTAATCCGTAGATATGTTTCTTACAAGACAAAATGACCAAGTACATGTTCCTGCGGATGATCAAGTACCGTGAAGTGAAGACTCCTACGGAAGAAGGATTTCCTACGGAAGAACAACTTTGCTACGGAAGATCAAATCATCTACGAAAGAACAAAAGATCTGCGGACGACAAGACTCCTGCGGAGGAACATTATACTTGTGCGATTGCAAATACCAAGAAGTCAAACAAGTCAACACAATCAATAACAAATCCAGAGAGATCCGGTGTTTCCTTAACCGACTCAAACCGCGTATAAATATGAGTCCTAGGTTTCACATCTCGTGAACACAATCAATCAATATTGCGGCTATCGAGTTACATCATTGTGCAACCCTAACCGCCGTCACATCAACATCAAACATTATTCGATTCACAGAATTCGATTGTTCATAGTCATTCATTATTATTCTTTTGTAATCATTACATTATAGTTAATGAAATACATTTGAATTATTATTGATTTAGCATTTATTGTGTTTCTGTGGTTGTGTTCATCAATAATCATTACAAACAATTAAACGTCAATTAGTGATAATTCCGCGATCATTAAATTGATTTATTTAATACTGATAATTCCTGAATCGCGATCCTTGGATTCACAGGTGGTATCAGAGCATTGGTGCTCATTGATTTAGATAAATTGATCTATCAGTATTAAAATTGTTTAATTGATTTTCAAACAATTAAATCAACGACTTGTCGTTCAGCAAGCACTGTCTCATTGCTTGTTTGATTTAGATCTATATTCAAATCAATTGAATACTAGATCTGCGTCTTTGATAGATTTATCAATTTTAGCATTTAAGTTTTGATTAATTCGTTTGCATTAAACATGAGTACTTTTGGTGGAGGATCTTATCAACTGCCAAAGTTTGAAACCAAAGCTGATTTTAAATCCTGGAAGATCAACTTCAGGAATCATGTGAACTACACTGATTCTGACTTGTGGGAGTCCATCACTCAAGGTCCTTATATTCCACCCACTCTTGGGCCGGATTATAATGACAAAAATCAGCCAATCAGCACTAAAGACCTGCCACCTGATGATGTCAAGAAGGTCAAAGTCGATATTAAAGCATACAGCTTGCTTAGTATGGCTTTGCCAGAAGAAATCTTGATAAGGTGTGAAAATTACAAGACAGCAAATTCCCTGTGGAAGATACTTCACACTCTCTGTGAAGGGAGTGATGAGATCTGAAGCATAAGGAAAGACACCCTTAGATCACAATATGAAACTTTTCATCATATTGAGGGTGAATCAATTCCTCAGCAACTCCATAGATTTATGCAACTTGTTACTGAGATGAACATCTTGGAGTTAAATATACTACTAAGGAATTAAACAAGAAGATGCTCCACACTTTGCCTGAAAGTTGGAAGCAAACAGTCTCCATGTTCAAGAATACCATAGATCTCAAGACAACTGGTCTGGATACATTGGTTGCTAAGGTAGAAGCTCTTGATTTGGATGAACAATCAAGAAACAAGAGTGTGAGAACTCATGTCTCACCATATCACTTCAAGGAAACCAAAAATGCTGGAAGTGCATTTATCTCAAACAATGAAAGTGATAACTCTTGTACTTTGAGTGATGATGAAGAGGAAGTAAGTTTCTATGCATCCAAACCCACTAAGAAATCATCTCAAAGTAAAAATCAAAAGGAAAAGGGAAGATCTGAAGAGAAAAGGGAAACATCAGCAACTGCAAATTCTTCTCAACATAACAAACAATCAGAACCAATAACTGTCATATTGGATTCTGAAGAACAAAAAGCAGCCTTTGCAGCTTTTAGTTCTAGCTTTCAAGCATATCTTGGAAGTTCACTCACATCAGTAAACATCTGTCAGCAAGATTTGGAGGAACTCCCTCCTGATGTAGTAGAAGAGATGGATCTACAATGGCAGATGGCAATGATTGCTTACAGAGCTAAGCAATATCTCAGGAGAAATAAAATCTGGCAGCAGCAAGCAAAACATCAAAGATTGGTGTTGATAAATCAAAAGTCAGATGCTTCAAGTGCAATCTCTATGGTCACTTCTCTAGAGAATGCAACCAACAATCATCTCCTCAGTATCAGCATCAGCAGCAACAAAATCAGCAGCAACAACAATATCAGAATCATCCATCAACCTCTCAAAGATCTCTGCATAGACATCCTCAGCTAACATCCCCACCAGCCACAAATACATCAGCAGGACCAAGCAATTCTAAGGAGACTGGGCTGATCATCCTTCAAGATGGCACATGTGACTGGAGTTTGTATGAAAAGGAAGTAATAGAGGAGAATCAAGCACTAATGGCACATATGGAAAACAAAGTTCCTCCTATGGTCAGAGAGGTAAAAGACAGGTTATGTTCATCATCCTGTGTTGAGGAAGTTGAACGATATAGAGTCCATGCTCAACAATTAGCTGATAAAGTAAAGGAAACTATGATTTTAAATGAATCACACTTAAGAGAACAAAAATTATATCAAATCAAAATAAGTTCTTTACAAAAGGATTTAGAAAAATATGTTTCTGAAAATTACAGCCTAAAAGCCCAAGTTGAGCATCTGACCACTTCCTTAACAAAATCCATGGCTGATCATGCATCAACTGAAGTGAAACTTCAGAAGTTTCAATTATCATCTCAACAATATGAGAAGTTGTTAAACTCTCATATTGAATCAAAGAACAGGTCCGGGTTGGGTTATAATGCTGTTGCACCACCTATTAATGATAACTACACACCTTTACCTGAAACAATGACCAACAATTTGTCAAAACATTTTGTGCAAAGCACCAAAATTGACTTAAAAAACAGTCATGAAGCTGAGATAAGTGAAACTGAATCTGCTGAATCTGAATCACTTAAACATAATGAATCAGATTTTGATAAGTATGATGACTTGGATGATTCTGATGAACATGATACTGATCAACTGAACATTGGTAAGAATGTTCAAGTTGAAACTGGTCTTCCGCAGGTACTTGAAGAATCAAAACTGCAGTATCCTCCAAAGCAACGGAACATGCTGAAGACTATCTGTAAGAGAATTGCTGAATTGAATGAAGGACTTCAAGAACTGAACCTTCACAAAGTTGATAGCTGCGGATCAAGTGCTGAGATACCTTTGTCTTCAGAGAAAGGTAAGAAACAACAAACTTCAACAAAGCAAAAGAAAAATTCAAATGTTGAAGATCAGCAGAAAAAGAAATCTGAAGAATCCGTAGAACATCTGCGGAAAGCAAAAGTTACCAAGTCCGTAGATCTTCTGCGGAAGACAAAATTTACTGAATCCGCAGAAAAGCAACGGAAGAGAGAAACTGATTCTGCGGACGAGGTAAAAAGAGAGACCAACACACATGCAAAGAAAAAGGTGAATATCAAGCAACAAATGGCAGCCAAAGGTAAACAAGCAACAGCTGATGATACTCCAAAGAAAAACAAGAAGAAATCAACTGATGCTTCAGCAAGTGAGAAAAAGAACAGTAAAAAGAAGGATGAATCTGAAGAAAGTTCAGAAAAATATTGTAAATGGTGTGATATGAAGAATCACAATACTGATGAATGCTATTTCAGCAGCTATTGTTCCATTTGCAATATGAACAATCACATGACTGATGATTGTTACTTCAACAAACACTGTGCCATATGTGACAAAAATAACCATTCAACTCAGGAATGTTATTTTAATAAGAAGAACAAGAAAAAGAGCAAAAAGAAGTCACAAGATGCATCATCTGAATCAGATTCTCAATCTTCAGAAAGTGACAAAGAGACAAAGATTCAGAAAGAACAACAAAAGTCAAAGAAAAGATCCTCTGCTGCGGACAAGACTTTGAAGAAGAAATCACCAATACAGTCTAAGACACCTCACAAAAAGGTGGATTTGTCAGATAAACAAACTGAAGCAGCTGATGGTTTCTTTGATAACTTTGCAAAAGGAACTCCTGTGCCTCAATCAAAGCTGAAAGATGAAGAAACTTTCAAAACTACAGGATCCTCTTCAAAGTTAAAATACCAACCAAAACAAGTCACTTTGAAGAAAGAATCAGAGAAGCATGAAGGGATCCAGAAACCTGACTCATCTTCAACAGAATCATCCTCACAACCATCAAATCAAAAAGAAATAACTAATACTGAAACTTCAAGATTAATTCATGAAGGAGTAACTATTGTTGACACAACTGCAAATCCAAGACAATTAAGCCTTGTATTGTCAATTCTAACTAATTTCTTTTTGTGAGCAGGAACAATCATGGAGAGCTGACAACAAGTGGTATGTTGACAGTGGTTGTTCCAGACATATGACAGGCAACTGTGCACTTCTCCATGACTTCAAACACAAACATGCCTCTTATGTGGCATTTGGTGGGGATAAGAAGGGAGGTAAAATTGTTGGTGAAGGAATGGTAACTAATGGTGTTTTAACATTTGAAAAAGTAAATTACTGTGAAAATTTGCAGTATAATTTACTTAGTGTTTCCCAAATTTGTGATCAAAATTACTTAACACTATTTGATAACACTAACTGTTACATTCTTAAGCCAGGTTTTACAGTTCCAGCAGACTGGATCCTTCTCAAAGCATCAAGAAAAGGCAACACATATATTTTGGATATGAACAACACAACACTCACTAATCATGAGACATGCCTACTGTCTAAATCTTCAGAAGATGAATCTCAACTGTGGCATAGAAGGCTTGTCCATTCCAACATGAAGAACATGAATAAACTGGTGAAAAATGACTTAGTCATTGGATTACCAAAGAAAGAATTTCACTGTTCTAATCATTGTTCTTCATGTTATAAAGGGAAACAACACCGAGTGTCCCATAAATCCAAAACAATTAACACTAACACTACACCACTCAAATTGCTTCACATGGACCTATTTGGTCCAACCAATGTGCTGAGCATTAGAAAAAGACAATATTGTTTGGTGATAGTAGATGATTTCACTAGATTCACATGGGTTTCTTTTTAAAACATAAGAGTGAAACATCTGAAACATTAATGGACTTTGTGATCAAGATTGAGAATCAACTTGATTTAAAAGTTAAAATTTTTAGGAGTGATAATGGAACTGAGTTTGTTAATGCTGATTTGGATTCTTTTTGCAGAAATAAAGGAATAGCAAGACAATTCAATGCACCAAGAACTCCACAACAAAATGGAGTGGCTGAAAGGAGAAATAGAACACTCATAGAAGCAGCCAGAACAATGCTAGCTGATTCTCAGTTGCCCATTACTTTCTGGGCAGAAGCTGTGAATACAGCTTGCAATGTTCAAAATAGAACTTTGATAGTCAAAGAACATAATAAAACACCTTATGAACTCTTATTTAAAAGGAAACCTTTTATAGGATATCTTAGAGCTTTTGGGTGTCATGTGTCTGTTTTGAATACTAAAGAACAATTGGGAAAATTTTCCGAAAAAGCCTATGATGGTTTCTTTGTTGGATATTCATCCACTTCTAAATCATATAGGGTCTATATTCCAGAACATAACATAGTTGAAGAGACTCCCAATGTTTCTTTTGATGAATCCATGTTTACCACTAATGTAAAAGGATCATCTTGGTTATTTGATATAGATGCATTAACGGAATCATTTAACACTGGTTATATGATCAATGCAGGTGCTGCGGATACATGCTATCCCTTTGTACCTCCAAGTTTGAATGAAGTGCCCCTGACAGCTGACCCACCAAGGGAACAACTTTCAACTGCACCTCAGCAACAATCAAGTCAGCAGCATGAAGTTACATCAGTAAATACATCCGCAGATGCATCAGTATCCGCAGATGTAAGTCCTGCCTCAGCTGCTGAACTAAGGGATAAAGAGGAAGGGTTAAATCAACAAACCATGCCTGCAACACAACAATGTTCATCCATGAATGGTAATGCACCTTCTACGGAAGTACAAAATGCGTCCGTAGATGCTGCAGTTACTCCTGCGGAAGAACAAAATGCTGCTTCCGTAGCACCTCCTGCGGAAGAACAAAATGCTGCTTCCGTAGAACTTCCTGCGGAAGAAGACAACCCAGCAGCAACCCATACACAAGCTGATCAAAATGAACGTGAGCCTTTTGATTATTTCATCGACTCAACCTCTCAGCTGACACCATCTGCTTCAATGGGTTTCTCAAACTTAGACACCACAGTTCCAGTTGATGCTGTCTCAACAAGCAGAATCCACAAGTCTCATCCAACGGACAATATCATTGGAGATCTGAATACAAGAACTACCAGGAACAAAGGAGGTGTGGCAAACATTTGTTTGTTCACCTGCTTCTTGTCCCAAACAGTTCCTGCAAACATTACAGCTGCACTAAAAGACAACAGCTGGATTGAGGCTATGCAAGAAGAGCTACAACAATTCAGAAAACAAAAAGTGTGGACTCTTGTAGACTTGCCTACAGGTCAACACCCAATTGGAACAAGGTGGCTATTCAAAAACAAGCTGGATGACAGAGGTATCATCGTGAGAAACAAGGCTAGACTCATTGCTCAAGGCTATACCCAGGAAGTGGGAATAGACTATGATGAAGTCTTTGCACCAGTTGCAAGGATTGAAGCTATAAGGGTTTTCTTAGCCTATGCCTCCTTCAAGAAGTTCACAGTCTATCAAATGGATGTGAAGTGTGCTTTCCTCTATGGGAAAATTGATGAAGAAGTCTATATTGCTCAACCCCTGGATTTGAAGACCCTGATTATCCACATAAAGTATACAAGCTTGATAAAGCTTTGTATGGTCTTCATCAAGCACCCAGAAAGTGGTATGACACACTATCATCCTTCCTGCTGAAGAATGGCTACAAGAGAGGAACAATTGATCAGACACTCTTCCTCAAACATGATCATCAAGATCTTTTGGTGGTTCAAATATATGTTGATGACATAATATTTGGATCAACCAACAAGAAGCTGTGCCAAAGCTTTGAAGACTTAATGAAATCTGAATTTCAGATGAGCTCCATGGGAGAATTGACATTCTTCCTTGGCTTACAAGTTCATCAGAAACCAGATGGCATTTTTATCAATCAAGAAAAGTACATTTATCAAATTTTGAAGAAGTATAATCTTGCTGATTCCACTTCATGCAAGACACCAGCATCAACAATAGACAAGATTGTGCCTGACCCTGCTGGCAAATCCGTAGATCAAAGATTGTATAGATCAATGATCGGTTCATTAATATACCTAACTACCAGTAGACCTGACATCATGTTTGCTGTTTGTGTTTGTGCCAGGTATCAATCAGACCCAAAGGAGTCACATCTGAATGCTGTAAAGAGGATTTTCAGATACCTGAAAGGCAAACCTGCATTGGGACTTTGGTATCCCAAAGATGGAGATTTTAGCCTCTACTCGTACTCAGATAGTGACTATGGAGGTTGTAACAACAACAGAAAATCCACAACTGGTGGATGTCAGTTTCTAGGACCAAGACTTGTTTCATGGCAGTGCAAGAAGCAAACAAATGTATCTGTATCCACAGCTGAAGCAGAGTACATAGCTGCTTCAGCAGGTTGCTCTCAAGTACTTTGGTTGCAGAACCAATTACTTGATTATGGTTACAATTTCCTTCATACACCAATTCATAGTGATAATTCAGCTGCTATGTTTATAACTGCTAACCCAGTTCAACATAGTAAAACAAAACATATTGAAATCAGATACCATTTTCTGAGAGATTGCTCTGAAAAGGGTCTCATCAGGTTAGTCAAAGTAGACACAACCAATCAGCTTGCTGATTTGTTCACTAAAGCATTTGATTCTGTTAGATTTAATTTTCTGATAGAATCTTTGGGGATGATTAACTTAGAATAAATCAACAAAAGCATATGACTGACTTTGTGTAGAGTAATCATTAAGGATAACTTAAGTGTCTGATAGAACATCTATACTTGCATTATATTAGGTAAATGATAGGAGACTATACTTGGCTCTTAAACAAAAACTCAATCTGACTTATATCATACTGATATGTGAGTAGGTTCATCTTGAGTGGACACAAAGCTAAGAGCATGCCAAACTAAAAGCATCAGGTAACTGTCTGTGAGGTTTCCATTTGAGAATCAGGAAGGTATGTTCTCACCTGATGTGATCAAATCACTTACACAAGCACACTATGTAAAATACTTTATAATCTTCTTTCTTTGCAAAGTCATATTCCCTCTGTTTTGTGTGAACAAAGACCTGGGAATGTGATTAACAAGTGTGATCTTCATTCTCCCACTCTTTTGTGTAAACAAAGACCTGGGTTAAAGTTCACCTCTGTTTTACGAAAGTAAAGATCTGGTGACTATGAAGATCATATTTCAGCTCTAAAAAGGAATCACTTGAGCTCCATTGTACATCAAGTCAAAGAGCTTCAACATCAAAGCATTCATGAGACTGTAATTTGTCTCAAGATAGAACTTATAACTTAATGTACATAGTCATTAAGTGTGGACTGTAGTGATTTGCCTCACCTACGGAAGACATACTCTAATGATAATTGAATGTGGGACTCATGATTGCTACTGATTAAAAAACTTCACAACATGATAAATAGCATGCCTAGTTGATACAATACTCATGTTTGAATTTAAGTGGATCTATATACTTGCAATCAGGTATGTGTTGAATCAACTAATCAACATCAGCAGAAGCCAAGTTATAGTATGATCTCTCTATATATATGCATGCATGTAACTGTTTGTCAGATGTTTAATTGTTATCTCAACTGAGTTTCTCTCATTTAGCCTGTCATATGCCTGTCATGCCTGTTTACAACTTAAATTTATGATAAATGTAACAGTCTCACATTAATCACAAATTTAGGGGGAGTAGTTCATGCATGAAAAACAATAAAAGCTGATAATTGATTTGAATCACTTTGAAGGAATTGGAACTTGAGCACTAACTTGAATGCAGGATACAGGAAACTTGCCTCCCTGTACTTAATTGCCATGCAAATAAAGTCAACAATGTCCAACATCAACATTTGATTCTACTCAGTAGATATCATACATTTAAAGTTTTAAACTTTTTATGTTCCGCAGAAGTTTCAATAATACCTCTCATCCGTAGAAGTATTATGTGATTTCTGATTCAGCAGCAAAACAAATGCATTGTTTGAACTTTTACATCCGCAGATGTTAAGACATCCGCAGATGTTAAGGTTCCGCAGATGTTGACATCCGCAAATGTCAAGGTTCCGCAGATGTTCTGCGGAAGAGATAATGCATCCTAAACACTTGGTATGCGGATAGGAATGAATGGAAGTGGGCCCAACATAATTAATAAAAGAACATAATTAATAAAAGAAATTAATATGTTCCCCTATAAATAAGGTTTCTGATATTTTTACAGAGCACCTTTTCACTTTTAACCTAGAAAATCGCCCATTTTCCCTCTTTTTCAAATTTCAAAATATCCGTTTCCAAGAACACATCATCAACATTATCCTGTAATAAATTACTATTATTGCAAAGGTAAATCATGTCTTAAACATCAGTACGAAACTGTTTAATCGGTTATTGACATTCAAACGATTCAACTGCATGTTTTCTAACTTGATTTTCTTTACAGATGGATAATAGATTCGCCAAAGAACATAATGTGTGTGCGTTCTTAAACGCTGATGATCCGGCGGCGGAAGGATGTCGAGATATCATAAGATATCTCCGACGATCAAGGCTCTTCTACGCCTTGACGGCTGAGCCTGTGATCCATCAGACACACATAATTGATTTCTGGAACTCAGCACGAGTTGAAGAACAAGGGGATGAAGAAGTGATTGTGGCTGAGATCCGGAACAAGCGTCTACGAATCACTGAAAGCACCTTACGAAGATGCTTGGAACTGGGTGATAGAGAGATAGGTCACCCCGATGTATTCGAGAATGAATAAATTAAGAAAATTTTCAATTTGATGGGATATGATGGTGATTACGAGAAAGGGGAAATCAAGAAGGGTAGGCTGTGCAAACCGTACAGATTCTTGTGCCATACCTACCTGAAATGCATGTCAAACAGGAAGTCGAGACTTGACAGATTCTCCAGGCACATATCATCTGGGATCATTGGGATATTCGAAGGGAGAATCTATAACTACGCCAAATACATCTTCAATTGTCTGAGTGAACAAGTCAAACTGCAGAAGAATGACAAGATGTACATGTTCCCGAGATTCCTGCAACTGGTGATCAACTCAGAACTACCAGGGGTGGACAGAGTTGGCAATGTGTTTGTGCAAGCACACTTGAGCAAATCTGTGCTTAACAAGCTTAGTGGAAAGTACCAGGGTCAAGATATGCCAATGTTCGCACATGTATTAGACCCCCAAGCAGACCTTCCACAAGAGTTGGTTTGGGCCGATGAAGAAGAATCATCTGCTGATTCTGCCCAAGCATCTCACTCACCACTCCAAACACCACCACACCAATCACAATCATAATCACCAACCCAAACTCCACCACTACAACATCTTACACCTAGCCAAACACCCCCTTAACAATCTCAATCACCAACAAGCTTGAACACCGAACCAACCTCCCCAATTCATCAACATCAATCACCACTACAAATATCCTCATCATCTACCAAAAGCACTGAGCCAACATCTCCAGCCAAACAACAATCATCATCAGCTTCTCAGTCATCATCACATCACACTAAACCTTTCTCTCCACTTCAAGCTCAATCCCCTGTACTACCACCACCAGAATCTCCAAAGCATGCATCCCCAGAAAGTGCTGGAACCGAGCCTTTTGAGATAACTGAGTCTGTACACTCTGTACACTCAGGAGACACAGAGATATTATCTCAAGCCAGCACTGTTCCTATCTCACCCACACACACAGAAGAACATGCTACATCAGCACATACTGAGCCCATATCTTCATTGAAAGATGAACAAATTGCTGATGAGCATGAGGAAGTACAAGGAGCTGCTAAGGATGTCATTGCATACCATGAAGATGATTTAAGTGACAAAGACATTCCTGTCAGCAAAAGCTATTTGGTTGCTGAGTACAACAAGTTAGTACTCAAATCAAATAAGAGAAAAGAAAGAATACAAGAGCTGAAAGGTATAATCAAAGAAAAAGATGAAGAGCTGATGAAGAAAGATGCTAGACTTAAACGGCTGAGAGAAGATGCTCTAAGCAACAATGAAGTTATTGATGCATTGTTGGACAGAGAAAAAGAGTTGGAGGCTTCTTTGAAGACTGAGCAAAATGATAAAGCTGAACTGATAAAAAAGAAAGATGCAAAAATAGAAGAGCTGAAAAAGAAAATATCTACTCTGCAAACAAAAGAAGCCCCAAGTACTCAACCAAAACAGTCGGGTGAAGCTGCTAAGCAAATGATTTCATACACCCGGAAAAGAAAATACATGGGAGCAACTCAAAAGAAACATGAAGATGAAAGCTCTCCAAAGAAACCAAAACTTCCATCCCCTGCACCTACACCTTCAGTAGATGTGTCTACTGTGAAGGTACCATCCACGGATGATGATGACAGTGAGAAAGAGTGGGAGGAACTGACAAGAATTGAGTCCCCCACTGAAGAAAAGGGTGGAAAGGCCGATGACCTTCTAACAACAGCTGACATCATGGAAGAGAGGCCTGATTCGAGCATGTTTATGACCCTCATCAACCATGGTTTTCCATATGACATGGTTGAGAGGATGAACACTTCTGAAATGAAGAATACTCTGAAAGAGTTTGAGTTTGCAAGGTTCATAATCCCAAACTGTGATTATGAAGCCTTTACAACTTTTCAATCATTGGAGAAGATAAGGAAGGATCTGGGCCACTGTGACACAGCAAAACTTACCAAGTACAATATGACTTGCTGGTTACAGGGCCACAACTACAAATCTCATGAGCTTAAAGGTAGAACTACTGGAGAACTTCGAAGGATGATGGAGCATGTAATAAAAGTGGAATTGGAAACAGGTGTGAAATTCAGAACCACAGCTCCTCATCCAACTGATGACAAACAAATCAAACTATCAGCTGATCCAATAACTGTGGAACCAAAGGATCAGCATAAAGCAAAAGATAAGCTCATCAGGGAACCAAGGGAAGTCATCCCAGGCAAAGTATGGCCCCTTGGTACCACTGTTAGAGAAATCACTGATCAGAAGTCCACTCTGATTTAGTTGGTTAATCACCTCACAACTCCCAACTCAGCTGATGAAAACAAGATCATGGCGTGGAAATATGATCAAGAGTGGGATTGTGTAGTGATCAAGAGGACATCAGGAAGAGTTGAATACTTCCATGATGTGTTTTCAGTTCTCTGCCTTCCTGAGAATGATCTAAAGGACCTGCAAAGCCTTACCATGACAAATTATCCAATACATCCGAGAGGTAGGGACTTCTCAAGCAGAGTGGGTCAACTGAAAACAAGGTTCAAAGATGATGTGCTGATAGGTGCTAAGAGAGATGATGAAGAGCACAGAAGAAGAAGTCAAGGACTGAAAAGATACAAGTCCAATGCCTCTGAATTAGTAGATGATGAATTCCTAAAGAGGGTTGGTTACAACAAGAGAACTTCAGCAGCCCTCAAGCACATTGAAGGGACTCAATACACACTCCCTATCACTGAATGGGGATTTGTAGAGAGGACTAAAGAACTGGTATTGCTGAGAAATGCAGAGAACAAAAGAGCTGAAAAGATCAGGATCTTTGATCCTGTGGAAATCAAGTTGCTTCATCCAAGCTACACTTCCTACCTTCATGACAAATTCTTTCCAAAGCTGAATGATGAAGCAGCTCAAAATGATCTGTTCCTGCATGTTCACATGATACAAGTCATTGACAAACTTCATGCAAAGGCCTACAAACGATGCAGACACAATGCAGGCTTGCTGAAGGGAACAGAGTATGATGAAGTGACAGAACTTCACCTCTCCGAACAAGATGAACTTGAAGTAGTGAAGAATGACAGAGTCTTGGAGACTCTTACTACAGAGGAGGATGTTCTGGGACTTGGCTTCGAGACTCTGAAGAAGATCAGCAAAATGGAGATCAAATACAAGTATGATGATCAAAAGGCAGCTGTATCTTACTTCTACAACAAAATCATATCAAGAGTCAAGGAGCTAGCAGTGTTGAAAGAATGATTACAAGGAGCTAAGCCTAAGGGGGAGTATTGTTAGATCTAGATTGTATAGGGCTAGATCATGTTTGTATAGGCTTAGTACTTGAAAATCAAGTCTTGTAATTAATATTTGTAACAGTCAAAATATATATATATGTGCTTTGAATCTATAGGATAACCCCATATATATGTGTGTTGATTTATGACTTGACAGGGAAAAACAATATACTTGGACGGATTCATGGAATTGACCAAGTGTAAGAAACATCTACGGATGAACAATTTTGTTAATCCGTAGATATGTTTCTTACAAGACAAAATGACCAAGTACATGTTCCTGCGGATGATCAAGTACCGTGAAGTGAAGACTCCTACGGAAGAAGGATTTCCTACGGAAGAACAACTTTGCTACGGAAGACCAAATCATCTACGAAAGAACAAAAGATCTGCGGACGACAAGACTCCTGCGGAGGAACATTATACTTGTGCGATTGCAAATACCAAGAAGTCAAACAAGTCAACACAATCAATAACAAATCCCGAGAGATCCGGTGTTTCCTTAACCGACTCAAACCGCGTATAAATATGAGTCCTAGGTTTCACATCTCGTGAACACAATCAATCAATATTGCGGCTATCGAGTTACATCATTGTGCAACCCTAACCACCGTCACATCAACATCAAACATTATTCGATTCACAGAATTCGATTGTTCATAGTCATTCATTATTATTCTTTTGTAATCATTACATTATAGTTAATGAAATACATTTGAATTATTATTGATTTAGCATTTATTGTGTTTCTGTGGTTGTGTTCATCATTAATCATTACAAACAATTAAACGTCAATTAGTGATAATTCCGCGATCATTAAATTGATTTATTTTAATACTGATAATTCCTGAATCGCGATCCTTGGATTCACAATCTTCTCCACCCACCTGAATCTCAACAACCTCTACAACCACCTGCAACGCCACCACATCGCCACCACAGAAGGAAGCATCCCCATTTCACTCATACCAAGTAGTTGGAAAGCATCACTACTCATTTCAGCTTCAAACAACCCTAAATTAGACATAGCAGAAGCAGCTTGAATCCACCATTTAAGCCAAGATCCCCCAATCAACATCCCAACTTCAGCAAAATACCCATCACTCCACTACAACCACCTAAATCTCAACTTCACCTGAATCTCAGCATCACTCCACTACAACCACCTGCAAAATCCCAACTTCACTTGAATCTCAACAACCTCTACAACCACCTGCGGCCCTAAATTAGACATAGCAGAAGCAGCTTGATCGACCTCCTCAGCCTTCCTCCGTCGTCGAACTCCGTTCACGAACAGATCATCACGAACAGATCATCACGAACAGCCTTCCTCCTCAGCCTTCCTCGATGATCGACCTTCGGTAACCGCTTCAACACTCTCGAATCTCTCCGGTAATTTCACGAACAGATCATCACTAGTGTCTCCTCCTCCTCCTCCACCTTCGCCACCGATCTACAACATCACCGGAAACTACACGTTTCAGTTTCCGGTGGCGATAGAGTCTCCGCTCTCATCACATCACACGCAAAATCAAACCATATCGTCACCGGAAACCTCGCCTCCGGTGAACGAAAGTATTGAGCAGTTGCATCTGAGCCCTAATCAGTCGGCGAATCATTTCGCCTCTGTTGAGTTCAGAGGGGAAGAGCGTATGCCTAGGGAAAAGTTGTTGGAGGTGAGTTCTGATGGTGCGTATGACCATTCATCGGCTACTGGATCGACCGGTGGGGATGATGATCGAACCGTGGATTGCTCAGGAGGTTATGGTGTTGGTGATGAGCTCACCGCACGTATTCAACCTAGAAGAGTGAAGAGAGAGAGACATAGAGAGAAGATGAAAAGGGTGGGGTGTGGATACATGAAGGGTAGTTTAGTCGTTTAACAAGAGAGTTAACAGAATAAGTTAACGGTGTTAGTGTTTTGGATTCAAATGGGAACAAAAATGAAACGTTAGGGGGTATATGAGGATTTTTAAACTGTAGGGATGCAAATGGTCAAAATCACCAAACCTTAAGGATGCAAATGGTAATTTACTCTATTTATTTCTAACTCAATCATATCTTATTTACAAACATCATTTATAATTTTTAAAATTTTTATTACAAATTATTTCATATATATTTAATCAATCCGTGTATTACACGGGATATTATAATAGTATAAATACATATAGGAAAAAACTAAAAGCAACACAGAAGAATTAAAACATACCTTACTCAAGGTTATTATTATAAATATTAACAATAATAGCAATATAGCATTTTAAAACTTTTGAGTCGTCTTTCCAAAATAATTAAGCGTTCAAGGCTATAGAATAAATACCGAAATACGTGTATCAGTTTGGTATCTAAATATATTATTAATATTTGTTTACTTGACGATAACAATTAAATTATATTAAATTATAACCTTACTAAAATAATGAAATATCTAGCATTTTGTAACAACAGAAAACAAAATATCAATACCAAAGTTTTCTATGTTTAGTTGTGCTATACTTTTTCGTATAAATAATTTTTTGGTTTGTAGCATCACTAGTTTTATTTCATTAAATGTTTATCAAGAACCATTGGTTTTGTAGGACCTATTGGATTCTGTCTTGTCTCTAAGATTTTTTATAAACATAATTGGGACCTCACCTTTTAGGTGTTTATTAGTATTGATTTCTATTCGGTTACTTTCCAGCAATGTTTTAAAATAAGATCAAAACAATATCTAAACGAATAACCGTTCACGTTACCAGTTCAATTATATGGTGATATAATGAGTATGAATGAATTAATGAGTTTAGTCTATGCGAAATTTGATGAATTCCAAAGTAAATTTTGTAGAAAATGATCCTATTTGCTACCAAACTAGTTCTTAAGATCAGATCAATGCTTAAGTCGGTGAACCATCAGTGTTATTGACAGGTCAGGTTTTTAAAATCTATACTTATAAGGTTTGAGTCTATAATTCTGTGTTGGTAACTTTGTTATAAACAAATAATTATTCTTGTCTTTATTTATTTGAATTTAAAACTTTAGATAGGAGCTACGTGATTTTTAATTCCAATTATTGTGTGTAGCTTCGTTTAACAAGGGGTTATGTTTCGCACACCATTGATTTGATGTTTCATAGTAAATGGTCATTTACTAGAATGTAAACGGTCGTTTTAAAGCCTGCAAACGGTCGTTTTAAAGCCTGCAAACGGTCGTTTAGTAGCATGCAAACGGGAGTTTGTTTGACCTGTAAACGGTCGTTTACAGCACTGCAAACTGTCACACCCCGACCGACGGCGGAATCATCGGAGCGGACGAGGGAATGATTGATTGTTCATAACACATGGTCGTCTAATAGTGGAGATAATATTAAAATCAGATTACAAGATAACATGAGTTTAAAATATACAATTACAACATTTGACATCACAAATAGTAATTGTCTTTTATTTTGACTAAGTCTGGGTCCTAAATGAGCATGTAGAAGTCCACTAACTTGCTTAACCTGAAATCATGTAAAAAGTAACGAGTCAGCTAAAAATTAGCCGATGAGTAAACACAGTTTTGAATATACATATAGATTGATTGTTCGATTGAGAATAATCTAATTCACAAGGTAATGATAAGACTTATAATGCAATAAAGGAGCATATAGATAAACCGACACAATATAAACCCCTTGACTTGACACTTTGCATATAATAAACTTGCACACATACACCATAGATTGACTATTTGCCTCTGGCACAATCACCACTCGACTATTCATATGGGATAGGTTATCCAAACCAGTAGATCTACCATTGATACCAGGATTGATTGATTGACTGAATTAGGGTTCTTACCGTCATCCAGTTTATCATAGTATGTTCACATAGTTGCAAGTAATAACATAACCTGTCTTGAATTGAATTTAGAATGAAATAATAATAGAATATCATGATTGAATATTGTATCACATGATTTCCCCAAATAAGAAATGATATAAAGATGGGATATGAATACTCACTTGATTGATGAGATTAGAATTTGGATGTGATAGATTAGACACCAACGATTCCCTTACGAGTAATCTACAGAACGGTGTCTCGAGTTAGAATAATAATGGTTTGAGAATTGGGGATGTATTAGGGTTTCCATTGGGTTTTGAATGATAGTTTAAATAAAATAATTTATTTAGTTTGAATGTCTTGAAATAAATAAACGAATTTATTGAAAGTGATTATGATTAAAATTTAAAATAAATGTATCAATACGCGTAACCGTTTGATTTATTGTTAAAGTGTGGGAAAAACAAATAATTAATTTTATTAATTAATTATATGATAAAGAATTAAAATATTTAATTATTTAAATAACACAAAACGACTTTTTGTAAATAATCTGTGAAACTATAAAATACATATAATTGTAATTATCTTGAATAATTCATAATTAAAGGTAATATAGTGCCCAATAATAATTTAATATTTAAATTATTATTAAAAGTTCACTTTTATAGAAGAAATTTTGTAACACTTGTAATATTATTTATTTAAAACATTTAATAAAATAAATAAAATGTTAAGATAAATTTCAGAAAATAATTAGGTGGTTTTTAAAAATACTTAATGTTTGTAGAAACATTTTTATAATTTTTATAATTTTTTATATATTTTTATAGGCTAAAAAGCCTTAAAAAAATATGTGGGGGTGCCCGGGGTCGAACCCGGGACCTCAAAGCTAGCATGGGATCATGGAACCGGTGGACCAAAGGCATACAACTGCGATGGATCTTAGTTTCATTTAGTTTTAACCACAACAAAAGAAAACCCCCAAATAACCATGAACCCTAGAACTGAAATCGACCAAATTGAAGCCCCAATCGATTATGATAACAAGCGAATTCATGGAGCTTTTATTCCTCACATAAAATCGAGTTTGTGGGTGTGTGTAATTACCCGATTTGAATTCAATTTGATGCAAGAGACACCAAGAACAGGTCGCGACTACATTCGACTTGACTCATGCCCAATTGTTGCTGAAAATCAAATTCACTTCGTGTACAGTTTCAGTGGATTATGATCCTCGAAAGCCCTCAACCAATTGCCCTTAACAACTTGCAGAAGATGTAGTTCGGGTGGTTACAGGTCCGCGAGGATGAAGATGGTAAGTCCTAGTATTTGGTTTCGTTTCAGATGCAATTCGAAGTGCTATTAGTTTAGGAATCATATAACCGATCGTTTTGATTAATTTAATTGCATTATTGCAGGTTTTAGTGCGCGATTTGGTGGGTGGTCGGACGAGAATCGGGATGAAATCATGGAAGGAATTGGGGGGTGGGGTTGGGTGTTCAAAGTTACACCTTTGATCCCTGATGTTTAAGTTGCTTATTAATTCATGTAAAAACCTTTAAATTAAGTTTTGGAAATTACAAAGTAAACCCTAGACTTATACAAACTAATTTGAATAATAAATCATAACTACTATTAAAACCTTATAAGTTTATTAAAAGTCATTTTATAACTAAATAATTTTGATAAAACTTTTCCATTTAGTTATTTATCGTAAAATGATTAATAAATCTTTATAACTTTATGTGAAGATTTATTTCTAAATCAATAAATGATTACAAGTTGTTTAGATTATAAGAGTTCATAATAATAAATTGCACATTTAGTGTATTTGCTCCATTAGGATTTTTAAATAGTTTAATAACGAAATTTCAAAATAGTTTCGGGTTTGGGTTTTATCTCCGAAAATGGCGAATGTTACAGTC
Source organism: Flaveria linearis (assembly GCA_024085815.1). Lineage (NCBI taxonomy): Eukaryota > Viridiplantae > Streptophyta > Magnoliopsida > Asterales > Asteraceae > Flaveria > Flaveria linearis. Next base: position 3,045,177 of record CM044017.1, on the reverse strand, counting down.
TCCCCTGCTTTAGGAAATTTCGTCCCGAAATTTAATCACGAGGAGGCTGAAACGAAAAGATGAGGATACTTGGATTTCATTTGGTCCTCACGTTCCCAGGTGAACTCTGGGCCACGTTTAGATTCCCAGCGCACTTTCACAATGGGTATCCGGCTACGCTTGAGTGTTTTGACTTCCCGATCCATAATCTCCACAGGTTTCTCAATAAAGTGCATGGATTCATCAATCTGGACTTCGTCGAGTGGAATGTGGAGATTTTCATCAGCGAGGCATTTCTTGAGGTTTGAAACATGAAACGTCGGATGCATATTGCTGAGTTCTTGGGGTAGTTCAAGCTTGTAGGCCACTTTCCCAATTCGCTCGAGCACTTTGAATGGACCCACGTAACGAGGTGCTAGCTTCCCTTTCTTTCCAAAGCGAATCACTCCCTTCCAAGGAGATACCTTAAGAAGTACGAGATCACCGACATTGATATTCCATGGGTCTTCGTCCTCTGTCAGCATAATGCTTTTGACGATTTCTAGCAGCGACCAAGTTATCACGAATCTTATGAATTTTGTCGGTTGTTTCTTGTATCAATTCCGGACCAGTAATCTGTGATTCACCAACTTCAGACCAACAGATGGCAGATCGACACTTTCGGCCATACAAGGCCTCAAATGGTGCCATCTGGATGCTGGTATGGTAACTGTTATTGTAAGAGAATTCGATCAACGGAAGATGAGAATCCCACGATCCACTGAAATCAATGACACAAGCCCAGAGCATATCCTCGAGGGTTTGTATCGTTCTTTCAGTCTGACCGTCGGTTTGCAGGTGATAAGCTGTGCTAAGATTCAGTTGAGTGCCGAGGGCTGTTTGGAGACTTTTCCAGAAACGAGAGATGAAGCGACCATCGTGATCAGAGATAATATCTAAAAGTACACCGTGCCGACTGACTATTTCATTGATGTAAATACGAGCCAATTTCTTGACTCGGTACTCCTCACGAATTGGTATGAAATGAGCCGACTTATGTGACACCCTACACATATCCCATATCGGCCGTGGACAGGAGAGATTCCTGGTTCATAAGGAATGTCTGGCCTCAAATATCAATAACGCGTTTTGGGCGTATTGGCTGTGGATGAGAGGAGAACTCCACAGTTAAGCGTGCTGAGGTGAGAGAAATCCAGGGATGGGTGACCTCCCTAGGAAGTTTTCACCCGGGCAACCAAAACCAAATCCGTGAGCTCCTCGTGGGCGAAGCGGACAATATTGTTGGTGTGGGAGGCCGGGTGTGACAGAATGGTATCAGAGCCACTCCTGTGCCATTCAGGGTATGGGACATACCTCACCAAGTATGGTGACTTCTCGGGCTCATCGGGGATGATGAGTCCAAACAGGGGGTGCTTATGACACCCTACACATATCCCATATCGGCCGTGGACAGGAGAGATTCCTGGTTCATAAGGAATGTCTGGCCTCAAATATCAACAACGCGTTTTAGGTGTATTGGCTGTGGATAAGAAGAGAACTCCACAGTTAAGCGTGCTCAGGTAGGAGAAATCCAGGGATGGGTGCCCTCCCTGGGAAGTTTTCACCCGGGAAACCAAAAGCAAATCCGTGAGCTCCTCGTGGGCGAAGCGGACAATATTGTTGGTGTGAGAGGCCGGGTGTTACAGAATGGTATCAGAGCCACTCCTGTGCCGTTCGGGGTGTGGGACATACCTCACCAAGTATGGTAACTTCTCGGGCTCATCGGGGACGATGAGTCCAAACAGGGGGTGCTTGTGACACCCTACACATATCCCATATCGGCCGTGGACAGGAGAGATTCCTGGTTCATAAGGAATGCCTGGCCTCAAATATCAACAACGCGTTTTGGGCGTATTGGCTGTGGATGAGAGGAGAACTCCACAGTTAAGCGTGCTTAGGTGGGAGAAATCCAGGGATGGGTGACGTCCCTAGGAAGTTGTCACACCCGGCCTCTCACACCAACAATATTGTCCGCTTCGCCCACGAGGAGCTCACGGATTTGCTTTTACTTGCAACTATGTGAACATACTATGATAAGCTGGACGACAGTAAGAACCCTAATTCAATCAATCAATCCTGGTATCAATGGTAGATCTACTGGTTTGGGTATCCCACCCCATATGAATAGTCGAGTGGTGATTGTGCCAGAGGCAAGTAGTCAATCTATGGTGTATGTGTGCAAGTCTATTATTTGCAAGTGTCAAGTCAAGGGGTTTATATTGTGTCGGTTTATCTATATGCTCCGCTATTGCATTATAAGTTTTAACATTACCTTGTGAATTGGATTATTCTTAATCAAACAATCAATCTATATGTATATTCAAAACTGTGTTTATTCACCAGCTAATTTTTAGCTGACTCGTTACTTTTCACATGATTTCAGGTTAAGCAAGTTAGTGGACTTCTACATGCTCATTTAAGACCCGGACTTAGTCAAAATAAAAGACAATTACTATTTGTGATTTTAGTTGTTATATTTGCTTGTGTAAACTCATGCTATCTTGTAATCTGATTTTAATATTATTTCCACCATTAAACAACCATGTGTTATGAACAATCAATCATTCCCTCGTCTGCTCCGATGATTTCGCCATCGGTCGGGATGTGACAGATACCAATATGTAAAACCTCACATCTTGATATGATTCCACTCCGATGTCTTGTATACTTATGAATTGGATCTTTAGACGTTACGTCTAATCTATATAAATCTCATCAAGGTTTTGATTTCATGAACCTAAGAAATATTGTGTGACACATAGACACCTGTATTCTGGATTTCCTGGCAAAAAGCCTTCGGGCTAAGGTAAGCGTTTCGTATAAATCCTACGGGACTAGTTACGCTTACCTGGGGATTTCTGGGATGAGTGATAAACTATGATCAACACACACAAGTTTCTAAGGAAAATGGGTCAATTTACCTTGACAGGTCAACGTTTCCAAATGGTGATACGTTACCGACTGGAAACATTCCGTATAATTCATGATTCTTACTTTAACTGTCTATCCTTATTGTCCTTTTACCCGTTCCTAATCCAATTTGTATTTTCCAGCATGTCTCGCCATCACGGAAACCGAGGAAGATCCGACCGTAAGCTTGCCGCCATGATCACCCGGCAAATGGCTGCGGTCATCCCGACTATGATGGCTGAACTCAGCAGCACTATGATCGCCAACGTCGCGAACAACAGCAACGGCCAAGGGGAAAATAATGCCAACCAAAGCCATAACAACTAGTCTTGCACCTTCAAGCACTTTAGTTCATGCAAGCCTTCCAGTTTTAGTGGCAAGGAAGGTGCCACCGGTCTCTTAGATTGGTTTGAAGGGATGGAGAACACCTTCGTTAACTGTGAGTGCCCCGAAACACTCAAGGTGAGGTATGCCACCAGTATGCTGCAGCAAAGGGCCTTAACGTGGTGGAACAGCGAAAAGAGAAACCGAGGCCCCGACATAATCTTGGCCTTAAGTTGGGAGGAGTTCAAGAACATCGCCATCGCGAAGTTCTGTCCGAGAAGTGAATTACAAAAGTTGGAAGAAGAATTCTGGAACTTGAAGCAAGATGGTGGTGATCATTTGGCCTACTCAACTAGGCATCATGAGTTGAGTTTACTACTGCCCCGTATGGTCAACACTGTCCCCCGCAACATTGAGAAGTTCATAAAGGGTGTACCACTCCAAATCCAAGATGCTGTGGTGGGTAGCCGACCCACAACCTTGGAGGAAGCCATCACTATCACCGCTCAACTCACCGAGAACCATATACGAGCGGGCACCCTATCTGTGAAGGGTGCAAAGAAGGTGGAAAGGACGGCTACTGAGGCTGTTAAGGAGACTAAAGCTGAACCGTCTCACAACAACAACAACAATAAGAAGCGCAAGTTTACACCGGCACGCAACTATGCCGTGGCTGCACCCAAACAACCCCAAAGACAACTTGTACCTGTCGCTGCACCTGTGGCACAAGTGCCTGTGGCTAGAGCCTATGCTGGTCCTCAACCTATGTGCAACACGTGTAGGTATCATCATCCGGGAAATCAACCATGCCGTATCTGTACCTTATGCGGTAAATATGGTCACTGGGTGGCGACTTGTCACCGTGCACCTAACAACGCCGTAATGGGCACAAATCGTGTTTGCTACAACTGTGGGGAAACTGGTCACTTCCGCCCACAATGCCCTCGTCTTGTGGGTGACATTCCACAAGCCCGAGGCCGTACTTTCAACATCAACGCTAATCAAGCACAAGCAAACAACGATGTGGTGAATGGTAGGTTAACGTACTTTTAATTCTCGTGATCCAAATATTTTCATACACTACCTGTAACGTTAAATACCTAAAAAAATTTGATTGAACAGGTATGTTTCTTATTAATAAGACGTATGCTTATGTTCTGTTTGATTCTGGAGCCGATAAGAGTTTACTTTCATTAGAGTTTGAACCCATACTTGCTAAGTCACCTACGAAACTAGAAAGACCTCTCACCGTTGAAGTTGCCGATGGAGAGCCGATCACCGTGGATGTCGTTATCCGTGATTGCATCCTAGGTCTTAACGAATACGATGTTCTTATCGATCTTGTACCGATGAAACTTGGTAGCTTTGACGTCATCATTGGTATGGATTGGTTAGCCAAACACCATGCTGAGATCGTTTGTTTCGAGAAGTGCATTTGTATACCGTTACCCTCTGGGGATACTTTGAAAGTGTTCGGTGAAAAATCTTCCAAAGGATTTAAACTCATGTCTTGCACTCAAGCCCGAAAGTGCTTAAGCAAGAAGTATATGGCCTTCTTGGCTTACGTGGTCAACGCAAAAGTCAAAGGGAAAGAACTTAAGGATGTCCCTATCGTACGAGACTTTCCTGAAGTATTTCCCGATGACCTTAGTGGTTTACCTTCCGTGCGTGAAGTTGAGTTTAAAATTGACTTGATACCGGGAGCAAACCCCGTGGCTAAGTCACCATATCGACTTGCACCCTCTGAAATGCAAGAACTCTCTAGCCAACTCTAGGAATTATCCGAGAAGGGGTTTATCCGCCCTAGTTCTTCTCCTTGGGGTGCACCTATCTTATTTGTGAAGAAGAAAGATGGGTCATTCCGTATGTGTATCGATTACCTGGAGCTCAACAAGCTTACCATCAAGAACCACTATCCTCATCCTCGTATCGATTACTTGTTTGATCAACTTCAAGGAGCTGCTATATTCTCGAAGATTGATCTACGTTATGGATATCATCAATTACGAGTCCATGAAGATGACATCCTAAAGACTGCGTTCCGTACCCGTTATGGGCACTACGAGTTTATGGTGATGCCTTTTGGTTTAACTAATGCTCCTGCTGTATTCATGGATCTCATGAACCGAGTATGCAAGCCCTATCTAGAAATGAGGATTCGGTTGACTATTTTGTATACGATAGAATTATACAGGAGCCGGATATACGCATTTGTCCTGAGAAGGTTCTGGCTAGGAAAGACTTGGTACTTAAGTGTGTCCACTATGACCCACCTCTCTTTCTTGGGAATCCTTTGTTGGGTAACTGCTTATAGGCTTGGTGTATATTTTCTAGTATACAATATTGTTTTTGAAGATACGGATACGATGTCGAAATACAGTCCCATGAGGTTCGATGTAGAGAAATATGATGGAAGAATCAACTTTGGTTTGTGGCAAGTTCAAGTCAAGGATGTGTTGATTCAATCTGGGTTACACAAGGCGTTGAAGGGGAAACCGACCCCTGTTTCAAGCGAGGATTCAAGCGGAACCAGTAAAGACGATGATGAAGAATGGGAAGATTTGGATTTGAAAGCAGCAAGTGCGATTCGTTTGTGTCTAGCAAAGAATGTTCTTGCAAATGTGCATGGGATATCAACTGCAAAGGATTTGTGGGAGAAGCTTGAGCAGTTGTATCAAGGCAAAGGCATCTCAAATCGGTTGTATCTAAAAGAACAATTTCATACCCTTCGTATGGATGGAGATACAAAAATTTCAGATCATCTAAGTGTTCTTAATAATATCGTGTCAGAACTGGAGGCTATTGGAGTGAAGGTTGAAGATGAGGATAAAGCACTAAGGCTCATATTATTTTTGACATCTTCCTATAAGCATATGAAGCCCATTCTGATGTATGGGAAAGAAACCCTGAAGTATGCAGATGTTACTGAGAAGCTATTGTCTGAAGAGAAAAGACTAGGAAGTAGCGGTCATACTTCATTAGAAGGAACAATTTTAATATGCGGGAACAGGAAGAAGAAGCACTCACAGAAGATTCCTGTATGCTGGAAGTGTGGATAGTCTGGTCATGTCAAGAGAAATTGTCCAGGTGGAGCAGATTCGGCTAGCAGCTGCAAGTCAGCTAACAATGTCACCGTCGTTGTTGATGATGATGAATTCCTTTGAGGTTATGTCATCCCTATGGTATGCCCGCGCTACCATGAAAGGGGATGCAATTTTGTTAGCGGGTTCACGGATTTACACATGGGCATTGGGTTGGCATAGACGCAAGATGTGTGGTGAAAAATTGATGTTGATGGCTGATGAACTTCCAGGTATGCCAAGGGGGAAGTTGCACCATAAATTTTCAGCAAGTTTTTCAACATGTTCCGCGAAGAAATTCTTAGAATGGTCTATTCTAAGTGGCGATACTCTTTTATGGTGGAGTATGATCGTCGGTTGAAGACGGTGTTACTTTAATGTGGTTGTTTCTCATATATCCAAGGTGGAGATTGTTAGGATTTTTGGCTATATGAAAATGTTCCCATCCCACATTGGTGCAAGGATGAAGGCTTGGGAGGACTCCAAGCCTATAAAAAGTCCAAGGCTTTGGTTTCAATGTGCCCCAACCAAAAATACACTTGAAGTGTTTGGTTCTTTCTTTCTTTTCTAGTTCTCTTGTCTTAGAGTGTAGAAAGTTTTTAGTTAAACACTTTGGATAACTTGGTCGCTGCTAGAAATCGTCAAAAGCATTATGCTGATAAAAGACGTAAGCCCATGGAATACAATGCTGGTGATCTCGTACTTCTTAAGGTATCCCCTTGGAAGGGAGTGATTCGCTTCGGAAAGAAAGGGAAGCTAGCACCTCGTTACGTGGGTCCATTCAAAGTGCTCGAGCGAATTGGGAAAGTGGCCTACAAGCTTGAACTACCCCAAGAACTCAACAATATACATCCGACGTTTCACGTTTCAAACCTCAAGAGATGCCTCGCCGATGAAAATCTCCACATTCCACTCGACGAAGTCCAGATTGATGAATCTATGCACTTTATTGAGAAACCTGTGGAAATTATGGATCGGGAAGTCAAAACACTCAAGCGTAGCCGGATACCCATTGTTAAAGTGCGTTGGGAATCTAAACGTGGCCCAGAGTTCGCCTGGGAACGTGAGGACTAAATGAAATCCCAGTATCCTCATCTTTTCGTTTCAGCCTCCTCGTAATTAAAATTTCGGGACGAAATTTCCTAAAGCAGGGGAGACTGTAACATCCGACCCATTCCAATTTATAACCCGAACTCATTTATATTAGTAAATGAAATCTATTCGTTGAAAACACATTAATGTTGTCATTTAATCCACATTATAATCATATAGTTATTAATATGATTTTATAAAAAGAAATTATTAAATTTTATTAGTAATTATGAAGCTTGGTTATCAAATTTTAAAAAAAAAACAAAAAAGATAACTTTAAATATTTTCAGGATTTCAAAGATTTAATAAAAAAAATAAAATAATAATAATAATAAAATTTATTATTAAAAACTAAACCCTAAAAAGTTTTGGGTTAAAATTGTAATATTTAAAACTTGATTTAAAAACTTTACACATGAAATAATAAACAATGCAAAGCTCAGGGACCAAATGTGTAAATTTTTAAATCCCAGCCCCCATCCCCGTCGACCCGCTGTTCTCCGGCCACATCTCCGGCCAACCTCCGGCGAAGCCAAAACACCTAAAATAAAACGGTTTTAACCAAATTAAACATCCCCGACAAAACCACGTGAAACATTCGAACACTTGCCCACTACAATTTGATTCGATTTGAGTGCGATCTAGATCAAACCCCAACCACCCCACTTCAGCCGATTTCCAGGCTACGATCGCACTAACGCACTATAATAATCGAATTAATCAAACATAAACTATCATATAAATGTCTCTAATCGATTGCAACTCTCATTTCCTCCAGAAATACCTAAAAATTACACATTTAAACATCATCCTCGGTCGCGACCTGTTCTTGGTGTCTCTTGCATCAATTGAATTCAAATCGGGCAATTACACACACCCACACACTCGTTTTTACATGGGGATCAAAAACCCCATGAATTCATTCGTTAACAGAATCGAATTGATGCTCAATTTGATCCAAGAATGATCTAGGGTTCTTCGATTTGGGGTGTTCAATTGATTAGTGTTTATAATCAATTGGAACCGGGATCTAACGTGACTGTATGCCATAGTCCACCGGTTCCACACTCACATGCAATCCATGAGGTCCCGGGTTCGACCCCGGGCACCCTCTTTTATTTTTTTAAAGGCTTTTTACGGCTTTTAAAAATTACAAAAAAAAATCTAAAAAATATAAATGTTTCTACAAACATTAAATATTTTTAAAACCACCTAATTATTTTTTGAAATTTATCTTAACATTTTATTTATTTATTTTATTAATTGTTTTAAATAAATAACATAACTAGTTTAATTTCTTATAAAAATAGACTTTAAATAAATGGTTAAAATCACTAAATAATTATTGGTTCAAATAATATCTATGTAATATTGTTTAAATCATGATTATCTCAAATAAATATAAAAGTTTTATATCTAAATCTTTCCAAATCATTTTCATTTCTTTTAGTCACTTAAATAATTAAATATTTAATTAATTATCATATAATTAAGTAATAAAATTAGTTATTTGTTTTTCCCACACTTTAACAATAAATCAAACGGTTATGCGTATTGATACATTTATTTCTATTAAATTCTAAACAAAATCACTTTCAATAAATTCGTTTATTTCAAGACATTCAAACTAAATAAATTATTTTATTTAACTACCATTCAAAACCCAATCCCAATAAAAATCCTAATCTAATCCCAATTCTCATATTATTAATATTCTAACTCGAGACACCATTCCGTAGATTACACGTAAGGAAATCGTTGGTGTCTAATCTATCACATCCAAATTCTAATCTCATCAATCAAGTGAATATTCATATCCACTTTTTATATCATTTCTTATTTGGGGAAAATCATGTGATACAATATTCAATCATGAGATTCTATTGTTATTTCATTCTAAATTCAATTCAAAACAGGTTATGTTATTACTTGCAACTATGTGAACATACTATGATAAACTGGACGACAGTAAGAACCCTAATTCAATCAATCAATCCTGGTATCAATGGTAGATCTACTGGTTTGGATAACCCACCCCATTTGAATAGTCGAGTGGTGATTGTGCAAGAGGCAAGTAGTCAATCTATGGTGTATGTGTGCAAGTCTATTATTTGCAAGTGTCAAGTCAAGGGGTTTATATTGTGTCGGTTTATCTATATGATCCGCTATTACATTATAAGTCTTAACATTACCTTGTGAATTGGATTATTCTCAATCAAACAATCAATCTATATGTATATTCAAAACTGTGTTTACTCACCGGCTAATTTTTAGCTGACTCGTTACTTTTCACATGATTTCAGGTTAAGCAAGTTAGTGGACTTCTACATGCTCATTTAAGACCCGGACTTAATCAAAATAAAAGACAATTACTATTTGTGATTTCAGTTGTTGTATTTGCTTGTGTAAACTCATGCTATCTTGTAATCTGATTTTAATATTATTTCCACTATTAAACAACCATGTGTTATGAACAATCAATCATTCCCTCATCCGCTCCGATGATTCCGCCGTCGGTCGGGTGTGACAGAATTTTGTAAACAATTAAATCTAATATGTTGATGTTAATTCTAATAATTACAATAATCATAATAATAATAATAATAATAATAATAATAATAATAATAATAATAATAATAATAATAATAATAACAACAATGATATATAAAAAAAATTTAAATTAAGTGCAGGGGGTGTTGTTGTAATTTATGAAACTTAAAAACTAAGTTTAAGCATAAAATAATACACACTTTAAACTACGGGGACCAAAAGTGTTTATTATTTTAAAACCAAGCCCCCCCGTCGACTTCTTCCCCTCCGGCCACCTCTCCGGCGTGTCTCCGGCGAGCCAAAACGCCCAAATTAATCGGTTTTAAACAAATTAAACATCCCCGACAAACCCACATGGAAGATTCGCACCTGTACCATTTAAAATTATAATCGATTGAGTGCGATCTAGACCAAACCCAACCACCCCACTTCGGCCGAAAGTCCTCCATGATCGATCGCACTAACACACTAAAATAATCAAGTTAATCGCACATACACGATCATATATATGTTCCTAATCGACTACCCCTTCCAATTTCATCTGAAACACATTCAAACACTCATACCCGATTCATTGTTCAACGCGACCTGTTCTTCGTCGGGTTCATTTCCAATTCATCATCATACGGGTAATTACACACACCCACACACTCGATTTCACTTAGGGAATAAAAGCCCCATGAATTCGCTCGTTATCATAATCGATTAGAGCTTCAATTGGTTACTTGGGGTTTGTGTTTAAAAGATTTGGAAACCGGGGATTATCGCGGCTGTATGCCTGGTTCACTGGTTCCATGTCCACATTCAAACCTTGAGGTCCCGGGTTCGACCCCGGGCACCCTCATTTATTTTTTAAGCCTTTTTAAGCTTTTAAAAATTATAAAAAAATTTTTAAAAATTATAAAAATGTTTCTACAAACATTAAATATTTTTAAAACCATCTAATATTTTCTGAAATTTATCTTAACATTTTATTTATTTTATTAAATGTTTTAAATAAATAATATTACAAGTGTTACAAAATTACTTCTATAAAAGTAAACTTTTAATAATAATTTAAATTCTTAAATTATTATTGAGCACTATATTACCTTTAATTATGAACTATTCAAGATAATTGCAATTATCTGTATTATATAGTTTCACATATTATTTACAAAAAGTCATTTTGTGTTATTTAAATAATTAAATATTTTAATTAATTATCATATAATTAATTAATAAAATTAGTTATTTATTTTTCCCACAGTTTAACAATAAATCAAACGGTTACACGTATTAATACATTTATTTCTATTACATTCTAAACATAATCACTTTCAATAAATTTATTTTATTTATTTCATGACATTCAAATTAAACAAATTTTTATTTAAACTACCATTCAAAACCCAATGGAAACCCTAATACATTCTCAATTCTCAAATCACTATTAGTCTAATTCGAGGCACCGTTCCTTAGGTTAATCATAAGGAAATCATTGGCGCCTAATCTATCTCGTCCAAATTCTAATCTCATCAATCAAGTGAGTATTCATATCCCCTTTTTATATCATTTCTTATTTGGGGGAAATCATGTGATACAATATTCAATCATGATATTCTATTGTTATTTCATTCTAAATTCAATTCAAGACAGGTTATGTTATTACTTGTAACTATGTGAACATACTATGATAAACTGGACGACAGTAAGAACCCTAATACAATCAATCAATCAATCCTGGTATCAATGGTAGATCTACTGGTTTGGATAACCCACCCCATATGAATAGTCGAGTGGTGATTGTGCCAGAGGCAAAAGTTAATCTATGGTGTATATGTGTGAGTCTATTATTTGCACGTGTCAAGTCAAGGGGTTTATATTGTGTCGGTTTATCTATATGCTCCGCTATTGCATTATAAGTTTTAACATTACCTTGTGAATTAGATTATTCTCAATCAAACAATCAATCTACAAGTATATTCAAAACTGTGTTTACTCACCAGTTAATTTTTAGCTGACTCGTTACTTTTCACATGATTTAAGGTTAAGCAAGTTAGTGGACTTCTACATGCTCATATAAGACCCGGACTTAGTCAAAACAAAAGATAATTACTATTTGTGACTTCAATTGTTGTAATTGTATATGTTAAACTCATGCTATCTTGTAATCTGATTTTAATATTATCTCCACTATTAGACAACCGTGTGTTATGAACAATTAATCATTCCCTCGTCCGCTCCGATGATTCCGCCGTCAGTCGGTGTGTGACAACTTAGTCAATCGATCAACGATAATCCAGATATTATCGTGACCACTAGCGGTACGAGGCAGCTTGGTGATGAAAAGTTAAACAGGAGATTCACGGGAACACGGAGGTTAGGTTTTGTCATATGTGAAGGTAAGACACTGGACACATGCCAAGTTATGTCTTTTCTTTTATGCCAAACCCATGACTACAAATTACGAAATTTATGAACCTTTATATCCACATCGCAATGAGGATAAGGAGAAGTCTTGTTGTTCAAAACCAAGTTAGAATTTCAATGATTTTCAAGGTTAAAGATTCAAAAACGATTCAACAAATTATACAAACAATAAGATAGGTATTTGTAAACATGTTTTGCAAGATAACAAATTTCCAAAGGTAGATTGCATACGTAATTCATCAAACCCATAAGTATAGTTGAGAACATTCGTATGACTGGAAAGACAATAATCACAAGTTGATAATATCTTTATTTGACAAAAGATTGTTTAGGAAGACTACCATCATGTAAACAGGTGTTAATGATATCTCAAAATGAAAGTTGATAAGTAAGGAATAAATGGTTCGATGTAGCTAGATCAAGTCAACACATGAAGATAAAGGGAAAGAAATCGATTTAAGAATTTACATGCTCCAAGCTTGGAATCAAAATCAACCTAAAGCGATCGGGTCTCTTTTCAAGTTCAGAGATCATGCTTTGGCTTGATAGGTTGAAACACTAACATTATTTCACCCTTCAAGTTACTACATGCTTCTCTTCACTTGATTACAACCATGGTAAGTTGAAGATCAAGAAATGAGAATAGTCATCAAGGTATGGTTTTCACCCCTAACTTGATGGTGTACTCTCAAGGTATGACTACTAACTTACCAATCAAAAAGTTTAATCCCAACTCATTGTTGAGGATCCATAAAAATAAGACGAGGTAACTCACCATTAAGGTAAGGGAAATCACTCCTATCTTAACGATAAAGTTTTACAGAAACACAATATAACAGGATGAACTTCTTCATCAAAATCCAGAATTCACTCTTACTTTGACAAGGTCGTTTCATTTGAGAAAATACAATTCATAAAAATAAAATTATCATCAAGGTATGAAATTTACGTCTATCTTGATGATTGAGCTTCATAATAACCAGAAAACAATCAACGATTAACATTTGTCACCAAAGTATGGGTTTCAATCCTATTTTGGTGAGATCATGTCATTTGTTAAATGTATGTTCTAATGAGAATAATTTAAGTCAATCCTTAAGATAAGGAAATCACCCTAATCCAGAGGATGAAATTTCATCACAATTGGAAACCATTTATTGAAACGAATAAAGAATCATCAAAGTAAGGGAATCACCCCTGTTTTGATGAGATAGAATCATTTAGGAGATAGGAGTGTTCTTAGTCATAGGTTGACTTGTAAACTCTTGCATCTCCCACGGTGCAAGCGGTACAACGTTTGACTTAACTACGAAAGGAAATTAATATCAATTAGAAATTCGGAAAATTTCAAGTTATATTAGTGTAACAAAGGAAAAATCATGCTTACAAGCTTAAGATCAAAGATCGAGATAGCAGAATTTGTTATGATGGTGTTTAAATCTTGAATAATTTAATCAGGGAGACAAAATCAAGGACAAGAATGATCCGACATCATAATGAGATGTGAACATTCGATTCACAATCGAAGGGAATACATGGACTTCTCAAGATATGAGATCAGCCCTAACCTTATTGAAGACACGCGTACTTATAAGTGGTCACTCATCTCAAGGGTTTCAAGTCAAGTAAACGGATTCAATGATTGAATCAGATCACCATCTGCACTTTGCCTAGACAAAGTATCACGAGATGTAGGACTTCCACCTACAGCTTTGCATGTTCTTAGTTATGGGACACATCCTTAAGAGGATTTAAGACCCATAAGTAACGGTTTAAAGTTTTAAAGACCATACGGTTTATATTCCCAATATCTTTGGGTATATTAAAATCCATGTTCACGTTGGTCCAGGTATGAAGATAGTTACATGAAACGCTCAACGGGCAACGGTGTTTAAACGTAAGAGTTGAAATGTAGGATGAGTTTAATATTAAAAGGAACATTATGTAGGTTAAGAATGAGAAGATATTTAAACTTTGGTGATAAACCAGTTCAAGGATTCAAGGATTTTTAAGACACAAAAAGGATGGTTCCATTTGGTAACGCATTATCATTTGGAATCGTTGACACGCCAAGGTAATTTGACCCATTTCCCTTAGAGATTTGTGTATTGACCATAGTTTATCACTCATCCCAGAAATCCCCAGGTAAACATAACTGGTCTCGCAATGAGATTTATACGATATGCTTGCCGTAGCCCGAAGGCCTTTTGCCAGGAAATCCAGAATACAGGTGTCTATGTGTCACACAAATTTCTTTTGGTTCATAGAATCAAAGCCTTGGTTCAGATGAGTTAGGAGAGTTGGTATGACTGCAGCAACCTCCTGGGCTACAAGGATAGAAATCTTGCGGCCGGAGTTTCTAGACCGTGAACGGATTTGACGAGAAGACATTCTGAAATATCATTAAGATATTTTTATGAGAATTGGGTAATATGAGCTATACAACATGAAAACGACAATCGGGAATTTGGCATAATAACAATGACACGTTCCAAGTGTAGACGTTCGGTCCGCAAACCGAAACGTATACGTTGACTGATCAAAGTATTATGTCCAACACAACCTCATTGAAGACATGCGTACCTATAAGCAGATACTCATCCCGAGGGTTCCCAGGTAAGGTAGACAGATCCATCGGCTGATTTAGATTTATACGAATACCTTGCCTAGACAGAACACCCCGAGATACGGGCATCACGCTCTTCCAGCATTACATGTTTCAAGTTGTAAGACACAGACTTTGACGAATTTGAAAACCACGAATAACGATTCAAAGCTCATTTTGAAAGCCATTTGATTTAGGCACACAATGCCTATGATTTAAGATTCGTGTATGCATTGATAAGATTCAAAGAGGAATCACATAAGGCGTATAATCACATAATCAAGTATAAACATATAAGGCACATAAAATCCTATCTAAACATATAAAATACATGAGAGGACTCATGTGTAAGGGTTCTTAGTTATAGTCTAGGTCATTCCATTTCTAATAACCTAAATCCCTATAACCATGGCTCTGATACCAATCTGTCACACCCCGACCGACGGCGGAATCATCGGAGCGGACGAGGGAATGATTGATTGTTCATAACACATGGTCGTCTAATAGTGGAGATAATATTAAAATCAGATTACAAGATAACATGAGTTTAAAATATACAATTACAACAGTTGACATCACAAATAGTAATTGTCTTTTATTTTGACTAAGTCTGGGTCCTAAATGAGCATGTAGAAGTCCACTAACTTGCTTAACCTGAAATCATGTAAAAAGTAACGAGTCAGCTAAAAATTAGCCGGTGAGTAAACACAGTTTTGAATATACATATAGATTGATTGTTTGATTGAGAATAATCTAATTCACAAGGTAATGATAAGACTTATAATGCAATAACGGAGCATATAGATAAACCGACACAATATAAACCCCTTGACTTGACACTTTGCATATAATAAACTTGCACATATACACCATAGATTGACTATTTGCCTCTGGCACAATCACCACTCGACTATTCATATGGGGTGGGTTATCCAAACCAGTAGATCTACCATTGATACCAGGATTGATTGATTGACTGAATTAGGGTTCTTACCGTCGTCTAGTTTATCATAGTATGTTCACATAGTTGCAAGTAATAACATAACCTGTCTTGAATTGAATTTAGAATGAAATAAAAATAGAATATCATGATTGAATATTGTATCACATGATTTCCCCCAAATAAGAAATGATATAAAAAGGGGATATGAATACTCACTTGATTGATGAGATTAGAATTTGGATGTGATAGATTAGACACCAACGATTTCCTTACGAGTAATCTACGGAACGGTGTCTGGAGTTAGAATAATAATGGTTTGAGAATTGGGGATGTATTAGGGTTTCCATTAGGTTTTGAATGATAGTTTAAATAAAATAATTTATTTAGTTTGAATGTCTTGAAATAAATAAACGAATTTATTGAAAGTGATTATGTTTAAAATTTAAAATAAATGTATCAATACGCGTAACCGTTTGATTTATTGTTAAAGTGTGGGAAAAATAAATAAATAATTTTATTAATTAATTATATGATAAAGAATTAAAATATTTAATTATTTAAATAACACAAAACGACTTTTTGTAAATAATCTGTGAAACTATAAAATACATATAATTGCAATTATCTTGAATAATTCATAATTAAAAATAATATAGTGCCCAATAATAATTTAATAATTTAAATTATTATTAAAAGTTCACTTTTATAGAAGAAATTTTGTAACACTTGTAATATTATTTATTTAAAACATTTAATAAAATAAATAAAATGTTAAGATAAATTTCAGAAAATAATTAGGTGGTTTTTAAAAATATTTAATGTTTGTAAAAACATTTTTATAATTTTATAATTTTTTATTTATTTTTTATAGGCTAAAAAGCCTTAAAAAATATGTGGGGGTGCCCGGGGTCGAACCCGGGACCTCAAAGCTAGCATGGGATCATGGAACCGGTGGACCAAAGGCATACAGCCGTGATGGATCTTAGTTTCATTTAGTTTTAACCACAACAGAAGAAAACCCCCAAATAACCATGAACCCTAGAACTGAAATCGACCAAATTGAAGCCCCAATCGATTATGATAACGAGCAAATTCATGGGGCTTTTATTCCTCACATAAAATCGAGTGTGTGGGTGTGTGTAATTACCTGATTTGAATTCAATTTGATGCAAGAGACACCAAGAACAGGTCGCGACTACATTCGACTCGACTGATGCCCAATTGTTGCTGAAAATCAAATTCACTTCGTGTGCAGTTTCAGTGGATTATGATCCTTGAAAGCCCTCAACCAATTGCCCTTAACAACTTGCAAAAGATGTAGTTCGGGTGGTTGCAGGTCCGCGAGGATGAAGATGGTAAGTCCTCGTATTTGGTTTCGTTTCAGATGCAATTCGAAGTGCTATTAGTTTAGGAATCATATAACCGATCGTTTTGATTAATTTAATTGCATTATTGCAGGTTTTAGTGCGCGATTTGGTGGGTGGTCGGCCGAGAATCGAGATGAAATCGTGAAAGGAATTGGGGGGTGGGGTTGGGTGTTCAAAGTTACACCTTTGATTCCTGATGTTTAGGTTGCTTATTAATTCATGTAAAAACCTTTAAATTAAGTTTTGGAAATTATAAAGTAAACCCTAGACTTATACAAACTAATTTGAATAATAAATCATAACTACTATTAAAACCTTATAAGTTTATTAAAAGTCGTTTTATAACTAAATAATTTTGATAAAACTTTTCCATTTAGTTAATTATCGTAAAATGATTAATAAATCTTTATAACTTTATGTGAAGATTTATTTCTAAATCAATAAATGATTACAAGTTGTTTAGATTATAAAGAGTTCATAATAATAAATTGCACATTTAGTGTATTTGCTCCATTAGGATTTTTAAATAGTTTAATAACGAAATTTCAAAATAGTTTCGGGTTTGGGTTTTATCTCCGAAAATGGCGAATGTTACATAAACGGTCGTTTGCTTTTAAGTAAACGGTCGTTTGCTTTTAAGTAAACGGTCGTTTACTTTGTTGATTTGACAAGTCCACATTCGTTTGCTAGCATGTAACACCCGTATTTTTATTATCAAGAAATAAAGGAATAAAGAGAAAGAAAGAAAAAGAAGAAAAAGGGAAGTCAACCCCAAGTTGGAGGACCAAAAGTGCAAAATGATAAAAAGATCTTATAAAGTTGGTAAAAAGGTGGCATGGCCGCCCATTACCATCTGCACAACATTTTTCAATCGGGTTTTAGAGAGAGAAAACAGCAGGGGCAGAATACCATCGAGATTTTTGAAGAAAGATCCGAGAAATTCGAAGCTTTTGGTAAGAATTCTCTAGTTTTTGAAGCTTTAGATAATTCTAGAACCCTATGTGTGCTTATAAGTGTGTCTTGTGTGTTCGGGTGATGTGGTGTGTGTGTTCTAGGTGTTAGAACAAGTTGAGGAGGTTCGGGTGCAGAGTGCAAATTCGAAGAAGACGACTAAGGTGAGTTCTAGACCCCATTTTACTGGTTTTTAAATGTTTTGGGGCTGGAAATGCATGTAAACATGTTTTTATAAAACTTGGGTTTGATACCCGTATGGTTAGAATGTGCGTATGTTTATGTTTATGTTAGTTTATGCCTAAAATCATATGTTTATGTTTAGAATTAGGCATTATGATGTTTGGGACTTGGTTTATGGATTAGACACATGAACAGGTTGCAATATGTTTGAGAATGGGACTTAGAATAAATCTGCAAAAAGTTGGTAAGTCCACTAGTGGTCATACGACCAACAGTGTGGTCGTATGACCAGAATATTTTTCTAAGTATGAGGCCCAATAGGACTCATACGACCAACAGTGGTCGTATGAATATGTGATATTTTCTAAGTATGAGGCCCAATAGGACTCATACGACCAACAGTGGTCGTATGATTATGTGAAAAATTTCTAAGTCTGAGGCCCACAGGACTCATACGACCAACAGTGGTCGTATGATGATGATGAAAATCCTAAGTGTGGACTCATACGACCAACAGTGGTCGTATGATCCAAATATGTTTCTAAGTCCAGAGTGGTACGACCAGCAGGGGTCATACGACCAGGTCGTATGACCAGTGAATAATTCTGTGTTTAGTGAAAAGTCCAGCAGGACTCATACGACTAATAGTGCTCATACGACCAGAGGGTTATACGCCCAACAGGGCTAAAACGACTAGAACACTTAGAAATTTTCAGGAAATTTCCAGTAAGCCCGAAGTTCGAGTTTGACCAGGGTTGACTAGGGTTAATAAATAATGATGTCTCATGCATATAATGATGAGTATGATTAACCCTAATTGTTACTAATATTATTATTAGTGCATTATTGTTATCAATATTATTAAGATATTGTTAAGTAAGGTATGATGAATGTATGATGATGAACGTATGATGATGAATGTATGATGATGTTTGAATGTAATAATATCCCTTTTCTTAATATTATTAATATTATGATTAGGAATATTATTAAGAGAATGAATAATATTATTAATAATATTATTTGTATTATTATTATTATTATGCTTAGTAATAATAATACTGTATGTTCTATGTGGAATGATCATGATCAATAATTATTATCATTAATAAAGTGGAAGATTAATGATAAAGAGGAATGGAACGTGAACGAATGAACGAAAGTCTTGCAAGCAAATGAATGGAGGTGCACACCCCTGGCAGGTGTTAGCTCAACTGTGATGCGGGTTCGCTACCCCGAAGGATGCACACAGGATCAATCCTTGAGATTGATATAGAGGTGAGTGACTTGGTGTCACAACAGACTCACAGGAATGTAGGTCAATCTTTGTGATTGGCTTAGAGGTGAGTGACTTGGTGTCACAACAGACTCACAGTATATGGGTCAATCTTTGTGATTGGCTTAGAGGTGAGTGACTTGGTGTCACAACAGACTCACAGTATATGGGTCAATCTTTGTGATTGGCTCAGAGGTGAGCGACTTGGTGTTGCAACAGACTCACAGTTTAATTAAAAAGGAATGTTTAAAAGTACGAATTGAACGATGATGCAGATAATGAAAGTATTACCTATGTGTACGTACGATGTATGATCACTTGTGACAAATTGAGGAATGGTTTTTGAACGAAAATTAAAGTATTTTAACTACAAAACTAGAACTCACTCAGCAACGCTGACTTTTATGTATTTTCCAGTTGGCAGGTGACAGGTTGCTGAGGATGGCACACAGGGGTGGCTACTTGGCGGGAAGACTGACATCCATTTTGTTTTGACGATACTGTTGTTCTGTAATTCATTTAATCAAATAATTTGTGACTTAGAAACTAGAATGTATTGCTTAGCAACAGTTTTTATAATGAATGGATGTTTTTGCTAAACATAATTCCGCTGCTTAATTTATAATATGTATATTTTATGCTGTGAATGACCAACTGTGAGGTGCCCGGGAACGGGGCCTTACAAGTTGGTATCAGAGCTAAAGTTTAAGTGAATTGGGTAAAATTTTTCAAAATAAACCTTAACTTAAACTGAAAATGGGACGGAAAGAAGGATGTCAGCCCGAGTAGCCATGTGCCATCAGGTATTGTTTTCTTAAAAATTTACCAGACTTATGTGCGTGTGCTATATGTGATTTATGTGTTCTTAGTAGATTTAGATACTGATGTAGTCAGGATAGGAAAATGCTTGGGGTGTGAAGAGTAAAGTAAGTGGCTAATCACAACTGGCCACTGTAATTAGGGACTTACTATACTTGACATAAACTAAGCTGTTCCTTGAATGACTGTTTTAGTGTTTGAATCTTATAGTGCATAGGAGAATGGCTGGGAAGAAACCTTCTAAGGCTGCTAGAGGTAGAGGTCGTCCGCGTACGACTAGGAACAGCACTAAAGCTCCTAAGACGACTCCTGTGAACCCTGAGGTTCCTAACCGGAATGAAGAAACCGAGAATGCGAGCCTGAATGCCTCAGCTAGGGAGGCGATTGCTGATGAGGTACACCAAGTCCTGCAGGCAGTCATGCCATCTGTGGTGACTGATGTTATTCGTGCTGTGAGGAATGAAGAGAGAAAGGAGAAGGAGGACAGGAGAGGGTCAACTGAGAAGGAGAGCAAGGGAGGAGAGGGACGACCGGACCCTGAGATAGTAGTGTCTGATGAAGAGGAAGATGATGTAGCTGGGGTGACGACCAAGGGATGCAATTACGGGGCATTCCAGAGGTGCAGGCCCCCGACTTTTGATGGAAATGGCAATGCTGCTGCTGCCCATCGTTGGGTAAGGGAAATGGAAGCGGTACTCGAGATCAGTGAGTGCCGGGAAGATCAGAAGGTAAAATTTGCCACCCACTCTTTTACCGACTCAGCACTATGTTGGTGGGACAATATTGTCCAAGCTGAGGGAAGCAGGGCCATAAGTAAGATGAAGTGGCCCGAGTTGAAGAAGTTGGTGATTGAGGAATTCTGTCCTCACAGGGAACTGGATAAGATTGAGAGGGAGTTTCTGCAACTCGAGGCGGGAACCATGAACCACCAGCAATACACTGCCAAGTTCAATGAAATGGCAAGGCTGGTGCCAGACCAAGTGACACCGGTATCTCGCAAGATTAACCGGTATATTTAGGGACTGCCAGCCGATATTCGTAGGCATTTGATTGCTGCACGACCAAGCACTTTTAGGTCGGCAGTAGATTTGGCTGGGAGGCTCTACGATGAGAGAGAGGTAGCGGATGCGGAGGTGAAGAAGACTGGTGGTGGTGACCGAAACTGGAATGGGAAACGGTTCGGGCGTGGCGGTTTTACTCCGAACAATAAAAGGATGAAAGTGGATGACCGAAGGGTGGGGTCATCAAGCTCGAGGCCCAAAAGGTGTGGCAAGTGCGGGAAGGAGCATACGGGTGAGTGCAAATCGGGGCTCAACGTGTGTTTCAAGTGCGGGAAGCCGGGTCATATGCTGAAGGATTGTAAGGATCTGAGGTGTTATAACTGCGGCGAGGCGGGCCATATGAGCAGGGATTGCAGGAAGCCAAGGGCTGAGAGTTCCGGGGGAAAGAAGACGGCCGGAACTGAAGGGCAGAGGGCGAGCGCCAGAGCTTTCACCATGACCAGAGAGGAGGCTAGGACGGACCCCGATGTTGTATCAGGTACGTTCCTAGTAAATCAAACTCTTGCTTCTGTGTTATTTGATTCTGGTGCTAGTAGGAGTTTCATTTCTGCTACTTTCTGTGCTAAACTGCCTGTTAGGAGTAAATGCATTGATAAGTCCTTTGATGTAGAAACCGCTATTGGAAAATCCACTAGGGTTACGGATGTGATAGAGGGCTGTACCATAGAATTAGAGGGCCATAGGTTTGCTGCCAGGTTACATGTGATGCCTCTAGGAGGATTTGATGTAGTGTTAGGGATGGACTGGTTAGCAACCTACGAAGCGAATATCGTGTGCCGAAAGAAGATGATTAGACTGACGGCGACCGACGGAAGTCCGGTGACGATTTATGGCGATCGAGTTACGACGATTCCGAAGGTGATCTCGATGGCGGTGGCGGGAAAGTGTATGAGGCGCGGATGTAGCGCCTACTTATGTTATGTAAAGAACGTAGAGACGCCAACACCACAGCTATGTGATGTACCAGTGGTGTGTGACTTTCCGGATGTGTTTCCCGAGGACTTATCGGGTTTGCCACCAGACCGAGAGATCGAGTTCCAGATCGACCTGATACCGGGTGCCCAACCTGTCGCGAAAGCACCGTATCGCTTGGCTCCGACGGAGATGAAAGAATTGATGGATCAGTTGCAGGAGCTGCTGGATAAGGGGTTTATCCGACCGAGTATCTCACCTTGGGGTGCTCCGGTTCTGTTCGTAAAGAAGAAGGATGGTAGTATGCGGATGTGCATCGACTACCGCGAGCTGAATAAGCTGACGGTGAAGAACAGATACCCTTACCAAGGATCGATGACTTGTTTGACCAGCTCCAGGGTGCCAGTTGGTTCTCGAGGATAGATCTTCGATCTGGCTACCATCAATTGAAGGTGAAGGAGCAGGACATACCTAAAACAGCTTTCCGTACGCGTTATGGACATTATGAGTTTCTCGTCATGTCATTTGGTCTAACCAACGCGCCAGCTGCTTTTATGGACTTGATGAACCGAGTGTGTCGGCCAATGTTAGATAAATCAGTGATTGTGTTCATCGATGATATCCTGATTTATTCGAGGAGTGAAGAAGAGCATGCCGGTCACATTCGGGAAGTGTTGGAGACTTTAAGAAGGGAGAAACTGTATGCTAAGTTCTCCAAGTGTGCCTTCTGGTTACGCGAGGTACAATTTCTGGGTCACATGGTAAATGCAGAAGGAATAATGGTGGACCCAGCAAAGGTTGAGGCTGTGATGCAATGGAAATCACCAAAGACGCCATCCGAGATTCGTAGCTTCTTGGATTGGCGGGCTATTACAGAAGATTTATTCAAGACTTCTCCAAGATAGCCTCACCTTTGACAAAATTGACTCGTAAGGACGTAAAGTTCGTGTGGGGTCGAGAGCAGGAGACGGCTTTTGAGGAATTAAAGACGAGACTAACACAAGCTCCTGTTTTGACTTTGCCCGAGGGGAATGAAGACTTAGTGGTCTATTCAGATGCATCTTATTTTGGGCTAGGTTGCGTGTTGATGCAACGTGGAAGAGTAATAGCCTATGCATCTCGACAACTGAAAACCCACGAAGTCAACTATCCCACACACGATCTAGAACTAGCTGCGGTGGTTTTTGCATTGAAGATATGGCGGCACTATCTATACGGGACGAAGTGCACTATCTTCACAGACCACAAAAGTTTGAAGTATTTCTTCGAGCAGAAGGATCTCAACATGAGGCAGAGGCGGTGGTTGGAACTGATAAAAGATTATGATTGTGAGATCCATTACCACCCGGGCAAAGCCAATGTGGTGGCTGATGCCCTTAGCCGAAAAGAAAGGCCTGGGCCGATCCGGGTGAAGGCTTATCAATTGATCATGACCTCCGACGTGATGACACAGGTTAAGGAGTTTCAAGATGAGGCTTTGAAAGAAGATCGTCTTAACTCCGAAAGGATGAGAGGTCTAGTGACGGAATTGGGTGAGAACACTCTAGGTGTTAAGACCCGATTTGGGCGAATGTGGATTCCTCGATACGGGGATCTACGTAGTAGAATTATGGATGAGGCCCACAAGACACGATACTCCATTCACCCCGGTGCTACCAAAATGTACCACGATATGAAGAAAGACTACTGGTGGCCGGGCATGAAACGCGACGTAGTGGAGTACGTAAGTAAGTGCTTGACTTGCTTACAAGTGAAGGCGGAACACCAGAAGCCCTACGGGAAGATCCAACCGTTGGATATACCCGAATGGAAGTGGGAACACATCACCATGGACTTCATCACGAAGTTACCGCGTACCCCGAAAGGGTATGATGCTATATGGGTGATAGTTGATCGATTGACAAAGAGTGCCCACTTCCTACCGATCCGCGAGACGTATTCATCTGAAAGATTGGCGGATCTATTCATTAAAGAAATCGTAGCTCGTCATGGGGTGCCGGTGTCTATTGTATCTGATCGCGACACCCGGTTTACCTCCAAGTTTGGAAGAGATTTCATGATGCGATGGGGACGAGGCTACACATTAGTACAGCATATCACCCTCAGACAGACGGTCAGTCTGAGAGGACGATCCAAACACTCGAAGATATGCTTCGGGCGTGCGTGATTGACTTTGGAGGAAGTTGGGACAACCACTTGCCGTTAGCAGAATTCTCGTACAACAATAGTTATCACGCCAGCATTGGCATGCCACCTTACGAGATGCTATACGGGAGGAGGTGTAGGACGCCCGTATGTTGGGGAGACATTGGGCAGAAAGAACTGGGAGGTGTTGAGGTGATTGAAGCAACGACTGAGAAATTAGAAAAGATCAAAGCCTTCATGAAGGCGGCAAAAGATAGGCAAAAGTCGTATGCTGACAAGAGGCGGAGGCCGATAGAGTTCAAGGTTGGTGACCGAGTTATGTTGAAGGTCTCACCTTGGAAAGGAATCATTAGATTCAGGAAACGAGGTAAGCTAAGCCCGAGATACATAGGACCTTTCCGGATTGTCGCACGGGTAGGAGAGGTGGCCTATCGACTTGAATTGCCAGATGAGTTAAGTGGAATTCATCCCACATTCCATGTATCTCATCTGAGGAAGTGCTTAGCTGATGAAGACATGGTTGTACCACTGGAGGATATTGAAGTAGACGAACGGCTCAACTACGTGGAGCAACCAGTGGCAATCATTGATCGTAAAGAAAAGAGGTTGAGGAATAAAGTGGTTCCTCTTGTGCGTGTACAGTGGAAGCACAGGAAGGGATCCGAGTCTACGTGGGAGACTGAAGAAGAGATGAGACAACACTACCCACATCTGTTTGAGGAATAACAGGTTTCGGGGACGAAACCTATATAAGGGGGGTGGACTTGTAACACCCGTATTTTTATTATCAAGAAATAAAGGAATAAAGAGAAAGAAAGAAAAAGAAGAAAAAGGGAAGTCAACCCCAAGTTGGAGGACCAAAAGTGCAAAATGATAAAAAGATCTTATAAAGTTGGTAAAAAGGTGGCATGGCCGCCCATTACCATCTGCACAACATTTTTCAATCGGGTTTTAGAGAGAGAAAACAGCAGGGGCAGAATACCATCGAGATTTTTGAAGAAAGATCCGAGAAATTCGAAGCTTTTGGTAAGAATTCTCTAGTTTTTGAAGCTTTAGATAATTCTAGAACCCTATGTGTGCTTATAAGTGTGTCTTGTGTGTTCGGGTGATGTGGTGTGTGTGTTCTAGGTGTTAGAACAAGTTGAGGAGGTTCGGGTGCAGAGTGCAAATTCGAAGAAGACGACTAAGGTGAGTTCTAGACCCCATTTTACTGGTTTTAAATGTTTTGGGGCTGGAAATGCATGTAAACATGTTTTTATAAAACTTGGGTTTGATACCCGTATGGTTAGAATGTGCGTATGTTTATGTTTATGTTAGTTTATGCCTAAAATCATATGTTTATGTTTAGAATTAGGCATTATGATGTTTGGGACTTGGTTTATGGATTAGACACATGAACAGGTTGCAATATGTTTGAGAATGGGACTTAGAATAAATCTGCAAAAAGTTGGTAAGTCCACTAGTGGTCATACGACCAACAGTGTGGTCGTATGACCAGAATATTTTTCTAAGTATGAGGCCCAATAGGACTCATACGACCAACAGTGGTCGTATGAATATGTGATTTTCTAAGTATGAGGCCCAATAGGACTCATACGACCAACAGTGGTCGTATGATTATGTGAAAAATTTCTAAGTCTGAGGCCCACAGGACTCATACGACCAACAGTGGTCGTATGATGATGATGAAAATCCTAAGTGTGGACTCATACGACCAACAGTGGTCGTATGATCCAAATATGTTTCTAAGTCCAGAGTGGTACGACCAGCAGGGGTCATACGACCAGGTCGTATGACCAGTGAATAATTCTGTGTTTAGTGAAAAGTCCAGCAGGACTCATACGACTAATAGTGCTCATACGACCAGAGGGTTATACGCCCAACAGGGCTAAAACGACTAGAACACTTAGAAATTTTCAGGAAATTTCCAGTAAGCCCGAAGTTCGAGGTTTGACCAGGGTTGACTAGGGTTAATAATAATGATGTCTCATGCATATAATGATGAGTATGATTACCCTAATTGTTACTAATATTATTATTAGTGCATTATTGTTATCAATATTATTAAGATATTGTTAAGTAAGGTATGATGAATGTATGATGATGAACGTATGATGATGAATGTATGATGATGTTTGAATGTAATAATATCCCTTTTCTTAATATTATTAATATTATGATTAGGAATATTATTAAGAGAATGAATAATATTATTAATAATATTATTTGTATTATTATTATTATTATGCTTAGTAATAATAATACTGTATGTTCTATGTGGAATGATCATGATCAATAATTATTATCATTAATAAAGTGGAAGATTAATGATAAAGAGGAATGGAACGTGAACGAATGAACGAAAGTCTTGCAAGCAAATGAATGGAGGTGCACACCCCTGGCAGGTGTTAGCTCAACTGTGATGCGGGTTCGCTACCCCGAAGGATGCACACAGGATCAATCCTTGAGATTGATATAGAGGTGAGTGACTTGGTGTCACAACAGACTCACAGGAATGTAGGTCAATCTTTGTGATTGGCTTAGAGGTGAGTGACTTGGTGTCACAACAGACTCACAGTATATGGGTCAATCTTTGTGATTGGCTTAGAGGTGAGTGACTTGGTGTCACAACAGACTCACAGTATATGGGTCAATCTTTGTGATTGGCTCAGAGGTGAGCGACTTGGTGTTGCAACAGACTCACAGTTTAATTAAAAAGGAATGTTTAAAAGTACGAATTGAACGATGATGCAGATAATGAAAGTATTACCTATGTGTACGTACGATGTATGATCACTTGTGACAAATTGAGGAATGGTTTTTGAACGAAAATTAAAGTATTTTAACTACAAAACTAGAACTCACTCAGCAACGCTGACTTTTATGTATTTTCCAGTTGGCAGGTGACAGGTTGCTGAGGATGGCACACAGGGGTGGCTACTTGGCGGGAAGACTGACATCCATTTTGTTTTGACGATACTGTTGTTCTGTAATTCATTTAATCAAATAATTTGTGACTTAGAAACTAGAATGTATTGCTTAGCAACAGTTTTTATAATGAATGGATGTTTTTGCTAAACATAATTCCGCTGCTTAATTTATAATATGTATATTTTATGCTGTGAATGACCAACTGTGAGGTGCCCGGGAACGGGGCCTTACATAGCACACCGAACCCAACCCACTCCACTCAATATATTTTTCAAGAAGCAACCCGATTGCTTTGTAGATATCATAGAGAGTTGGCATTAATGGATGCATGCCAAGTAATTTTTCCAGAAGCACCCGATTGCTTTGTAGATATCATATACAGGAGAATATCAGAAAGCATTGCAGACCATCTTTCAAGTCTCAGACTGAGTGGGATAAATTTATTTATTACTGGAGATTTCTGCTTCAATCTCCAACAATTGAGGCCTATTATGAAAATCGAACGCGATTGCAGACAAAGTTGATGAACAAGCATCGAAGTATTTTCCTGATCTATTAAATTTATTGTTTTTATTTTAATGAAATTGAAACTAACATATTTGATTTCTCTTTGCAGATGTGTTTAATTATTTGGATGTTAACTGGTTGCAAAATTATAAAGAGATGTTCGTGTCGGCGTGGATTGGTCAACATCTAAATTTTGGAGAACGAACAACAAACAGAGTAGAAAGCCAACATGCTCTGTTAAAAAAACAATTGAATTCTGACAAGTCAAATTTAGATAAATTTATAACAATTTTAAATAACATAGTACGTTTATAGGAGACACAAATAAAGGCAAGTTTCGAGGAAAGTCGGATAAAAATAAAACATCAACATAAACATAATTATTTGTATCTTTGTTATCAAACGTTTCTCATAAAGCTCTGGATATATACTTGGAGAGCTGACACGAGTTAATGAAATTCAAAACCAATCACAAACCTATGGCTGCCATATTCGTACTAGTTGCGGTTTACCATGTGCTTGTGAAATCGCACAGTATTTAAAAGCAGGCAAACCTATTCCACTACATTCGATAGATATATTTTGGAGGAGGCTTGACTTTTCACCGGTATCGTTAAACGAAAGATGAAGAAGTATTCAATGTGATGACGAAGTTGAGAGGTTCAAAGAAGCTTACCAGAAACAAAAAATCCCACGGTGAAAGGAATTGGTTAGAAAGGATAAAAAGCATAACGAATCCTATCAGCATAAATCTTAACGAGCCTACGGTGCAAAAAAATACTCGTGGAAGGCCAACACTCAAATCTCAAAAACAAAACAAACCAGACCCTTCACCTGCTGAACCTACTCGAGATCATACCTAAACGACAGATGATTTTGTTAGTTATGATTTTATGGGGTTGAGCCCCCCAAAACATACTTCAAACGTAGATAACACAACTCAATCTTCTCTATATCATCATCCTTTACTAATACAGATTCCAACACTTTTCCATCCGTATATAACACATATAGAGAACATAAACAGTGATGGTAACTATGGGTTTCGTGCAGTTTCCTTCTCCTTAGGATACGGTGAAGAATATTGGTTGAACATGAGGTATGAGCTTTTAAACGAGTTACATAACAATTCTAATTGTACAGAAATCTTTTCTCCAGCTCATATGATGAGACAGAACGTAGTTTATCATGGCTACAACTGGGTCCAGCTCCTCATCAACACTAGATGAGAATGCCATACACAGGATTATTGATCGCCAACAGATTTAATGTGATTCTTCAATGCTTATCTCCCACTGAAAGTGCAACTTATTGTTGCTATGGACAGGTCCGGATGAACTCATGTACCACCAATTCATTACTATTTCACATGTGTATGGTTGCCACTACGTCTCTGTGCGTTTAGAGGGTGAATATCCATTGCCTTTCATAACGCCGTTATGGAATTTTCACAAAAGTAATAATGCGGCTGCGTGGGAAAGAAAGTACGAGGAGAGACTTCAAAGATAGTCAATATATACTTCGAAATAAAATTGTTACTCGATTCAATATAGATTAGATTAGTATCACTTGTAACTATTCATTTTATCTTAAGAATATATAAATTTAATATAATAAACTATTTATAGTTTTATATACTAAATTGGTCGTTTAGTAAATTATAAATTTATTTGTAAAATTATCTATAAGTTAATTTATACGAACTATATAAGGTTCAAATATTTTAAACTTATATATAATTTTTATTTTAAATTTATAAATAAAAAAGTAAATTTATAAATTACATAAGTTTTTATAAGTTTAATACAAAAACTTCATACATGTACATAAAAACTTAATAATATATAAATTATTAGTATAATATAATTTAAATAAAAAAAGTAAATTTATAAATTACATAAGTTTTTATAAGTTTTTATGTACATGTATTAACTTTTCTATTTACAATTATATTAAATTATATAATTACAATAATATAAATATAAATAGAAAAAATTCATATAATAAAAACTTAATATAATTAATAAAAATTTAACATAATTAATAGAAAAAGTTAATACTTATATTTAATCTTAAATTTAGAATAAAAATATTAAAAATAACAAACGACCGTTTACACTTTTATAAACGACTGTTTAGTATTTTATAAATGGCCGTTTTCTTTACTGCAAACTCCCATTTAAAAACATGCAAACGCCTGTTTACTTTGTGTCAAACGACCGTTTACACCTTGATAAACGGTCGTTTGTCAAGATGGTGTAAACTCCCTAACCGATGGTGTATGGATCAAGCCCTCCGTTTAAAAATGTGTGGTGTCATAAGTCAATGTTATAATTATGTGTATTCAAATACGATAATTTGCTTAAAAGTAATCATACATATAATGATTAAAAGGCTTATCTACTTTATACAATAATGAAATAGTTTTATACCTTTCTTCTAATAATCATGTATGTTTATATTTTTGAAAAATTTAAGCATTTAAATTTTTTAAAGAAAGAGACACCTTATCTTCAAGATATTCTCTAAAAATAATTATTGGTTTAACAATAATGCATCACTGTTTAATGAGAAAGTCATTCCATAAAACAACTTGGTATGGATTTCAACACACACACACAACAACAACAAAAAAAAAAATAAAATAAAATAAAAAAACCTATGTTGGACTCAAGCGTTCAAAGATTGGCCAACAGCCCAACACAATAAGTTGTAATCATTTAGTCAAAGCTTTTGAATGCTACCCTTTTTTATACCATTTCATCTTGATGATCTAGACAGATGAATTGACTTTTTCTTTTAATGTTAGATTCGTTTATGATTTTTGTCTATAACATTTAGGGTATTCATGGCCAAACCATGATATCGATTGTGGTTATACTTTTCTTTTAATATCATGATGCGGTCCGGCAACGTGAGGAGGTAATTCATGGTTCTGATGTGGAAACCATCGAAGGAAAAGTTAAACACTGTATTGCCTTGGCGACCCTGTGGTTTCTTTGGAAAGCGAGGAGTGCTTCAGTGTTCAAAGGGGAGCATGTGTCCGTTTCAAAGGTGGTGGAAATATTAAAGTTAAGCAGTTAACACGTTCTGGTGGTTAAAATATAGGGCTAGATCGTTGAATTTGAAATGGCATAATTGGTGTAAATTTTTATTATAATTGGTGTAGGTTGTTTTGGTGTATCTGTTTTTTGTTTCTGGTGTATGTGGTCGGTCCCTTAGCATCTTGTTGAGTGATGGAGTAATATAAGTTTTCTTTTCAGCTGTTCAAAAAAAATATGAGCTTTAGTAGCTAAAGTAGTTTTGATTAAAATGTTGGTGTTTAATCTATGGTAGTATGATGATCTGACTGCGAAGCTACTTTTGAACTCAATGTTTTCAGAAACGGATCGGACGTCAAACCAGACGTCTTACTGGTTTGGTGGTCGGACCGGTCGGACCGGATTTAAGAACCGGATGACGTCATAATTATTATATATATAGTATAATATATATAGTTATATATATAATCAAATATAAGTAATTTATATATGATTTATATATGTATTTTATAGTTATATATAAAACTTAACTATATTTGTATATCTAACACACTAATTTATGGTTCAACATCCCGTTTTTACCCAAAAAATCAGAAAAAAATACCAAAATCCGGTCCAAACCGGTCCGGTTTCCCCGGTCCGACCACCGGTTCGGTACGAACCGGCCGGTTCAACCAGATCAAACCATACGATAGCTGACTGGACCAGCCACCGGACCAATCCCTGGTGAAACTGGTCGGAATGGCCGGTCCGATCCGGTCGTGAAAACCATGCTTGAACTTTAATTTTTTGTGTTGTAGTGAGTACTGAGTAGTAAAGTTTATTAAATAGGTGGCATGTGTATGGACATATAGACGAAATATAGTAACATTTGGCTTATATGTTCAGATGTTAAACATTTTTAAAATACATAATATATAATGGTTATGTATGCACTAACATTTTTTACCGTCTTTGACTTTTGTTAATAGAATTCACTTCTTATTACATTTAAAAAAATACGTATAAGTTTCTATCGGATTTAGTGTTTCATAAATGTTAAAAAATAGTTTTATATGTATACATATAAGTCATGTCAGAATGTTTATTCATATAGTTATAAGGCATGATGTTACTTTACTAAAATAAAAGGGTTAACCATTATGACGGGTTAATTGGTTGAGATTAATGATCCATATACAAGCTATGTTTTATTTGTGTTAAATATATCAACCTAGCACGAATATGTTAAAGACCATTTAATCCTGACAAAACTTAAGTAAATATATAAAATGGGTCAAGTGGATTAGTTGGTTATAATGTATTTTCATAAAATAATTATATGTTAATAATGAACTATTATGCACTTTATATAATATTTTTCAAACTAGTTATGTTAGTCTTCTTTTTTTAGACTAACAAGCAATATTATCATGCCTAGCAATATGCTAGACACAAATATCACCAATACATCTTAAAGATTGGAATTAAGTTCACACAAAGCATCTTAATGTACATTAGAAAACTTATCCCTATCAATCTATCATGATCCAAATGAAACTCAAAATTTTAGTTTATTTCAATAGCTTGAACCGACAAAAACGCTTGCCGTTGAATACATAATCATTTGCTTTTTGGTGATGAAGAGGAAGCAAAGTTTACTATTCGAAGAATGTTCTTGAGTGAAGTAACTCATAACAATAGTAGTACAAATGTGTCTAACGCTAAATTGGTCACCTCACAGTTTAGAACATCCATATGTTATTCCTTATGCTTATTCTTATAATTTTATTAAAAATTATTTAATTTTCCTCTTTTATTTTCAGTGAAAAAATTTATATTTGTATCATTAACTTTTATCTCTCCTACGCTCATAAGCACGAGTTTAAAGAGATTTGACAGTGTATTACTAAATATATAAATAAACAATAATATTTTTTTTATTAACTTATAATCATATCATACAATATAAAAGTATATTCATAAATTATTAGTAGGATCTGAATGCTTTAAATGGAGACAAATTTGACAACAACGCAAGGTTCGCCGGCAATAAATACATAATACCCAAACCATCAATTTTTGTGAAAGTCATGATTGTATTCCATTTGATCTACCCCACTCAATAGAGACTGTTTATTCTTTCCAAGCCAATAATCACAAGAAAAGGAGTAATGTATAAAGAAAGAAATAAAATGAAAGGTTATTTTTTAACGGTAAATGCGCGATTTTATTTCGGATGTTAGGTGATATTTTAATCAGATCCATCTATCTGTATCATAATTGTGATCGCAACCTCAACCTCTTTAGGAGGAAACTTAATACTGAGAAAATCTTCTGATTTAACTCTGAGTAATTTGCTCAGAGTGAGAGTTGAACTCATAATCTCCCTATATTTACATGTCATAAGTATCTCCCCTTAACTAGTTAGAATCACTGATAAAAAGTTAGAAAAAATTAAGTACCGATTTATATAGTAGGTTGTGGTTCCGTATGGTGCTAGTACTAAGACAAAACACTTATTTAGTAGAGCCAAAACCGACTCACCATTGACGACTCTTCCTTCATCAAGAAAATCTGATATCTGATTATCATCTTCCTCATTTATTCAACAAGAAAAACGTGTTTTGATTGCTTTCTACTTATCTCCACTAGTATGGTTTGTTCTGTGCTTTGGAGGGGACCCCATTTTATCTTTATCATTTCGCATTATATTTTAACCACACTTTTCGTACGTCTAATAAAGTCATTTTTTAATATGTTGAGTATCAAACCTAACCCACTAATCAATAATTAGGTACGATGAAAATGAGTTATTACCTGTAACATTTAATCTTAAAACGTATTTTTATACGGCCTTACGGTACTTCTATAGTATGTATTTCAGTTCCCGTATACCTATCATACAAGAAACATGAAAGATTATTTGTAGGATCACTATATGCTTACATTAAAATCATGTAACGTTATGGTAAGTCTAAAAAACTTGCATTTACCTAAATCCTCCACATAATTGTATTTACAAATCTATAAATCAGATCTAACATGATATAAAATTCAACATCTATGACTAGTTAATAACGAATTAACGAAATATTATTATCATATATAAATTTCAAACGTGTTGCAACTTGCAGTAATCTAATCTACAAATCCAATTGCATGACTTGATGATAAAATAATTATTAAAAACAAAGAATCATTATAGGTCGTATCTAAAATGGGATTATTTTAAAGGTTGTTTGATAGGTTTTTAATGACTCAATCAAAATAGTACGTCTGAATCAACCCCTAAAATTTGTTTGGTCACTTTAAATATACCTATTAATGGTTTATGCAACTTTTAATAAGTAAGTTTAGAAAACATATAAAATTATTCAAATGTTGTTTTTTATTGAGTTAGGCATATTAGTTAGTTCAACACAAGATTATCACTACTAGAAAAATCGCAAAAGATGACGCGCATTGTGCGTCATCTTGGGGTCAGATGACGCGCAAATGCGTGTCAAGGAAGGGGTAGTCATAAATGACAGATGACGCGCATCCGCGCGTCATCTGTTTATGACGCGCAAAAGATGACGCGCATTTTATGACGTGCAAAAGATGACGCGCAATGCGCGTCAAGGAAGGGGTAGTCATAAATGACTAGATGACGCGCATCCGCGTGTCATCTATGAAATTTTTATGACGTGCAATAGATGACGCGCAATGCACGTCATAAATTTAGCTGCATTATTTTATATATATATATACACATTAATTTTTATAAATTTTACCTGCTGTTTTTATAAAACTATAAATCAATAACTGTCAAATAATAGCAAAACAAAATTTATTTAATTAAATACTAACAAAAATTACAAAGTTGTTCCAAGTTCACATGCATATGCAAAATTACAAAGTAGTTCCAAATTCATTTAATTATCTAATAAGTAGCCCTACACATAAATAAAATTTGAAACGTAACACGACCACAGTTGCAACACCAGCTGCTCTTAGAAGGTGACCAATCATTGATTTGTCGAGTTCACTCGCAACTGCAAACATATCATGGCCACAACTTGGACCTTTGTTAACTCCAACAATATATCACCTGTTTGCCATTTCAAAATGAAACAATAAAAATGAGTCAACATTTTATGAGAGCATTATGATTGATGACACCTCAAGAACCAAAAGAACATACCATAAGAGGCTTGGACCATGCAAACAATGCCCCAGATAATGCTAATGAAACACAATCCACAGGGGTACCTACACGAACAATTTGCAAAACAGTCCGACTTATAATCTATTCAGAACCACACTTCACCATCATTAAATTGATAAGAAACCTTGCTGGATTTACTTATAGACTCACTTAATGATCATATTAATGTATTTTTGTTACATTCAGATTGAAAAAAAACAAACTAGTGTGCAGTAATCAACGAGAAAGAAACTGAGCTTACCAGTAACCTCATACGCAGTGGCTTCTTTGATTTCAGCAGTGCTTACAGCAATAGACTCTTGATACGAAAAAGAGTGACCAGAAAATGATTTATCCCTGCAAAACATATAGAAATCATCAATAACCCCAATGTTTCACCAATAAACAATCTTTCAATTCGAAAGAGCATATAAACACATATAGAAAACTATTGTTCTAATAGTAATAGAAAACATCATCACAATACCATTATAAACAAATCAACAAATTGCAATGCCGATACCCTGAACTCCAAGATCACCAAGACCCATTATTATGCTTCCATCAGTGACAACAATCATATCAACCTATGAAACAGGATGTATTAATTAGTATGTAATATAATTAGTTCAAAAAAAAACTTTAAAGCTTGTTACATAATTCAAAATTAAGGCACCTGATCAGCAGGCCAATTATAAACCATTGACATCATTTCTTCACGATCTGCAGCACTGAAATACATCCCCCTTGGTCTTCTAAATAATCCACTGTATTTTTGGCAAACAAGTCCTACCGTTGGAGTGTATACAACCGGGGCATATTCCTTGATTTGGTTAATAAGAATCTGTCATAACAGTATATACTGTTATTTCGTAATGAAGAAATTTTTAAACACAAAATCCAAATTGTTATCAAGATCTACAAATGATAGTGCAGACTACAGCAATAAAACATAATGGAACATACTCTTTGTACAGGCCAAGGGTCTTCACAGCAACATCTAGTGCAAACTTCCCTTGATTTGCTTTCCCAACTTGGCAATATACCCTCACTTTAATTCCTGCAAAGCATTTCAATTAAAAAGTCAAGTACAGAACATTGCAGAAAAGTAGAAATGTCAAAGAAGGTAGGTCACAAGTCAGGTTAGATTGGTTAACAAGCCAAAAAATTGGCGTGCAACCTATGATCACAAAACTATATTTTTCCATTTATGATTTTAGTGAAACTATACTTGGATGATATTCAACCTGTTTCCTTTCCAGCTAACAGTTTTATTTTGACCCACACATGATTGTGAAACACAAACCATACCAACATCGATCTAGCTATTCATAAGTGATCAAACAAACAATCACAGCGGCAACTAAATATATACGAGTAAATTGTCGTACCATCAGGAGTACAGTCTTCGACATAATCAAACAAACCAACGACAGCAGCAACTAAATATGTAGACATGATTGGCGATTCCTGGTAGCAAACAGTCTTCAAGTTGCCATTCACCTTCTCTTCAACAACAGGCATATTTGAAAGAGCTACTAGTTCTGAAGGAACCTCTAGTGTAATCTTAAACGTAGCCTAAGCAAGAAAATAAAGCAATAAAGTACTAGCCATATATTTACCGGAAAGTAGCCAAATTACAACAAAAACTATAAAAAAGGAACCACATAAAGTAAACAATAATAACTTTTTGTGTAATAATCAGTTAATCACCAAAACTATCTAAGCTTTCAATGTCAATGTCAATGTTAATCACGACCAACATCACCAAACTATCTAAGCTTTCATTCTCATATTCATTTGAAGGATTGCCTCAAACTTCGGTTTAGAATCTTCTCCATGTGACTCATCCTTTTCTTCAACTTCTAAATCCACTTAAGTTAAAGGTCGTGAAACATTGTTGTTTGTAGCGTAGGTTGTTTAGCATTTCTAAACTCTCCACGCCCACTTGCATCTGCGGCATTGTGCCATGTGCCCATGTCAAAATTGGGTATTTTTAAAATATCGAGGTAGCGGTCAAGACCTTTAATATATGAAAGATAATAAATCACCTAACAGAATTAACAATTAAAATCATCCAATCAATACCAGAACTAACAACCAGTTACAAAAAACCATGTCAAAATTGGGTATTTTTAAATAATCGAGGCACTTAAGTTGCAAAGGACTCGCTTGTCACCTAGAGGCAAGGCAAAAACAAGTGCAAGCCTAAGACAAAAAAAAACTCAAAATCAGAACAATGGAATGCATACATACATATAAACATATGAAGTTAAACAAATAAATACAATCTCACAAAGATAAATAATCACCTAACAGAATTAACAATTAAAATCATCCAATCAATACCAGAACTAACAACCAGTTACAAAAGGCAGCAACATCAATGTCAATGTTAATCACGACCAACATCACCAAAACTATCTAAGCTTTCATTCTCATATTCATTTGAAGGATTGCCTCAAACTTTGGTTTAGAATCTTCTCCATGTGACTCATCCTTTCCATGCAACAAAAAACTTAAGCCTCAAACTAACACACACATATCACACTTACAAGTTAACATTCGGTAAAAGTAATGATTGATTAGCGCATAAGAGCAGATTTTGCAACCGAAAACAACGTTTCTTTACATGGTTCATGCACCATGCAGCTTCATCAATGACATTCAGTAGAAATCCAAACTAGTATAACCAGCATAAAAGACTAATCACATTAAACTGGCTACCAAATTGCTTTTTCATTAATCAGATTTTTCCTAACCTAAGTGAACAAGAATGTAAGCAAATTGGACTCAATTTAGTGTAATTCAATAAAATTTCACCAAGTGAAAGGGAAAGTCCCCTTATCATATACAAGAAAATGACATTAATACCTCATACATGATACACACACAAAACTCAAAATACCAGCAACAGTCAATCAAAAACTAAACAACCCAAAACTAACCCAATCCATCTACAAGAAGAAAGATAACCTAACGACTTCATAACACGTATCTGCATTATCTACATCTAAAAATCAGGGGTAAAATCACACAACCAACAAACAGCCTAACCTTCTTCTTCTTAACAGGTTTAAGTATCTTGATAATGCACTTCTCATCATTAGCACAGTGAAAAGCCCTCAAACACCTCGCTATATTTCCCCCTCCCAACCTTCCTCACCACCTCATAATTATCCTGCTCCCTGTACAAAATCAAAACCAAACAAAACTCAAAATCAACAACCAACAGCAATCAACAACAAAAATCACAAAACAATAAACAAACTAAAGTGACATGACATGCGAGCCCTAACCCCCATTGAACGGTCAACGACTCGTAATCCCAATACTCCTTAGGGCGGATAACATTGACATCGGTATAAACCCTAGCTTTGGAGGGGGCGCCGGGGCGGCGGATAGCTTTGCCTATCTTTTGCGCCAGGGTTTCCTGCAGAGAGAGCGTCGGCCGGAGGCTGTAAGACGGAGCTGAGGGTGATTGAGGTGGGTGAGAGATGGTTTGGTTTTGGTGGGGGTATTTGTGTTTGTGTTTGCGGTGGTGGTGGTGGTGTTGCGGTGGTGCGGCGGAGGAGATGCGGCGGAGGAGATGCGGCGGAGTAGTAGGGTTGAGGGGGATTTGGGGGTGTGGATGGAGGAGACGATGAATTGCAGAGAAGGGGGGGTTTTGGAATATAATTGATCAGCGCGCGGGTAGTAATAACCTATAAAAATTTAAAAAATGACACACTAAGATGACACGCGAAAATGCGTGTCATCCTTTCTAAAAAAATTTTGAAAGATGACAAATATTTATGATACGCGTAAATGCGCGTCATCTTTTTTCGCGCGTCATCTTTTGCGCGTCATCTATTAACAGTTTTCTAGTAGTGTATCAATCAGAATCTTACTATGTCTAACTTTAAAAACGTACGAGATGAACATACATACCGAAATCACAAAGTTAAGTAGTGAATTTGGTATCATATATATCCGCAAGTGTATAATAAGTTAATTTATATACTACTAAGAGTAAATTACTATTTTAGTCCCTGTGATTTGGATAGGTAAACCATTTTAGTTCAAAAACGAATCTTTTAACAAATCATGCCTTGTAGTTTGTGTTATATAACGGTTTTATCCATATTACTAACTCTGTTAAATATTATGTTAAGTTGAGGAATACAGCAACACCACACAATCATCCCTCATCGACTACCATGAACATTAACACCGGTGAACACAACACTGCAACACCACCACAAGACCTTTAAACCTGGAAAATATACCACCACCACCGTAGGCGAGATTTTTGTTTACATAAGTAGGCGAGATTTTTGTTTAGGCGAGATTTTAGATTTGGATTTTAATTTACAAATATTACTAGTTGTTTTTTATGAATTTAAAATTTTTAAAAGTTTATAATATTTTAACCTAAAATGTTTCTAAAGTGATGATATTTTTTTAAAAGATTGCATTTGTATTTTTAACAAGGTGAGATTTAAGAGCATTCACATCATGTTCCTATATATGTATAAAGATAAGAAACCTAATGTCGTTCCTTTAAAAAGTTTGCAAGTGAAATCCTTATATTATATGGAATGGTTTTGATTGGTTGTGATTGAAGAAGAGAGAAAATATAACAATAAAGATAAAAAATATTAATTAATTGAAGAAAGAGGAAAAAAATAATATTTAGGATAATTATAATGATAAAAATAAAGAATGAGATGTGAATGTTCTAAGGGGAAACTTTTATTATATAGGGGAAAACTAATAAAAGAAAAAAATAAACTTATGAATTTTTAAAATTTTGATAATACATTTTTTAAATTTTTGTATTTTAAATAAAATAAAAATCTAAACGATGAGTGATATTTCATAATTATGGGCGAGGAATACCCATGATTCCTCGCCCATCAGCAAGGAGACAACTTTTTCTTCGAGGAATGGACAAAAATATGCCATGTCGGCAAGGAACTATGGCCTTCCTCGCCCTTGTGGTGAGGAATGTACATTTGACACATTTTTATTGGTTTTTTTTTATAAAATTTACTTTTTAATGGTTATTTTAATAATTTTAGTTGGTCAAATATGTATTTTGGTAATTTTTTCAATAGACAATCCTATTCGTATTATTGGGTAAAATATGTGTGGGGAAAAGAGACTCTTCTTTAAAATCTATTAATATATTTTCCGTTAACTTTTTATATAAGGTTACATGGTGTGGTGCCCATGGAGGGTTGCAGCTCCCGGCTCTAGGTTGAATACCACCCCCGGGACCCGATGACATCATAATTCCCAAACCGGTGAGAATTCTTGTTGTGAGCGTCGCCAAACGGGGAAACAGAAAAATCTAATGCACCGCTGATGCGCCATAGGAAAAACAGAAAAACTGGATGAGTGCCTGTGACATTAATACCCCTTTAGTAAATTCCTCGATAACAATTCATACGATTTATCAAACGAGCAAACAACTTTGGAATTGATCCTGAAAGCATGTTATCGCCTGATTAGATCACACCACATGATGTGATTAAAGTAGTATTAGATCACCTTAGGACTTCTAGCTTCAAAACATGTACGTAAATGTTTTACAACATAAGTTTATATTAGCTTTTATGAAAACTAATTAATAAGATTCCAATCGTATTTTTATTTCGTCTTATAATACTAATTAAACGAAAATAATGCACTATCAAAAGTTGTACAAGTATAAAAAGATGTTATAAAATAAGTGGTGGCGCTATTTGCATCACAAATCTACCATTTGAACATTTTGTGTTCACCAAATAATGTTGCCATGTGGTAGTGGCCCCACCAAGTGAGAGTTTTCCATGTGGCAATGGTCTCACCAAACTTTTTTGCAATTATAATTGTTTCTTAGTTCAAGTTTTAATAATAATTATTTAATCAGAATAGATTCATATATTAATTAAATGAAAGAATAAAAGGAAAATTTGGTGACTTTCATGGAGTGTTTAAATATAATTTTGTCTTTACTTGCCTTGATTGTTGTTTCACATGCAAACTCACATTTCCTTTTTCAAAAACTGATTTTTATTTTGATAAAACATTTCTTAACAAAAACTTTATATAAAATAAAATA
This sequence comes from Flaveria linearis, assembly GCA_024085815.1. Lineage (NCBI taxonomy): Eukaryota > Viridiplantae > Streptophyta > Magnoliopsida > Asterales > Asteraceae > Flaveria > Flaveria linearis. The sequence continues at coordinate 3,003,794 of CM044017.1, read as the reverse complement.
AAATATAACACATGCTTCGTATAGCTTTTTATTTTGTTAAATCAAACTTATCTCGTCCTAGAACACTGCCCCTAATCCTGTGATGGAATTTTTTTACTTAAACCCATACATTAATAGTTAAAATACAAATTAAACATTCTTGATTTGTTTCTTTTCACTTATGACTTTATATTAATAGATAAAACCCAAAGTAAACCCTTTAATTTGTTTTAAAATAAATTTCACCCTAAAGTTATAAAATCATACTTATTCATATAACTTTGTTTTAACTATAATTATTATTCTTTATTGATTTGTTTATTATTTGGTGTTATTTTAGGATTTTTTAAATTTAATCAAACTATCTAAATATATATATTTAAAAACACCATATTTCATCTTTTATAATTATTATTTGATTTTATTTTGTTTTTTAATTAAGTAAAATATATTAAAAATATAAGTTCAGATTATATTAAACGGATTTAGTTTTGTGGAAATTTGGGACGACATCTGTCCGGAGTTGGTTTAATTTAGAGTGGTTTACAATCGATCCACTCTCATGTGAGCTTATTCTAAACGTGATTCAAGTCATTTACCCTTAAATAAACTATTTTTTTAATTAACATTCAAATTGAAATCTTCTTTTTAATAATCACTCTAAAGTTTAAAAAATCAAAACCCGTTACAAATATATACAAACTCCTATTAAAAGTGTTTTACAACAAAATTGTTACATCATAGTAACCTAAAAATATTCAGAAGGGAGGGGATTGAACCCAATGAAACCACACACTCTTAGTTCAATGCAAAGTATACACACACATTCTCTTGGCTTTAATGAGTTCATCAACTCAAAATCACTACGGTGGTGTTTGTTTTTTAGAAAAAGAGCTTCTAAAGCTCTTTTGTCTGCGTCAAAAAGAGGCGGACAGATGTTTGAGGTCTGCAGAGTGTTTGTTTTTTTAAAGACGTTTCATTAAAAACGTCTGCGTGATCTCTTCTTGAGAAGAGGAGGAACAATGTCTTCAAACATCTTCTAACCTCTTCACATTTCAAACCATCACAAACCCCTTCACCTGATCCCCAAAGCTCTCAGCCTCCACCTTCTCCCCCTCCAACACCGCCTTCAGATCAAACGTCGCCGTCGTCAAGCTGCCGTGAGTGTCACAGTCGTCGGTGTACCGGATTCCGGTGTCCTCCACGAATTGAAAAGAATCTCGAAATGGAAAAAATTTCCCCATATAAACCTCTGCAAACAAATTCCTCAAATCCACAAATTCATCATCTACTATCGATGCAATCACGATGCAATCAACGATGCAATTATGGAGAGTATTGTGTGTTCTTGTATTAGGTTTAGGTTCTGCAACAGAATTAGGGTTTTCGTTCAAGTTGCCTTTTAGAGTTGACGATGTATTACCTATTCTACCGCGTCAGATTTCATGACCTGTGATGAATAATTTCGGTAAGGCGGTGGATTTGTTGTCGTCGTTTGTTGGAACGATTTCGCCGAATAATGGATCGATTGGGTGGAAAGGGGCTTGTTTCCGTGGGAATGAAGCTCGTGTGGAGTTCACTGAAGGAGATGATCGTGGTTTGGGAGGTGGTATCATCTATCTCAAGGTTTGGTTTGATATTTCTACGTATGTTTGATTAATCAATGTTAATTCAGTTTGTTTTCTGTTAATCTGTGATATTTTTCTTTGTTTTATGTAAGTTTCTGGTTAGCTTGTTAAGCAGATTGGGCTCAATTTCAAAATTCAATAGCTTGATTGTGATTCTATCTTAGGTGGTATGAGTTGGTTTCTCTTGTGTTAGAATGATTTGTTTACTAGATAATTGGGTTATTTATGTGATTAGAAGATGATATAAGCATGGAGTTAAAGAAACAAACTAGTAATCTCTACTTTAGGACTAACCAAAAACTAAACCAGGCAACTCATTGATTATCTTCTTCGATAAGTTCATTGATGACATATATAGTTTGGAAGGCACAAAAAGATTGAAGAAGAAAAGAGAAAGGGGGGTTGAAGTCCCCACTGGTTGAAGAGAAAGGGGGTTAAATTTCCGTTTATTTTAACTTTTTATTAATTTCAGTTTATTTCAGCAGTCTGCAGACATTACAAACAAACAGTCTTTTTAATACAGGCTGCAGAGGTTTGGTCCACCTCTTCTCCTACAGATGTCTGCAGATGTGGTCTGCAGACTGCAGACATTTTACCTCTTCCGAAACAAACAACACCTACGTGAAGCCGCTACACAAGTGGTTGGCGGTAGTGACATTTCCATTAACCCGAATCACCCAAATTGCAACACTTTTGATTTTGAGTTTTTTCAAATATTTATAACTATCTTAAAATACTTTACATTAATATGTTTTATTTGTCTATACTTATCGACTCGATTTATACATTTGTGACAGTTGTGTTATACTGAAGAATTGATACGAGTGAAATTTCATAAGGAAATTAAATGAGTACATAAGACAGATTTTCTAAATCTATTAGGTAAGTGCGAAGGATGCCTGATTTTATAGGTATACCCAATAGCTCTATTCTTTCATATTTACGCATTCGATCATCCATTATGGCACCTTGTCCTATGTGTGAACACCCATTGGAAGGGTTGTGGTAGGAGGACAGGTGAATTGAAGACCATTGAATAAAGAGTTTCAATGGATAAGGTTTGTGATAGTGAGCAAAGAGGGTGAAAAAAAAAGACTAGATAGATAAGAGATCAGAAAATAACGAAAGATACGACAATCTAAAAAACCTACCAGACACTTAGTTCATCACCAAGCAAGAGGCCTCAGCCGATACACCAATGGTTCCACGTCCGGATACACATTACAATATTATGGATGGCTTAGTACCCATCCTTCAAACATATTAATATATTATCACTTAATTTATTTGTTCATTAACAGTTAGTTTGGACATTAGTCGAAAAGGTTAATATTTTTACAAAACAAAACTTTTAAATTGAAAAAACACCACATTAGCTTGACGTTTACTATAAAAGAACAACTAATAGTTGACTCGGGGAATTTTGCACACACCGCTCTTTTCTGGGAGAAACTGATTCAAACGGTCACGGTTAGGGCTCCCCGTGACCGTTCAATCGGGTGTGAGACCTAACTGTCACGGTTAGGCCTCACCGTGACAGTTAGAGCCCAGACTAATCTGGGGATCCGTTACAATAATTGGGTATGTAATTACTGGGGAATTGATTACGGTTTTGGGGGCTATATGTCACGGTTTTGCCAAACCGTAACATATTGCATATATTTTCTATATTTTTTAATCATAACAGTTTGTTTTTATTTTAATTTTATCACACGTTTAACCTAATCGTAACTCACAAGTTTGTGTTTTGTGTTTATTAATAATTTATCATATACAAGTATTTATTTATTATTAATGTGACGGTTTTGTGTTTAATTTGTTTACGAGTTTGTAAAAATCGGTTGTCATTATACAGACATATTGTATAATTTTCTAAATTTGAGTAATCATACTAGTTTGTTTTTATTTTTATTTTATCACACGATTAACCTAATCGTAACATACGAGTTTGTGTTTTGTGTTTATTATTAATTTATCATATTACAAGTAATTTTTGTGTTTAATTATTTATTAAAAAAGTTGGTTGTTATTTTATCACATGGTTAACCGAATCGTAAAAATCAGTTGTTATCAAACATATACAATTAACATTATCAACATTACAAATATAAAACAAACAAACAAAGAAACACAACCAAACAAACACAACCAAATATACAAGTCATCATAACTGAAACTGCATATATATATATATACACAACGAGTTTTTACATACAAAAACAAATAAAATACAAATAAAATACCTATCTAATCCGTCATCTCTGGATCACCGCCCTGACCAGACCCGCCCGCGCCAGATGGGCCAGCACCGTCATGGCCTAACCGCTGATTTGTGTTTTGATATATAAACTTTAGCAACAAATTTTACACAATTAAGCTTTAAATTTATAAAATGATTTTCACCTATGACTAACTACACACACAATAGGCAAGTGTACCTATCGAATAGTAGTATAGCTTTTGGTAAGAAACAAGTATCGATCCATGGACACGAGAGCTCCTGATACTAAGTCTTTATCATTATCTAGCCGATGAAAGAGGATTTATGAATATTATCATTAACTAATTTAACTAACAATTAAACTAATTGAAGAAAGTAGAAGAAGATGAAGATAACCAATCAGAGGAAGGTATCACTTAGACTTTGAATCCGCTTAGCAAAACAATGACGACATGTATGAACCTATGGTGAGATCATTTTCTACACATGAAACATGGATATAAACTAGACTCTTGTCAAAGTTATCTAATTATATAACTCTTTGGAAAGCTAAGACGATAAACACACAATAGCCACCTAAAGTTATGCCATGAAGAACTAATGATAATATTATGTCAATGTTAATTATGATTTGGACTCCCGTCAAGGATACCAAACCCACAAATCTTTGGAAAGTTAACACGATGAACACGTGGCAACCACCTCAATTCACGTAGTGTAACAATACCTATATATATCCTTCAATTATGAATATCCTAACATGAATTTATGAACCATAAATTTGCGCATTATCTATGGTTTTACATAACAAAGTTAGGAGGTATTCATAACAAACACAATGGTTTTCACAAACACATGTATAAGGATGCATACTTGTTCAACTTTACTAGATATTCAACCATTCATTCACTATTTCTAGTCAAATGCCATAAACTACATACTAGGTTATGCAATTCATGAATAAATGTTCCAACACACATGGTTTTCCAACATAATGTGGTTGCAACACCCACAAGATTCAATATTTCATCAAGTTAAACAAGAACACACCACCATTAAAGGACATTCATAGCTTTGTAATGAGCATTGACATAAACACCACCAAGAGTTTCATACAACATGTCAAAGTATGCTAAGCTTCATCTAATCTAAGTGATTAAGAGTATTTAGCCCATGAGGCTTACAAAAGCCACAACCAAACTCATAGAAATGGAAGAAAACATGTTAGGTCTAGAGATTTTCAAACCAAAGATGAGTGAGGATGGGTTGTGTGAAGTTGAATCTTTCTTTGAAATGCTTGATCTTCAACCTCTCTTGAACTCTTGAGAAACTTCCTTCAAATCTCCTTCAAAGATGAAGAAAAACTAGGGTTTCTTCTTCCAAAATCGTTCCCTCTCAATGAAGAAGAAGAAGGGTTAAAAAGGGGACCTGATGCGTGTCATGCCCATGACCCAGTTTGTCATGGCCATATTGCGCTCAAAAAGGGGGGTCTTGTTATGGTCTTGACAGCTCCTGTCATGGCCATGACAGCCTCTAAACTTCCAAACTCTTCATGAATTCTTGGCTTTTTCTTTTGAAATCATCAAACCACCATTCGAAGCTACAAAAATCAAATTAATCACAATTACGTATCGCTAAAGATTAATTTGAAACAAAAATCACTTAAAATGGGAAAAGATATGTATTCTTAACATGTGTAATTTTTCACATATCAAATATCCCCACACTTAAGGTTTGCTTGTCCTCAAGCAAAATGACAAAAGATTTGACAAGATTCCCATTGGCATTAATAATATTTATAGGTAGTTCACAAATAAGCTAAAGATTTAAATGCATAAGATTTTTAAGAAATACACATTTAAAAAGGAAACCAACGAGTCAATCAATTTCCAACGTGTGAGAATATCTAAATAGATTTGACAGTTTATGAAAAGAAATTTATGCCTTAACTTGCACTTCTCACAATGATTCGCTCAACACTCGGATGTATATATGGAAGTAGGTATGTAAATCACTCAAAGCACATAATGAAGCAACATTATCATAAGCTTGATTAGAGATCAAATTCTCCACCACATAACATAAGAAAGTTGCACAAATCAAGAGGTCTTTAAAGGTCGTAACGGGGCTAGGGTTGAAGGTGTGGATTTTGGGTGAAAAAGTGGTTAAAATGTTAAAAATCCGGAATCGCTAGATGCTTTCTACGAACAAATACAAAACATAAGAAGAATACACAAACTAAAATAAACTAATATGAACATACGTATAATGAGTTATCATAATGGTTTCTCATTATAACATACAAAATTTGTTCATTTTTAATTGATTTCTCCTAAAACAAACAAAGAAAATAATTCACTAATCTTCTTTTTTTTTTCTTTTCTGCCTCTTTTTTTCATATTTTTTTCTTTTTCTTCTCTCTTTTTTTTTTTTTTTTGAATACAACATATACTACGCTAATAGAACAATAACACAATTGTTCTAAACATAATTACAACTATATAATATAAGTTAGACAACTAACAAAATCCGGATTTTAACACAAAATTAAAAGGAAGGAGGCTATTTGGCTAATTAGGTTATTCACGGTGGTAAAACAAAAACATGAGGTTTAGGCTCAACAAGGGCAACTAAGGGTGATGATCGGGCATGAGAAGAGAAACGAAAATGGAGTAAACAAGGTGAGTTTTCCTAACGCCTCAATCATTTTCATGCAACAACTTAGTTCATGATTTTGAAATGAATCACCTAAGCAAGTTCTAAAATGTTACAACATTCGAGCCACTCCATAATTAACAAAAACGTGAGCATGTGATATATAGTGAATAACCAATGCTCGAAAGGCACAAGAGTTTTTACTCACGGAAACGGGGTGGTAGGAATCGATGCAAACTTTGGCATAAAAATCTTTCAATCAACATGACAATTATTACGATATTTTCAACATTGTTTTTGCATTTTCGTTGGATTCTCTTAGAAATGTGATTTCAAAATTGAGCTTATGCTTAAAAATCTAATGTTTAAGCAAAATGAACACTATAAAAAAATTAAGCCAAAATGAGGAATTTGTTGGAAGCAAAAAATATAAGATCGGTAGTTTTGATGAAATCAAACAAAAATCCTTAGCATCCCCACACTTGAACGATACATTGTCCTCAATGTGTCACGATAAGTAAAAACAATGCAAGTAGATGCAATTAACATGCAAGTGAGAATGAAAGAGAACAAAAGAACTCCCCTTATCAAAAGATTTCTGGTCGCGCGCGATCAGATTCCAAAAATAAAACAAAGCAGCCGCGCAATTCATGTAACCAAGAGTTCAATAAAATTAGTCCTCCATGAGATCATCTCCAGAAGGCTGGGGCGGGAAAGGATGTGGCTCCCGTCCGGCTGCACGAGCAGCCTACTGCAACTCCTCAACTATCCACTGAATGGAATATGACATCTGAGAAACGGATTTGACAAGTATCGCTTGAGTTTGAGCAATTTGATCAATGCGTGTCGCCAAGTCAACATGTGGAGGAGGGGTTGGTGCTTCTTCTCTAATGGTAATCGCGGATGGTTCTTCGCGACGTAGATGAGCAGGCTGCCATGGATTTCCATCTTCATCAATAAACTTCCATCCTTCGTCACCAAAGTGTGCAACCAAACTCATGTTTTCCAGCATTGATGTGCTAATAACCATTGTAGGAAATAAAGGTGTTAATCCTGAAATAACATCATTAGTCATGAAATCAAAAGACAAAGCCAACTGTGTAATGAAAGAACCAACACAGATGTAACTAGCGGGCTTTGTTCCGATGCACGATGAGAAGAATTGTGCCATAGCGTAAGCCAGATTACAAGGCACTTGCTTGATTAAAGAATACAGGAAGAACAAATCCTTACGAGTCACCACACCCGTGCTGTTTTCCTACCACAGATCGAATGTGAAATCACACGGTGAAAATAACGATGAAGCGGATCTTTCAGCTGTGTACTCATCGATAGCTTTGGGGAATGATTGCCCGCGCCAATTTCACGCCAGAAAGCAGATAAAGTTCCCTGATCAACCTTCTTTAAACTTTGAAGAAATGGCAATCTTTTCAGCTCAGATTTAGTATAAATACCAAGCGCGCCCCCAAGCTGAGCAACAGAAAGCTTGCGTTCCTCACCACCCAATCGGAAAGAAATGGCATTCTTATCATGTAAGTCATAACCGGGTGAGCAAACCGATAAGTAGCACAGAATTCCAACACTAGCTCTTTGTACTGAGGCTGACGAATCGAGAAGAAACGTTGCCATGGTTTCGTGAGCATAGCGTCAACACGAGCCTTCTCCCAAGAGCTTCCAAGGTGGACATGCAAATCGTACGTGATGGTTCAAAGTTCCTTAAGCGAATGGCTTCATATCGTTTAGCCCTCTCGCTGTCATGCTCAAATTGAAGAAACCGATGAAGATCGTCATTCGCCATCACCTGCAAAAATGAAAATGTGAGATAATGATTTAAACAATATATGTGTGTATATGTATACGCATATATATATATATATGTATACACACACACACATACATCAACAGTCACACATCAAAATATTATAAACCTAAAATTGAGGAACCGATATCACACAAAATTCAAACAATAACTACCAAACTTATGAGACACATTATACTAACTTCCAATCTTCAAGACACAAAAATGAAGTTGATAACATGATTTAAACACTACCCCATGACTTTGTCCAAAATGTAGATGAAATAACAAGTCCAACTAGTCATCCAACAAATAGAAATGAACTTGTTACAACCATTGAAACTACACACCAAGAGTGGAACAACATGAAATTGCAATTGTCATGTGAGCTAATTTGATGCATTCAAACAAGAATCATTCAACACACATGCACCAAATTAAATCAAAACAACACAAGCCTCATCTCAGTCACTGCAACAAAAAGATATATATCCACATAACCTAGTCAACCCAAAATATATGTGAAATATCATGCTATGGTTCGATTTCACCAAAGTAAACCAAGATAACACAATTGTCAACACAACCTATCAAGAAAATGCTTTGAATCTAACAAAAATCAGCACCATTCTTGTAATCTAACAAAATTAAAGAACTAACAAAGGTAAAAGAAAATAGAAGAAATAAATAAAATGCTAGTTAGATACCTTTGTAGAAGAAAAATAAAATAGAAGAGAAGGGAAATTAGGTAGGATTGGGGCTGCTGGTGGTTGTGGTTTTGGTTGCTAGTCGCGGCAGGTGGGTGGCGACGGTGATGGCGGCTTAGGGTTCAGGTGATGGCGCGATGGTGCAGGTGCAGGTGATGGCGGCTGCAATTGGTTGTTGGTGATGGCGGGGGTGGTCGGGAGGTAAGTGGCGCGGGGTCGGAGGTGGCTGCCGCGAGGTGGGTGGCTGTCGCGAGGTGGTTGGCTGCTGTCGTGGGGTCGGGGGTGGTCGGGAGGTAAGTGGTTGTCGTAAGGTAAGTGGCGATGTGGTCGCGATGTAGGTGGATGCGAATGGGCGACGGTGGCTGTGGCTGTCGATGGTGATGGCGGCTTAGGGTTGTGGGGTTTGTGGGTGTTGGTGAGGTGGTGGTGTTTGAAAGTTAGAGAAGATGGTTGTGAAGGCTGTGAAATGAAAGAAGATGGAGAGGATGAGAGATTTAGGGTTATTTTTTTTTCAATTTTTTTTTTTTTTTGAAAGCTTGACCAAGGATATGACCATGACAAAAATGGTCATAGTCATGACAGTAGCTTTTGAGCTCTTGACAGTGCAAATGTCATGGGCATTACTTTTGTGTCATGGTCATGATAAATACATTTTCAATTTTTTTTTTAATTAATAAGAAAATTTAGCTTATCATCAATTTTTTTTTAATATAAATATTTAACGGGTTATACCAAAAGATAATGATTTCAAAATTTAGTTATTGGTTTTTCGAATGATTAGCATAATCACTTAAGAAATACTTACCGAGTGACGCCGGTAATTAAATCTCGAGTTTCATCATGCTATAAGAAAACAACGATTTCCTAAAAATCAAAACATTATAGAGCCCGTAAAAAGAGAACATACAATACCATAATGCGTTCAAACCCTCGGGTTGCCACCCGGAAGCGCTTAGTTTATTAACGAGTCTTTAGCTTGACTCGACCCCGCATTAATTGTTCTTGGGGTGAAGATTCACAATCTCCAATTCCTCATCCACCGGGCCTTCGATGTAATGTTTCAATCGATGACCATTCACTTTGAAAACTCTTCCGTCGGATGTTCTATTTCAACAGTGCCATATGGAAATACTTGTTTCACAAGGTAAGGACCTGTCCATCGTGATTTTAACTTTCCTGGAAACAACCGAAGTCTTGAATTGTAAAGCAAGACACGCTCTCCTACTTGAAATTGTTTGTTATCCTTCAAGTGATTGTCGTGTGATTGCTTTGTTCGTTCCTTGTAGATTCGAGAGTTCTCGTAAGCTTGATTTCTCAATTCTTCAAGCTCATGAACCTGCAACCATCTGTTTTCACCTGCACATCTTAAGTCAAGGTTAACTGATTTTAAAGCCCAATATGCTTTGTGCTCAATTTCAAATGGTAGATGACAAGCTTTTTCGTAAACCAACTTAAATGGTGTTGTGCCTATTGGTGTTTTGTAAGCGGTTCGAAAAGCCCATAAAGCATCATCTAGCTTATCTGACCAAATCTTTCGGTTTTGCCCCACTGTTCGCTCCAGAATGCGTTTAAGGCCTCGATTAGTGACTTCCACTTGTCCACTCGTTTGTGGATGATACGCCGTTGAAAATCTATGGTGAACACCATAGTGTGATAAAGCTTTTTCAAGTAACGAGTTACAGAAATGAGTGCCTCGGTCACTAATTAAGGCCTTGGGGGTTCCAAACCGTGTGAACAACTTTCTTAAAAACTTCACAACAACCCTAGCATCGTTTGTGGGCAATGCCTGTGCTTCTGCCCATTTTGAGACATAATCAACAGCAACTAGGATGTATTTGTGTCCTCGTGAAGATGGAAATGGTCCCATGAAGTCGATGCCCCAAATATCAAATACCTCACATACCTGAATCCCGTTTTGGGGCATCTCATCACGGGATGAGATGTTACCTGCTCGTTGGCAAGCATCACAAGCTTTTACCAATGCATGTGCATCCTTAAAAATGGTGGGCCAATAGAATCCAGAGTCGTAAACCTTCTTGGCGGTGTAATTAGCCCCATGATGTCCACCAGTGGGTCCTTCATGACAATGGCGAATAATGCTCATCGCCTCACTACCATACACACATCTTCTCACCACTTGATCTGCACATACCTTAAACAGATGCGGGTCTTCCCAAAAGTAGTGCTTTAAATCAGTAAAGAATTTCTTTTTCTGTTGGTAGGTCATTCCTTTAACGAGAACCCCACCCGCAAGGTAATTTGCAAAATCTGCGAACCAAGGATGATCATCAATCTCTTGAACCTGCAAAAGGAATTCATGTGGAAAATTGTCATTTATGTTGGATTCCCGGAGTTCTTCTAAAGACGGGTTCTCGAGACGAGAAAGATGGTCAGCTGCGACGTTCTCAGCCCCCTTTTTGTCTTGTATCTCTATGTCAAACTCTTGTAAAAGCAAGATCCATCGAATCAATCTCGGTTTTGCATCTTGTTTTCCAAAAAGGTATCTGAGAGCTGCATGATCAGTATAAACAACAGTTTTCGATAAAACAAGGTAAGAACGAAATTTATCAAAAGCAAAAACCACAGCAAGCAATTCTTTTTCAGTTGTTGTGTAGTTCTCTTGAGCATCATTAAGGGTTTTGCTTGCGTAGTAGATTGGATGAAAATGTCTTTCCTTTCGTTGCCCTAAAACTGCTCCAACTGCATAGTCACTAGCATCACACATTAGTTCAAATGGGAGATTCCAATCCGGGGCTACCATTATGGGTGCATTTATTAATTTCTCTTTCAACAGATTAAATGCAACCAAGCATTCATCATTAAAAACAAAAGGTACATCTTTTTCAAGAAGTTGGGTCATAGGTCTTGCTATTTTTGAGAAGTCTTTGATAAAACGTCTATAAAAGCCGGCATGACCTAAGAAACTTCTTATTGCTTTGACAGAATTTGGTGGTGGTAATTTCGAAATGGTTTCCACTTTTGCCCTATCTACCTCTAGCCCCGCATTGGAAATCTTATGACCTAAGACAATGCCTTCCTTCACCATGAAGTGGCATTTCTCCCAATTCAAAACAAGATTTGATTCCTCGCATCTTGCAAGCATCCTTTCCAAGTTACTTAAACAATGATCAAATGAATTTCCAAAGACCGAGAAATCATCCATGAACACCTCCATTGAGTCTTCGATCATGTCATGAAATATGGCAACCATACATCTTTGAAACGTGGCCGGTGCATTACATAACCCAAATGGCATTCTTCTGTATGCGAAAGTGCCATAAGGACATGTAAATGTCGTCTTTTCTTGGTCCTCGGGTGCAATAGGAATTTGAAAATATCCTGAAAAACCATCAAGAAAACAATAAAACATGTTCCCAGATAAACGTTCTAACATTTGATCAATGAAAGGTAAAGGAAAATGATCTTTTCTTGTTGCATCGTTGAGCTTGCGGTAATCGATGCAAACTCTCCAACCCGTGACGGTTCTTGTGGGTATAAGCTCATTCTTTTCATTCGTCACCACCGTCATACCTCCTTTCTTTGGTACCACTTGAACCGGGCTAACCCATGGGGAATCGGAAATCGGATAGATTAAGCCCGCATCAAGTAGCTTGATTACTTCCTTCTTTACAACTTCTTGCATGTTAGGGTTAAGGCGACGTTGATGTTGCACCACCGGCTTGTACTCATCTTCCATTAAGATCTTATGGGTACAAAATGAAGGATGTATTCCTTTTATATCCATGATCTTCCAAGCCATAGCTTTCTTGTGCGTCTTTAACACCTCTAAGAGCTTCACCTTTTCATCATTCGTCAAATCGGTCGCGATAATGACGGGTAATTTGGAATCCTCATCCAAGTAGGCATACTCCAAATGAGATGGTAGCTCCTTAAGTTCCAATGATGGTGGTTCCTCAACAGATGGTTTAGCCTTATTTGCTTCATCGCTTTCCGATACTTCAAATACTTTTGGACTTGAGGATGGTTCATTGGTTAACGAGCAAGCTAACTCATCAACAACTTGCACGTGACAAATGTCAAAGTTTTCCCCATCAAGCAATTGTGTGTCCAAAGCATTTTGTTCACAACTTTCCTGCAGATAATGATCCACATATGAGTCAATAGTATCAATAAAATATAATGAATCATCATGATTTTGTGAATGTTGCATGGAATTTTTAATATCAAAGACTACCTCTTCTTCATTACCCTTAGAGTTAATTTACCATTACATACATCAATTAAGGCTCTAGAGGTAGCTAAGAATGGGCGACCTAAGATAAGTGGTACATTTTTATCTTCATCCATGTCAAGAATTACAAAATCAACCGGAAACACAAATTTATCAATTTTAACCAACATGTTCTCAACTATGCCTCTAGGGTACTTTACAGATCGATCGGCAAGTTGGATGCTCATTCGGGTCGGTCTAGGCTCACCTAGGTCTAATTTTGCAAATACCGAGTAGGGCATCAAATTGATGCTAGCACCTAAGTCGGCCAATGCATTGCTAACAGATAAACTACCAATTAAACAAGGAATAGTAAAACTCCCTGGATCGGTCATTTTCTTCGGTAGCTTGTTTTGCAAAACCGCCGAGCATTCTTCATTCAACGTCACATGCGAAAGCTCCTCGAGTTTCTTCTTGTTTGTTAGAATGTCTTTAAGAAACTTGGCATACTTTGGCATCTGTGATAAAGCTTCAACAAATGGTAAGTTAATATGCAATTGCTTAAAAAGTTCAAGAAATTTACCATATTGTTCTTCCATCTTTTCCTTTTTCAATCTACCGGGATAAGGAATAGTGGGCTTGTAAACTCTCAATGGTTCTTTGACTTGTGCGGTACTTGATGGGCTTTGCCTAGTATGTTGCACCTCGTCTTGAACCTCAACTTCCTCTTCATCAATTGGCTCGGATGTAGAAGCTAAGTTATCCGAATGAGTGGTCTTGCCACTTCTAGTCGTGACTGCCTTCACATGAGCTTTAGGATTAGGCTCGGTGTTACTCGGAAGACCACCATGTTGCCTTTCGGATAATTGCCTTGAAATTTCTCCCACTTGAGCTTCTATACTTTGCATTGTGGCTCGATGGTTTCTCAATTCCATCTCGTGTTGTTGGTGACGAGCTTCCGAACTTTGATGACGACTTTCAGCTGTAGATAGAAATTGTGCCATCATCTCTTCCAAATTGGGTTTCTTTTCTGGTTGTGAACCACTACTTGATCCTTGATGTTGGAATTGTTGATATTGATTTTGATTTTGGGAGCGGAATTGATTGTGAGTTTGTTGTTGATACGGTTGATAGCCTTGTTGTTGATGGTTTTGATATGTTGGTCTTGGTTGAAATCCCGGGGGTTGGTTGCTACCACTTGCCTTCCAACTAAAATTTGGATGATTTTTCCAACCCGCATTATATGTGTTACTATATGGGTTATTTTGAGGACGAACTTGACTTCCCATATAATCAACTTGTTCCGGGGGTTGAACATTTCCCTTTGTTGACAATCTGCACTCATATGTGGTCCCCCACACATATCACAAACTACTTGGGCTCTGTTTACCTGCATTTGATTCATTCGATTTGTAAGTGCTTCAACTTGTGCAGATAAAGAATGATATGTATCAACTTGATGAACACCCTGTCTAGGTTGCCTTGTTCTTGGAGCTTGCCATGAACAACTGTTGTTAGCCAAATCTTCAATCAACTCATGTGCCTCCTCGGGTGTTTTATCCCAAAATGCACCTCGCGAAGATGCATCAATAATCTGACGACTTTCCGGACATAACCCGTTGTAAAATGTTTGGATTTGAAACCAAGGTTCCAATCCATGGTGTGGACACTTCCTCATTGAATCTTTGTACCTTTCCCATGCTTCATATAGTGATTCTCCTTCATCTTGCATAAATGATGTGATCAAGTTCCTTAATCTAGCGGTTTTCGATGGTGGAAAATACTTCAAGAGAAATTTTTCGGCCATTTGATTCCAAGTGGTGATGGAACCAACAGGAAGTGTGTTCAACCATTGCTTTGCTCTATCACGTAATGAGAAAGAGAATAATCGGAGTCTAATTGCATCATCACTAACTCCATTAATCTTGAAGGTATCACATATCTCAAGAAAGTTTGCAAGGTGAAAGTTTGGGTCATCATCCGGACGACCATCAAATTGACAATTGTTTTGGATCATTTGAATTGTGCTTGACTTGATCTCAAAGTTGTTAGCTTGCACATTCGGTCGTACAATGCTAGGTTTTGCACCTTCTAAAGATGGTTTGGCAAAATCATAGATTGTTCTTCTATCTTCTTGCCCTGCCATTGTGTCTTCGGTGTGCTCTCCTTCACTTTCTGTTCCGTTTGTATCCTCCTTTTCACTTTGGTCTCGTTTGAGTACTCTAGCCTCGTCGCTTCACCTTCGATTTCTTGTGCTACTTTGTGGGATCTTGCCCTCAAGTTTCTCCTGATTACTTTTTCGGGTTCAGAATAAGGCTCTACAAGATCATCAACCGGTGAAGATGCGGACATAAGCTTCCTGAAACACAAACACTACCAAACGCGTAAAGAAAGATAAAGGTAACAAAATAATTATACTAAATTAAAATAGTAAATACAAAGGATTGGCTAAAGTAATGACTCGGACCTTTCTCAGAATTGCCGTGTCCCCGGCAACGGCGCCAAAAACTTGATGTGTGTTTTGATATATAAACTTTAGCAACAAATTTTACACAATTAAGCTTTAAATTTATAAAATGATTTTCACCCTATGACTAACTACACACACAATAGGCAAGTGTACCTATCGAATAGTAGTATAGCTTTTGGTAAGAAACAAGTATCGATCCATGGACACGAGAGCTCCTGATACTAAGTCTTTATCATTATCTAGCCGATGAAAGAGGATTTATGAATATTATCATTAACTAATTTAACTAACAATTAAACTAATTGAAGAAAGTAGAAGAAGATGAAGATAACCAATCAGAGGAAGGTATCACTTAGACTTTGAATCCGCTTAGCAAAACAATGACGACATGTATGAACCTATGGTGAGATCATTTTCTACACATGAAACATGGATATAAACTAGACTCTTGTCAAAGTTATCTAATTATATAACTCTTTGGAAAGCTAAGACGATAAACACACAATAGCCACCTAAAGTTATGCCATGAAGAACTAATGATAATATTATGTCAATGTTAATTATGATTTGGACTCCCGTCAAGGATACCAAACCCACAAATCTTTGGAAAGTTAACACGATGAACACGTGGCAACCACCTCAATTCACGTAGTGTAACAATACCTATATATATCCTTCAATTTATGAATATCCTAACATGAATTTATGAACCATAAATTTGCGCATTATCTATGGTTTTACATAACAAAGTTAGGAGGTATTCATAACAAACACAATGGTTTTCACAAACACATGTATAAGGATGCATACTTGTTCAACTTTACTAGATATTCAACCATTCATTCACTATTTCTAGTCAAATGCCATAAACTACATACTAGGTTATGCAATTCATGAATAAATGTTCCAACACACATGGTTTTCCAACATAATGTGGTTGCAACACCCACAAGATTCAATATTTCATCAAGTTAAACAAGAACACACCACCATTAAAGGACATTCATAGCTTTGTAATGAGCATTGACATAAACACCACCAAGAGTTTCATACAACATGTCAAAATATGCTAAGCTTCATCTAATCTAAGTGATTAAGAGTATTTAGCCCATGAGGCTTACAAAAGCCACAACCAAACTCATAGAAATGGAAGAAAACATTAACCAAAGATGAGTGAAGATGGGTTGTGTGAAGTTGAATCTTTCTTTGAAATGCTTAATCTTCAACCTCTCTTGAACTCTTGAGAAACTTCCTTCAAATCTCCTTCAAAGATGAAGAAAAACTAGGGTTTCTTCTTCCAAAATCGTTCCCTCTCAATGAAGAAGAAGAAGGGGTTAAAAAGGGGACCTGATGCGTGTCATGCCCATGACCCAGTTTGTCATGGGCATATTGCGCTCAAAAAGGGGGGTCTGCAGCTTGTTATGGTCTTGACAGCTCCTGTCATGGCCATGACAGCCTCTAAACTTTCAAACTCTTCATGAATTCTTTGGCTTTTTCTTTTGAAATCATCAAACCACCATTCGAAGCTACAAAAATCAAATTAATCACAATTAAGTATCGCTAAAGATTAATTTGAAACAAAAATCACTTAAAATGGGAAAAGATATGTATTCTTAAGATGTGTAATTTTTCACATATCAACCGCCTCGGTGGGTTTGTGACAACGGCGTATCGAAGGCGGCATAGTCAGCGACCATGTGCTGGATGACCCAGTCCAGCATATCCTCCAGCCTCGTGACCCTGGCTCGCGTGTCCTGAAGCATATCTATAACGTGAGCAGGCGGTCGCAGGACATGGTACACGCGCTGAGGATGCTCGGGCGGGTCCTGGTCGTGCGGCGGAGGAATGGGCTGATCCTCCCCGTCACCAAGCGGCTCGTGGGCAGCCTGAACGTGGACCTCAGCCCCCGCAAACTCGGGTGGGTCCACCAACGGCTCGGGCACCCATGCCACTAGCTCATGGTATATACTGAGCAGGTGTCACGTCCGTCGGGGAACCTCCGAACGATCCTCATCCCAGTGGCGGTGGTCCGGCCGGCCACGCGCACAGGAGTCGGAGGTAGCGGGAGCTGGGACATGGCATGCGCGTACCCTAGGCCCCGAGCGATCCGGGAAACGATGTTCCCGCCCACCAACGCCCCTTGCGACTGCCTGTGATAATAACTAGTAAAATAATCAGCAAGGGCATGCGCGAGGTGGCAGTGTCGGTGTGTGAGTACACACGAAGAAAGAAAAGGTCGGCGGCGTTGACCCTGCCGGTCCCCGCCCACGACCAGCGACGGACGTGGCGATCAGTCGGTGAATGTATCTATACAGAGGGTCTCTTATATTAGAGGAACTCGTATCACCACCGTATGGTCCGTCGCCGATCGTAGGCCACCAGACCTGATCGGAGTCGTCGGCCCCACGAATCAAGGCTGTGGTGTACATCGGCTGTCGGACCTCCACCTCCATATAGAGGCCGCTGACGACAGCGAACCGTCTAAGTGACATGCGGTGGAGGGACCGAACAACCGGAAAGCAACCTCCGCGGGCACACCACCATCGCTATGTCGTCCTCGTCCAGCTCTGCAAGTCCCTGCTCACGGGGACGGAATGTGAAGGTGCAGTAGAACTCCACGGTGAGCTCTCGATGGGTAGGGTCGCTCATCCTGAAGAGCTGCTCCCACGGGCCGTCCTCGCCAATGATCTAAAAAAATCGGTCGCGCTCTCCAACTAGCTGTAAGAACTCCTCTGACAAGACGGTCCCCGCTGCTGGCGCTCGTCCTCTCAGGGTCCTGAACCGCTCGTACGGTGTAGTCCCCTGCTCGAGCTGCAGCGTCGGGCAGTCATCAATCCCGGGGATAAAAGCATCGTCGGCATCCATCTCTGCGAAAAAATACGTATTTATCATTTTTTACAATGTTTATAAAATTAATGGTTGACGGTTAATTATTATTATTATATTATTGGATTTTTATTAATATTTCTATTATTACTATTATTATTATTATTATTATTATTATTATTATTACTATTATTATAATTATTATTATTATTTCTATTATTACTATTACTATTATTATTATTGTGTATACTATTATTATTATTGGTATTATTATTACTATTACTATATTATTATTATGTATACTATTATTATTATTGGTATTATTATTACTATTACTATTATTATTATTACTATATTATTACTATATTTTATTATTATACTATTATTACTATTATTATTATTATTATTATTTCTATTATTACTATTACTATTATATTATATGTATACTATTATTATTATTGGTATTATTATTACTATTACTATTATTATTATTACTATTATTATTATTATTACTAGTAGTATTATACTAATATTATTATTATTAATATTATTATTATTATTATATTATTATTATTTTATTATTATTATTATTATTATATTATTATTACTACTACTATTATTAGTATTTTCTATTATTATTTTCTATTATTACTATTACTTATTATTATTATTATTATTATTACTATTATTATTATGTTTATTATTTCTATTATTACTATTATTATTATTATTGTTCTTATTATTATTATTATTATTATTATTTATTATTTCTAATAATAATAATAAACCGTCGACATACTACGCTACACATACGGTAAAATCTATCAAATTTATAAGGAAAAACCTATCATATCTAACTGGGAAAACATATCAAATCTATGTTCACCTCTATGGTTTAAATTTGTAAATTACGTATCGAAAACGATAATGTACCGTCGGTGGTGGTGCAGCGGCGGTGTTGCAGCGACGGTGGTGCAGTGGCGGTGGTGGTGCGCAGATGGTGGGCAGCGGCGGTGGTGGTGCGCAGATGGTGGTGCAGCGGCGGTGGTGGTGCACAGATGGTGGTGAGCGGCGATGGTGGTGAGCGGTTGTGGTTGTGGTGGTGAAATGGTGAGCGGCGGTGGTGGTGAGCGGCGGTGGTGGTGGGAGATGGTGGATGAATATGTCACGGGGAGGTCTCGCGGTGACGGTTTGGCGGCGGTGGTGGTGAAACGGTTGTGGTTGTGGTGGTGAAACGGTTGTGGTGAAATGGTGTGGTGAAATTGTGTGGTGAATGGGGTGTGCGAACGGTTGAAGGAGAAACCAGTAACCACGAGGTCACGGTTTGGCCTCCACGTGACCTCTTAGACACATGGTAGGTGCGGTAATCGAGGGGCAGGTGCACTAATCGAGGGGAAATCAGATTCAAGAAATATCTCAAGAGGTCACGGTTTGGCCTCCACGTGACCTTTTGCTTTTTTTTGTATTATTATTATTATTATTGTTATTGTTATTATTATTATTATTATTATTATTACTATTATTATTATTATTATTATTATTATTTCTATTATTATTATTAATATTTCTTTATATTAGAGTATATTATTGTTATTACTATTACTATTATTATTATTATTATTATTATTATTATTATTACTACTACTACTATTGTTAATATTATATTATTATTTATCATTATTATTATTAATATTTCTGGATACGCAAAATAATACTATTATTATTATTATTAACTTTAAAATTATTACTATTAAACTTTTTATTTATATTAGAGTATATTATTATTATTATTGTTATTATTATTATTTATCATTATTGTTATTATTATTAGAGTTTATTTTGTAGTTTCTGGATACACAAAATAATATTATTATTATTATTATTATTATCAACTTTAAAATTATTACCATTAATTTTTTTATTTATATTAGAGTATATTATTATTATTATTGTTATTATTATTATTGTTATTATTATTATTTATCATTATTGTTATTATTACTAGAATTTATTATGTATGTTTGAACATTGGTTTACAAAATATAAGGTGTATATGTGTTGATATGTTTCCGATAAGATTGTTTAGGTTATCATTAAAACGTTACGGTTTGTACACGTACGCATGTTTGTATGTACGTCTACGAAGTGTATTTGTTCTTATTGTATATATATGTTGATGTGTGTGCATGTTCATGAAAAAAATATCCGATTCGATATACGTAAATGATCATAAACGGTTAATATATGGGTTTAGGGGACCCCAAAAGGTCACGGTTAGACCGAACCGTGACCTCTTTTATCAACAAAGTGTGACGTTTAGGTCTCCACGTCACACTTTGTGTCATCAAACTGTCACAACTTCATTCCACAACGCCACATGTGAACAAAGAGGTCACGGTTTGCCCAAACCGTGACCTTTTGGTCCATTTAGTTTAAAAGAATTTGTTTTCAATACCTTTCAGCGAACCACTCCCGTCCCGACCGTTAAGACGGTAAGGCAACAGGGGAGTGGTGTGGGCTCGAAACCCACTATCACCGGTTCATGGAGGTATTTTTTATAAAAATATTAACTTAGCAAAATTTTAAAAAATTAGCAAACGGTAACGGTTAGCCCAAACCGTGACCTTTTAACCGTGACCTTTTGCCTTATTTTTAAAAATTTTGCTAAGTAAATATATTTATAAAAAATACCTCCATGAACAGGTGGTAGTGGGTTTCGAACCCACACCACTCCCCTGTTGTCCTACTGTCTTAACCAGTCGGGACGGGAGTGATTCGCTGAATGGTAATGAAAATAAATTCTATTAAACTAAACTGGACCAAAAGGTCACGGTTAGGGCAAACCGTGACCCCTTTGTTCAGCTG
Source organism: Flaveria linearis (assembly GCA_024085815.1). NCBI lineage: Eukaryota > Viridiplantae > Streptophyta > Magnoliopsida > Asterales > Asteraceae > Flaveria > Flaveria linearis. Next base: position 2,982,474 of record CM044017.1, on the reverse strand, counting down.
TGATAGTTTGATGACACAAAGTGTCATCAAACTTTTGTCTAACCCTAACCGTGACGGTTAGGCCTAACCGTCACCTTTTGGGCTCCTAACCGTGACCTTTAAGGCAAACCGTGACATTTAGGTTTTTATTGTTACTATTGTTTCTATTATTATTATTATTTCTATTATTATTATTATTATTATTATTATTATATATTATTATATTATTATATTATTATTATTTCTATTATTACTATTATTATTATTACTACTATTATTATTATTATTATTATATTATTATTATTATTATTTCTATTATTATTATTATTATATTTCTATTATTACTATTATTATTATTATTTTATTATTATTATTACTATTACTATTATATTATTATTATTATTATTATTTTATTATTATTATTATTATATATTATTATTATATATTATTATTTCTATTATTATAATTATTATTACTATTATTATTATTTTTATTTTATTACTATTATTATTATTATTATTGTTGTTACTATTATTTGTAGTATTATTATTAATATTATTATTATTTCTATTATTTTTATTATTTGTACTATTATTTTTATCATCATCATCATCATCATCATCAAATAAAGGGATATTCATTAATATGATAAAGTATCGGAGAATGATAACTTACAGGGGGCAATAATGCCTCTTTGACGATCCATTATTGTAACGTAATTGTTTATACGATCCTGATACATATTTTGCCATTCTAGTGCTTGTTGATATGCAAATCTCGGCCAATGATAGCCCACACTGGGCATGGGTAATCTCCTTCCAATTGTATGAAAATAAAGTGACCTTGGTTAATATTAGCAAGTGCGACAACTGGATAGGTGAATAATGGCTCTGGGACTGTTCTCAGCGGGAACCATGTCCGGCTGCCAAATGAAGAAATAAGATGCACAATACAAGTGAATGTTTCCGTAATTACGAATCCATTGGCCGGAAAAGTCAGCCAATGGGTATCGGGTGCGGGTTGAGTCGTGCCAAACCAATTTAAGCTATTACGAAAAGAATCATAATAGCCAGGCATCTCGCGGTTCAAATTGCTCCGCCAATACCATATGTTTCTGTCCATCTTCGACAACATTTGATGCCTAACCCATTCCCATTCTTTTTGCTTTTTCCCTAAAGCCACCGCGATCGCCCGAAAACCACAGTTACCATCAAGCCGCACATCTTTTATAGTCGAAACGTGCCGGTGAATCCATTAGGGCAGCTGATCCTTAAACTTCATAACTTTTATCACGTCCTTTGGTTTCAATATTAAAGAAAACCCTAGGGTAGCTCCCGTAATCGGTATATTTGAAGCAGCCTTTACCCGATTAGAACGGTCGTTCGGCATTTTAAACTGAGGGGTATATGAGCTATGCCTCGCCGGGTCAGGCATAGTTTGTTGTGAGGAAGTATAGGAGCTGTGAGGTAACTCTTGAAGTTGGCATGTTGTCCCTCAACCCTATTAATTGTAAATTCACCAAAGTTAAGGCGGTCGTACATCCAACAAGTAACAATTTTCTCTTTGTACGGCACCAACAATTATTCCAAATATATTCCCATACCTCTGAAAGAAATAAAAAATTTTATAAAATGAACAAATAAATTTGTAAGGCCCCGATCCCGGGCACCTCACAGTTGGTCGTCATTACCCAGAAAACATACATTTGATATAACCTAATAAAAACAATGCAGCGGAAACTTTAAATTTTACTAAAAATGCTTTTGCAAAGTAATACAACACCTGTTACAAAATATCCTTTGTTTGCATTACAATACAAAAACATTAACAAAAGAATGCCATCCCAAAATAAAGCTGAGTAGCCGCCCCGTGCCATCCTCAGCAACACTACCTGCCAACTGGAAAATAATAAAAGTCAGCGTTGCTGAGTGAGTTCTAGTTTTGTAATAAAACATACTTTTACTTATTTAAAAGTATCCTTTCGTTCATACGTTCATACATCATACGTACACATAGATAATGTTCATTATTATCTTCATCATTCATTATTCATCGTTCTCTTCAACATCTCGTATGGATTCTGTCAGACTTTTCCCACTTCATAGCACTCGGCTATGATTACGGTGGTCGAATGACACGAATCCCGTTCATACTTACTTGCACTTTGACTATCTTTTGTACCACTACCTTGTGCTATACCCCAAACGTTATTAGTTACCGGGCCGAAGTCAATAAATGAACAGCAAAACGTATGCCCGGTACTCGAAGTAAGCGGTAGGGTTCCATACACATAAATACTTACTTGCACGCATTGAAAGGTTAATTGTACCAATACCATATGCTACACCTCGAACAGTCTTAGCTACCGGGCCGAAGTCAATCCATAGACAGCAAAACGTATTGCCACAGTACGGGCCGAGGTCAACAAATGAACAACAAACATATGCCACGTACTGGGCCGAAGTCTATGGAGGGACAGCAAAACATAGTGCCACGGTACTAGAGGTAACGTCATTAGCTACCGGGCCGAAGTCAACATATGAACAACAAAACGTATGCCCGGTACTAAAGGTAAGCGGTAGAGGTACCATGACCATGGTCAATCACATAGAAGGACCAATCGCGTTATTCAATGCTTGCAAAACATAGCTCATTCGTTCATTAATGCATGTATTCATTATCATTCTTCATTTCGTTCATTCGTTAATACATGCATTCGTCATCATGTTCCTCTTTCATTATCTTTCACTTTACGATACATAATACTTCATTAATTTATTTTCTCATTATTCGTAAAGTTTCAGAAAGATAAACATACACAATCACAAGGAACATACACACATCATAAGTATTCTTCATGCATTCATCCTCATACATTCATCCTCATACGTACATCATCATGCACAGCATCATACCTTACTTAACAATATTTTAATAATATTGTTAACAATAATATACTACTAATAATAATATTAGTAGCGATTAGGGTTAATCATTCTCATCATTATATGCATGAGACATCATCATTTATTAACCCTAGTCAACCCCGGTCAAACCTCGAACTTCGAGCTTACTGGAAATTTCCTGAAAATTTCTAAGTGTCTAGGCGTTTTAGCACTATTGGTCGTATAACCCCCTGGTCGTATGAGCACTATTAGCCGTATGAGTCCTGCTGGACTTTTCCACCTAACACTTAGAATTATTCACTGGTCATACGACCTGGTCGTATGACCCCTGCTGGTCGTACCACTCTGGACTTAGAAACATATTCGGATCATACGACCACTGTTGGTCGTATGAGTCCACACTTAGAATTTTCATCATCATCATACGACCACTGTTGGTCGTATGAGTCCTGTGGGCCTCAGACTTGGAAATTCTCACATAATCATACGACCACTGTTGGTCGTATGAGCCCTATTGGCCTCATACTTAGAAAATATAACATATTCATACGACCACTGTTGGTCGTATGAGTCCTATTGGACTCATCAACACTTAGAAAATCCTGATCATACGACCACTGTTGGTCGTATGAGCACTGCTGGACACATCAACTTTTCTTATTTATTCTAAGTCCCATTTTCAGACACATTAGCATCCTACTCATATGTCTAATTCATAATTCAAGTCCAGAACATCCAAAATGCCTATTTCTAAGCATATGCACATAAATTCTAAGCATAAATTTTAACATAAACATAAACATACATACAGTCATTCATACGGGTTTCGACCCAAACTTTTATAAAAACATCTTTACATGCATTTCCAGCCCCAAAACATTTAAAAACAATAAAAACGGGGTCTAGAACTCACCTTAGTTGTCTTCTCCGAATTTACACCCTGCACCCGAACCTTCTCAACTGGTTCTAACACCTAGAATTCACACACCACATCACCCGAACACACACAAGTTACATTTATAGACTCATAAAAGGTTCTAGAATCGTCCTAAACATCATAATTCGGGATTTCTTACCAAAAACTTCGAATTCCTCAGATTCCTCTTCAAAAATCTCGATGGTCTTCTGCCCCTGCTGTTTTCTCTCTCTAAAACCCGATTGAAAATGTTGTGCAGATGGTAATGGGCGGCCATGCCACCTTTTTACCAACTTTATAAGATCTTTTATCATTTTGCACTTTTGGTCCTCCAACTTGGGTTGACTTCCACTTTTTTTTTTTTTTTTTTTTTTTTTTTTTCTTTCTTTCTCTTTATTCCTTTATTTCTTGATAATAAAAATACGGGTGTTACAAGTCCACCCCCCTTATATAGGTTTCGTCCCCGAAACCTGTTATTCCTCAAACAGATGTGGGTAGTGTTGTCTCATCTCTTCTTCAGTCTCCCACGTAGACTCGGATCCCTTCCTGTGCTTCCACTGTACACGCACAAGAGGAACCACTTTATTCCTCAACCTCCTTTCTTTACGATCAATGATTGCCACTGGTTGCTCCACGTAGTTGAGCCGTTCGTCTACTTCAATATCCTCCAGTGGTACAACCATGTCTTCATCAGCTAAGCACTTCCTCAGATGAGATACATGGAATGTGGGATGAATTCCACTTAACTCATCTGGCAGTTCAAGTCGATAGGCCACCTCTCCTACTCGTGCGATAATTCGGAAAGGTCCTATGTACCTCGGGCTTAGCTTACCTCGTTTCCTGAATCTAATGATTCCTTTCCAAGGTGAGACCTTCAACATAACCCGGTCACCAACCTTGAACTCTATCGGTCTACGCCTCTTGTCAGCATACGACTTTTGCCTATCTTTCGCCGCCTTCATGAAGGCTTTGATCTTCTCTAATTTCTCAGTCGTTGCTTCAATCACCTCAACACCTCCTAACTCCTTCTGCCCAATGTCTCCCCAGCACACGGGCGTCCTACATCTCCTACCGTATAGCATCTCGTAAGGTGGCATGCCAATGCTGGCGTGATAACTATTGTTGTACGAGAATTCTGCTAACGGCAAGTGATCATCCCAACTTCCTCCAAAATCGATCACGCACGCCCGAAGCATATCTTCGAGTGTTTGGATCGTCCTCTCAGACTGACCGTCTGTTTGAGGATGATATGCCGTGCTAATATGCAACCTCGTCCCCATGGCATCATGGAATTTCTTCCAAAATTTGGATGTAAACCGGGTGTCGCGATCAGACACAATCGACACCGGTACACCATGACGAGTTACGATCTCTTTAATGAAAAGATCGGCCAACCTTTCGGACGAATATGTCTCCCGCATCGGTAAGAAGTGAGCACTCTTCGTCAATCGATCCACAATCACCCAGATCGTATCATACCCTTTAGGGGTACGTGGCAGCTTTGTGATGAAATCCATGGTGATGTGTTCCCACTTCCACTCCGGGATGTCCAAAGGTTGAATCTTTCCATACGGCTTCTGGTGCTCCGCCTTCACTTGCAAACACGTGAGGCATTTACTCACATACTCCACCACATCGCGCTTCATACCCGGCCACCAATAATCTTTCTTCATATCTTGGTACATCTTGGTGGCGCCGGGATGAATGGAGTATCGAGACCTATGAGCTTCATCCATAATTCTACTACGTAGATCCCCGTATCGAGGAATCCACATTCGCCCAAATCGGGTCTTAACACCTAGAGTGTTCTCACCCAACTCCGTCACTAGACCTCTCATCCTTTCGGGGTTAAGACGATCTTCCTTCAAAGCCTCATCTTGGAACTCCTTAACCTGTGTCATCACGTCGGAGGTCATGATCAACTGATAAGCCTTCACCCGGATCGGCTCAGGCCTTTCTTTTCGGCTAAGGGCGTCAGCCACCACATTGGCTTTGCCCGGGTGGTAATGGATCTCACAATCATAATCTTTTATCAGTTCCAACCACCGCCTCTGCCTCATGTTTAGATCCTTCTGCTCGAAGAAATACTTCAAGCTTTTGTGGTCCGTGAAGATTGTGCACTTCGTCCCGTATAGATAGTGCCGCCAAATCTTCAACGCAAAAACCACCGCAGCTAGTTCTAGATCGTGTGTGGGATAGTTGACTTCGTGGGTCTTCAGTTGTCGAGATGCGTAGGCTATCACCTTTCCACGTTGCATCAACACACAACCTAGCCCAGAATAAGACGCATCCGAATAGACCACTAAGTCTTCACTTCCCTCAGGCAAAGTCAAGACAGGAGCTTGTGTTAGTTTTGCCTTCAACTCCTCAAAAGCCATCTCCTGCTCTCGACCCCACACGAATTTCACATCCTTACGAGTCAATTTTGTCAAAGGTGAGGCTATCTTTGAAAAGTCTTGAATAAACCTTCTATAATAGCCCGCCAATCCCAAGAAGCTACGAATCTCGGATGGCGTCTTTGGGGGTTTCCATTGCATCACAGCCCCAACCTTTGCTGGGTCCACCATTATTCCTTCTGCATTCACTACGTGACCCAGAAATTGCACCTCGCGTAGCCAAAAGGCGCATTTGGAGAATTTGGCGTACAATTTCTCCCTTCTCAACGTTTCCAACACTTCCCGAATATGCCCAGCATGCTCTTTTTCACTTCTTGAATAAATCAAAATATCATCGATGAATACAATTACTGATTTATCCAACATTGGTCGGCATACTCTGTTCATCAAATCCATAAAAGCGGCCGGCGCATTGGTCAACCCAAAAGACATGACAAGAACTCGTAGTGACCATAGCGCGTACGAAAGGCTGTTTTAGGGATATCCTGCTCCCTCACCTTCAGTTGATGGTAGCCCGATCGAAGATCTATCCTTGAAAACCAACTAGCACCCTGAAGTTGATCAAATAAGTCATCGATTCTTGGTAAGGGGTATCTATTCTTCACCGTCAGCTTATTCAGCTCGCGGTAGTCGATGCACATCCGCATACTACCATCCTTCTTCTTTACGAACAGAACCGGAGCACCCCACGGTGAGATACTCGGTCGAATAAACCCCTTATCCAGCAGCTCCTGCAACTGATCCATCAATTCCTTCATCTCCGTCGGAGCCAAGCGATACGGTGCTTTTGCGACAGGTTGGGCACCCGGTATCAGGTCGATCTGGAATTCGATCTCTCGGTCAGGTGGCAAACCCGATAAGTCTTCGGGAAACACATCTGGAAAGTCACACACCACTGGCACATCGCATAGCTGTGGTGTTGGCGTCTCTACGTTCTTTACATAACATAAGTAGGCGCTGCATCCGCGCCTCATACACTTTCCCGCCACCGCCATCGAGATCACCTTTGGAATCGTCGTAACCCGATCGCCATAAATCGTCACCGGACTTCCGTCGGTCGCTGTCAGTCTAATCATCTTCTTTTGGCACACGATATTCGCTTCGTAGGTTGCTAACCAGTCCATCCCTAACACTACATCAAATCCTCCTAGAGGCATCACATGTAACATGGCAGCAAACCTATGGCCCTCTAATTCTATGGTACAGCCCTCTATCACATCTGTAACCCTAGTGGATTTTCCAATAGCGGTTTCTACATCAAAGGACTTATCAAGGCATTTACTCCTAACAGGCAGCTTAGCACAGAAAGTAACAGAAATGAAACTCTTACTAGCACCAGAGTCAAATAACACAGAAGCAAGAGTTTGGTTTACTAGAAACGTACCTGACACCACATCGGGGTCCGTCCTAGCCTCTTCTTGTGTCATCGTGAACGCCCTAGCCTTTGCCTTCGGTGCTTCTCCTCCTTTCTTCTTCTCTCCCGAGCCCTCAGCCCTCGGCTTCTTGCAATCCTTGCTCATATGACCAATTTCCCCACAGTTAAAACACTTGCCCTTCAGACAATCCTTGGCCATATGCCCAGTCCTCCCACACTTGAAGCAGATGTTGTATCCCCATTTGCACTCCCCTGAGTGCTCCTTTCCACACTTACCACACTTCTTCACCCCAGCTCCAAACACGACCACTCGGCGGTCATCCACCCTTGCTTTCTTGTTGTTTGTCGGAGTATCACCCCGACCAAATCTTTTCCCCTGCCAGTTCTTCTCTCCACTTCCTTTCTTGCTTCCCTCAGCCTTCACCAAAGCAGCACGTTCATCGAATAACCTTCCCGCCAAGTCCACTGCCGACCTGAAAGTGCTTGGTCGGGCAGAAATCAAGTGCCAACGAATTTCAGCTGGCAGCCCCTGAATATACCGGTTGATCTTTCGAGACACCGGCGTCACCTGCTCTGGCACCAACAGCGCCAACTCGTTAAACTTGGTGGTATATTGTTGGTGGGTCATCGTCCCCGCCTCCAACTGCAGGAACTCTCTCTCTATCCTATCCATTTCCCGTCGAGGACTGAATTCCTCGATCACCAGCCTTTTCAGCTCAGCCCATTTCATCTTCCCTATAGCCCTGCTACCCTCGGCTTGGACTATATTCTTCCACCAGCATAAGGCCGACCCTGTAAAAGAGTGGGTAGCAAACTTCACCTTCTTGTCCTCCTGACAATCACTGATATCGAGGACAGCTTCCATTTCCATCACCCATTGGTGAGCATCAGTAGCAGTACCAGACCCATCGAAAGTTGGGGGCTTGCACCTCATGAATTTCCCGTAATCACAGCCCGGGCTGTCTCCCGTACCTGTTCTTCCTCCTCATCATCGGACAATACCGTTTCTGCCCCTGTCTGTTGTTGTCCACCGGAGGACTGGTTTCTCCCCCGTCTCTCATCCTCTCGTACTGCCTTTAACACTTCTGTCATTACAGACGGTAAGATCGTCTGCATAACCTGGTGCACCTCCTCGACAACTGCCTCCTTCACCGAGGCCCTAAAATCATCACTCTCATCCACTCCCCCCGAGGGAGTAGTATTAGGTCCTTCGGGAACCTTCTTCTCTTTCTAGGCCTACCTCTTGTGACTCGTGGTTCCGTACCACTTCCGCCACTGCCTCCACCAATTGGGGCTTTCGATGATCTACCACCGACCATCTTCTATCACACTGAAAGATTTAAACACCAACACGGTCATTCAAGGAAATAGCTCAGTTTATGTTAAGTACAGTAAGTCCCTAATTACAGTGGCCAGTTGTGATTAGCCACTTACTCTACTCTTCACACCCCGAGCATTACCTGTCCTGACTACATTAGTATCTAAGTCTAACAGTACACATAAACACATAACATGCACACATACACTGGTTAACTTTCAAGAAAATACCTGATGGCACGCAGCTACTCAGATGGCATTCCCATTCCCCCTGTCCCATTCTCAGTTTAAGTCTTAGGTTTATTCTAAAAAAAAAATTTTACCCAATTCACTTAAACTTTGGCTCTGATACCAACTTGTAAGGCCCCGATCCCGGGCACCTCACAGTTGGTCGTCATTACCCAGAAAACATACATTTGATATAACCTAATAAAAACAATGCAGCGGAAACTTTAAATTTTACTAAAAATGCTTTTGCAAAGTAATACAACACCTGTTACAAAATATCCTTTGTTTGCATTACAATACAAAAACATTAACAAAAGAATGCCATCCCAAAATAAAGCTGAGTAGCCGCCCCGTGCCATCCTCAGCAACACTACCTGCCAACTGGAAAATACATAAAAGTCAGCGTTGCTGAGTGAGTTCTAGTTTTGTAATAAAACATACTTTTACTTATTTAAAAGTATCCTTTCGTTCATACGTTCATACATCATACGTACACATAGATAATGTTCATTATTATCTTCATCATTCATTATTCATCGTTCTCTTCAACATCTCGTATGGATTCTGTCAGACTTTTCCCACTTCATAGCACTCGGCTATGATTACGGTGGTCGAATGACACGAATCCCGTTCATACTTACTTGCACTTTGACTATCTTTTGTACCACTACCTTGTGCTATACCCCAAACGTTATTAGTTACCGGGCCGAAGTCAATAAATGAACAGCAAAACGTATGCCCGGTACTCGAAGTAAGCGGTAGGGTTCCATACACATAAATACTTACTTGCACGCATTGAAAGGTTAATTGTACCAATACCATATGCTACACCTCGAACAGTCTTAGCTACCGGGCCGAAGTCAATCCATAGACAGCAAAACGTATTGCCACAGTACGGGCCGAGGTCAACAAATGAACAACAAACATATGCCACGTACTGGGCCGAAGTCTATGGAGGGACAGCAAAACATAGTGCCACGGTACTAGAGGTAACGTCATTAGCTACCGGGCCGAAGTCAACATATGAACAACAAAACGTATGCCCGGTACTAAAGGTAAGCGGTAGAGGTACCATGACCATGGTCAATCACATAGAAGGACCAATCGCGTTATTCAATGCTTGCAAAACATAGCTCATTCGTTCATTAATGCATGTATTCATTATCATTCTTCATTTCGTTCATTCGTTAATACATGCATTCGTCATCATGTTCCTCTTTCATTATCTTTCACTTTACGATACATAATACTTCATTAATTTATTTTCTCATTATTCGTAAAGTTTCAGAAAGATAAACATACACAATCACAAGGAACATACACACATCATAAGTATTCTTCATGCATTCATCCTCATACATTCATCCTCATACGTACATCATCATGCACAGCATCATACCTTACTTAACAATATTTTAATAATATTGTTAACAATAATATACTACTAATAATAATATTAGTAGCGATTAGGGTTAATCATTCTCATCATTATATGCATGAGACATCATCATTTATTAACCCTAGTCAACCCCGGTCAAACCTCGAACTTCGAGCTTACTGGAAATTTCCTGAAAATTTCTAAGTGTCTAGGCGTTTTAGCACTATTGGTCGTATAACCCCCTGGTCGTATGAGCACTATTAGCCGTATGAGTCCTGCTGGACTTTTCCACCTAACACTTAGAATTATTCACTGGTCATACGACCTGGTCGTATGACCCCTGCTGGTCGTACCACTCTGGACTTAGAAACATATTCGGATCATACGACCACTGTTGGTCGTATGAGTCCACACTTAGAATTTTCATCATCATCATACGACCACTGTTGGTCGTATGAGTCCTGTGGGCCTCAGACTTGGAAATTCTCACATAATCATACGACCACTGTTGGTCGTATGAGCCCTATTGGCCTCATACTTAGAAAATAAACATATTCATACGACCACTGTTGGTCGTATGAGTCCTATTGGACTCATCAACACTTAGAAAATCCTGATCATACGACCACTGTTGGTCGTATGAGCACTGCTGGACACATCAACTTTTCTTATTTATTCTAAGTCCCATTTTCAGACACATTAGCATCCTACTCATATGTCTAATTCATAATTCAAGTCCAGAACATCCAAAATGCCTATTTCTAAGCATATGCACATAAATTCTAAGCATAAATTTTAACATAAACATAAACATACATACAGTCATTCATACGGGTTTCGACCCAAACTTTTATAAAAACATCTTTACATGCATTTCCAGCCCCAAAACATTTAAAAACAATAAAAACGGGGTCTAGAACTCACCTTAGTTGTCTTCTCCGAATTTACACCCTGCACCCGAACCTTCTCAACTGGTTCTAACACCTAGAATTCACACACCACATCACCCGAACACACACAAGTTACATTTATAGACTCATAAAAGGTTCTAGAATCGTCCTAAACATCATAATTCGGGATTTCTTACCAAAAACTTCGAATTCCTCAGATTCCTCTTCAAAAATCTCGATGGTCTTCTGCCCCTGCTGTTTTCTCTCTCTAAAACCCGATTGAAAATGTTGTGCAGATGGTAATGGGCGGCCATGCCACCTTTTTACCAACTTTATAAGATCTTTTATCATTTTGCACTTTTGGTCCTCCAACTTGGGGTTGACTTCCACTTTTTTTTTTTTTTTTTTTTTTTTTTTTCTTTCTCTCTTTATTCCTTTATTCTTGATAATAAAAATACGGGTGTTACAAAATTATTAGAGTAACAATAACTATGAAATTCTTACCACGTTTACCATCTTCATTTAACTTTTCTTCCATATTCCTGCAATTGTAATCGTACAATGGCTCTGTGCGAGACGAACACAAGGTCTTCCACCAGTATGAAAAATCCTTCCACATGTCGGTTTTGAAAAGGATATTCCACCGTCTTTTGATATTCTCCCTAACGTACCACCTGCATAGGTTTTTAGTAGCACCCGGGAACACTGTGTCACACGCGCTCATCAGGGCCAGTTCCCTGTCTGTGACAATAACGCGGGGCTCCATACACCCATCGAGCATATCTCTGATCCGCTCCGATACATATGTGAAGTTGTCCTGCCGTTCCCTCGATATAAATGCATGCGCAATACAAAACGACTTCGACGTCGACGTCGACGTAACGCCAATAACCTGAACAAACGGAATGTTGTACATGTTGGTCTTGTATGTCGTGTCTATCAATATCACGTGCGGGAATGCACGCCACATTTTATATGAAGTAGGATGACAAAAGAAAACATCTTCCACGGCCTTAGTAGTTGCATTTATTCGTGTTTCATACACGAACTCTTTAGATTGTAGCAGGTTTTCAAGTTCCTGCATTGGTGTCATGCCTTTTCTCCTCTCAGCCCTAAACTTCGACTTCAGATTGTATATGTCTTGAACAACACAGACGCTGTGGGGAAAGTGCTCCCTTACGGCTGAATGGATATGTCGTGGCCGCACGTGCTGCATGTATAACTTCTCGACAAGATCAATTTCTTTGGCGGTCATCTTCCTAAGATGCGCGTGGACCTCCTCGTACACAACAGGATCGTGATTGTGCGTCTCGTTTCTCACATCTAACATCCAACTGTCACTCTTTCCTACGTACTTCCATACGAGTTTAAAGGGACATCCTTTCTTTATGCTCCCAGTACGCCTACTTGTGCCAGTGAATTTAGGTTCACCACTACGATTGCATAATAGTTTAACATCCTTTTTTCATGACCAACCCACCACAATGACGCACCCATGCTCGCGTCCTCTCATTTTAGCCCACTTATCCAAGTCCTCACGAGAATCAAAATACTGAAAAAATTATAAAGCTAGACATAAAAAACATTATATAAACAAATAAAAAATAAAATAAACAAAAGAATAAAAACCCTTCGTACTTTATCGGTTTTATAAGAAACCATAGCCTTTCTTATCCGATCCTCATCCCCATCATTCTCCGCGGTGTCCCCATGGTATTCTTTGAGGTGAACCGAACCGTCACTCTCATCTGTGTCATTCACATTAAAAGTATCCGACACATGTGTAATTTCTAGTTCTGACTGGTACGGGGGATGTCCGTAATCCAGCTCTGTTTGTGAGTGGTACGTGTTCGGGGCATGCCCGTAAGAATTGCAAGGGGGATATCTGTACCCTTCACCGTCCCATGTCGGTCCAGATAAAGAGTTGTACGCCTCTTGAGCAAATGTGTTCGACGGGTTGGTTTCCTCCTCCCCCCACGGAGGGTGACTCCCGTATACGTAATATTCCTAAAGAATATAATGGTTAGATATTTCAAATAATAAGTTATAATAAAACATATACTACTTCAACCTGGTTCGAATCTTCGATATGTGGCACATTATTCAAATCTGAAAGCTTCGGCTTTTGATAATGATCTCCCGAACCCGACATTGTTTTTGAATTAACGTGTTTTTGGAATGACGAAGGCTGAAAAATCTCGAGTGTTGGATGAATGAAAGCTCAAAGTTATTTATGATGAAAAATCTCGAGTGTTACCGTTGGACGAAGGGTCAAAGCTCAAAGGTATTTATGATGAAAATCTGGTGGACAAGAGGTCACGGTTTGGCCTCCACGTGACGGTTCGAAGCACGAATCTCGGCCCTTTTGTCAACATCACAGTCTACCTCGTACCTTAAAACTGAACCTCGTACCCTAGAGGTTACGGTTAGGCCAAACCGTGACGGTTGGTGACCGGTTTTCAACTTTATCAGGCCATTTGTCGTTTTGTTGTCACGAGGTGTCGGAAGACAGACACAGAAACCGTGACCGCAAGGTCTTGCGGTCACGGTTAGGTACCAAAACGTGACCTTTAGCTCTAATCGTGACCTTTTGGTCCGGCCTACCCCAAAAAAACCCCAACAATGTCCCCATTAGGACCCAGTTGACTCCCCTTAGAATTAAAAAAAATAATAATTGCATAATTAATATGACCACAATATTCCATAGCCGTGTACGATGCGCGTACGATCTATCTTTTGCTTCTAATTTTTAATGATTATTTTTTAATCATCATCCATAAATTATTTACTAGCGCTTGATGTGCTCATATAATTGAATTTTATATATAATATGTTTAATTTACTACCTAATTAAATGTTTTCTGTTTAAATCTTATATGATACATGTGTGGTGGTGATATTAAGAGCATAATATACATAATGTAAAGAGAATATGTGTTTGCTAGTAAAAAATATTGACACTTAGTTTTATTTTTATTATCAAATATTGTCTCATGGATTTACCCCTATATGCTATTTGATCTTGTTTACAAGGACAAAAAGGTTTTTTAACATTTTGCTCGTGATTATTATTGTAAATGAAATCAAACAAGAATTAGGTGTAAATCTATGATAACTATACTAGTGAGATTTTTTTTAAATAGAAATTAAAATTTAAGAATATCTTTGATGAAATTGAGAGTAAAAATTCTACCAGACAAATCATATTTGGATAATAAATCGCAATTTATCTGATTTTCTTCTATTTTTAATTAAACAAGTTTACGTCATTAATTAATAATAATATATGGGTCGTTTTAAATGGACACCCATTATTTTAAATCAACACCCCAAAATTTCTATACGGGTCGTATAGCCCCACACGCGTCGTATAGGGGGTCGTATAGCCCTATACGGGACATATAACCCCCTGACAGCTCCCTGAATTTTTTCTCATAGTCAGTGTCGAAATTAGCTATACGCGTCGTATAGCCCTATATGTGTCATATAGGGGGGGTCGTATAGGGCTATATGGGGCGTATAGCTCTCTGACACCCCCCTGAATTTTCCTCTTTCTCAATGCATTCGACCCTATACGCCGCGTATGGACCCATACGTGACGTATAGAGGGGTGTCGATTTATCTGGGTGGACGTCTGGATATTAGGACCCTAATATATTTACTGTAAAAAAGTAAATTTGGTTGTCACATGTCATGATTATACACACTTCCATATATTGTTTTTCCCATCAAAACTAATCAATCATATCAATTAATCTAGCTATATTATATAAAGGCATTTGCTAAAGGGACGTCCTGTCAGGTGTTAAAGGGACGTCCTTGGACTTTTTTCACGGCCCGTGAAGGGCCTTACGGGCCGTATGGTTTTCGAAATTTAATTTTCACAGCTTTATACGCTCACGGGCTGTGAAACACATCACGGCCCGTAAGCGTCCAAACACACGGCCCGTGAAAAAGTGACATAACCGTAGTAGTCCTTCTGAGAATTTCTTTTCCTCGATTTGTGTGCATTTTTAAATTTTATAATTATGTGACGTGACGTATTATTCTTTGATTCGATTTAAGATTCTATATAAAACGTTATATATATATTACTTGTTATATACGGTTAGTGAGAAACGAAACAGTTAAAATGTCTTCTCGTAGAGGTAATAGAAGACGTCAAAATGAGTCATCTTCAAACTCACGAGATATTGTGGAAAGTATTCCTGATCCAATAGATAACCATAATTGGCAGAATGGGAGGAACTGGTCTCAAAATGTTATTCACTTTATACGTAACGGTGATTCCCAAACATGTAGGGTGTATTACATGGGTAATTCCGATATTCAGTTACAATTTTGGCGTGAATTACTCGGAAACGTGTCTTTAGGTACAGAGGTATGATTTAAAGTTTTTTTTTGTAAATTTTATTTTATTTTAAAATTCTAACAATTAAAAAAGTTGTTATTTTATAGCATGTTCGGACGTAGACAAATAGACTCACAATATGGAGATACGAAGAAATACGTAGAATAGAAGCGTTGCCGGGTAGTGATCATTGGACGATTCTCCCATTTGAGTGGTTTAACTTAATATACTCGGGGTCCGTTAAGGGTAACGAATATGGCGACGGGAGTGACTGTCTATATCCCGCGTTATGGGAAGTTGATACGGTAATACTGTTTTAATGTTTTACAATAAAAATCATGAATTTATAACCGTGAATTAAATTGTTTTGTAGGTTTACGTACCAATGACTAATGACGAAGAAAATTGGCATCTTTTTAAGATTTCTATGGACTCACTACAAGTTCGTATATATTCTCCATACGAATGCCGACCAAATACGTGTGATGATTCATGGTGCATCATCGTAATGCCCGAACGATTTTTGTACAATTCGAATCGTACTTTTTACATTTTCTGTCACGTATACAATATTAGCAGCACTCCGGACAAGAAGAAATCGAAGAACTGGTTGTATCCGGTGAAACCGTGTGGCCTCCTAATGCTGGTCAAATTGGTCTAGATTCGGGAGTTGTAATTTGTATGTTATTGCGTAGGTTGGTTCAAAATAGATATTTAGAGTGGCAAGAGGTTAGCTTACAGGATGCTTGCTTTAGATTCCGAAGATTTATGGCAGACGAACTGTATTCTAGACGTATAATGTAGAACAGTAAAGAAATATTTTATTAAAACATAAACGTTTATTAGTACACTTTATTAAAAACGATAAACCGCTATTATCACACAATATCGTTCTTGAGCTGTTGTCATAATATCTGTATGACGAGTTTGGGCTTATTAAGAGCTGTCTGTTCTATGGGCTGGATTCGTATGAAGAGAAATATCATTGTAAAGGTTAACGGCTGTTGTCATAATATCTGTATGACGAGTTTGGGCTTATTAAGAGCTGTCTGTTCTATGGGCTGGATCCGTATGAAGAAAAAATATCATTGTAAAGGTTAACGGCCGTGAAGGGTCTCACGGCCCGTATTTGTAAAGGTTAACGGGCCGTGAAGGAGTTCACAGGCCGTAAGTCCCTACAACGGTTGTTTTTTAAAAAACCTAGCCTCACGACCGTGAGGCCTCTCACGGCCCGTTTTAGTAATCGTTAACGGGTCGTGAGGCCCTTCACGACCGTGAAGCTGGATTATATATACGGCCTCACGACCCATTTCTTCATTTACGTCCCCTAAACACACATCCGATTCACTCTGTCACGACCTCCGGATTTTCATCACTTTCATATCGCCGACTCCTTACTACGGTACGTATTCAAATTCGTATTTTATTTTTGTATATTTATCGTTTAAATACGTTAAAATTTAATTTAAAAACGGAAAAACTTCTTCTGACGCTTTTATCAGAGCGAGGTCTCGGTCGATTAGTATAACACGGGGCTCCATACACTTTTCTTCCAGCGTTGCGTTTATTGCTCTAACACCCATCTGAAGTTGGCTTCACGCTCATAATCAATGAATGCGT
Organism: Flaveria linearis; assembly: GCA_024085815.1. Taxonomy (NCBI): domain Eukaryota; kingdom Viridiplantae; phylum Streptophyta; class Magnoliopsida; order Asterales; family Asteraceae; genus Flaveria; species Flaveria linearis. The sequence continues at coordinate 2,965,118 of CM044017.1, read as the reverse complement.
GAGCAACAGAAAAAGATTTCAGGGTGGATGTCACACCAACCATTTGAACAAATGACATTTTATACAAGTTAGTTTTATAAGTTGTATCAATCATCAACACGTGTGGGTACGCACGCCATAATGTGCCCGTCGACGGTATTTGTCGGTTCATCTATGTGAGGGGTGTAAATATATTGATGTTGTTGTAGTATAGAAAAAAAACCTGCATTGGGGTTTCACCAATTCTGGTGGACTTTTTAATATTTGCCCGAGCGTTATATATGGTTCGTAACACAGACACGTTATTGGGATTTTGTTCCCCCAACGTGCCTAGAATGTTTCGAGGGTCAATATTTTGCTCGGTCAGATTCTTTACAGTAGAAAGCTCATTTTCGGTGAGCCTCATTGCGTATGCATGTCCTTCCAGGTGTTCAGCAGGTTCATGGTTATGAGTATCGTCCACAACAACTATAATCCACCCATCTCTCTTCATCTCGTACTTACCCTGCAATTCAAATTGACAGTTTGTTTTTTTGTTGCCACTTTTTCTTAGAGTGGATGCTCCCTTATATACACCACCCCGATCACATTTCAACCAAATTTTAACCACCACACCATTCGAATTTCTTTTTGAACGTTTGGTGACAATAACAAACCCATTTTCTCACCACACGTTACTTGCCCAATCAACTAATTCTTCACGAGATGAGAAAACCTAATCAATTTTATATTTTTTGTTAGTTATTACTAAATGAAAGTAAAATTAAATATGATATATTTTATAACCTGATTCGTGTCGTATAAACCTCTTTTACCGGAACCAGAACCGTCATTATCACCGCTGCTATCGCCACCGTTATCACCCCCGTCATCGCCGCCGTCATTCCCGCCGTAATTGGACGCGAACTGTCCTAAATAGTTTGAAGCACCCTCATCGTAATAACCGTAACCCTCCTCAGGGTAATAGTTAGATTCCGAACCGAATAAATAGTTGCTATCCCAGAAAGACATCGTAACGTTAAATATTATTTCAAACTTATCGTAGAAATTTGAATTATGAAATGAATTTATAAACTAACGTTTATATAGTAGTTCACATGGAATATTGCATTCCGTCACATAATTAACGCGAATATCGAGGAATATTACGTCATATCAAATAACGTAATAAATATAAAATTACACGACTATCGAGGAATATTACGTCATATCAAATAACGTAATAAATACAAAATTACACGAAAAACGAGTAATAATATATCTCGTCAAATTATTAAAGGTGAAAATCGGGTCCGTAAAGCAGTTCACGGCCCGTAAGTGAAAGGTCTAACGGGCCGTGAAAAAATTAGACCGTGAACTCCTTCACGGGCCGTTACGTTTTTGAATGACTGATTTGACTGCCCGACAGTCAATACGGCCCGTGAATGACCTTACGGCCCGTAAGGAGGGCGTCTCTTTATCCTCCAGGGCGTCTCTTTATCCTCCAGGGCGTCTCTTTATCCTCCAGGGCGTCTCTTTAGTAGGTCCCTATATAAATAAACAAAGTCAAATATGAGCTCATATTTTTTATTTATTTAATTAACCTACTAAAGAAAAATAAATAAACTAATAGAGGGAATGATAATCTTACTATAAAATCAAACTATCACAATTGAATCAGACCTGTTTCTCACTTATCCAACCTTCCTGCTTTTAAATTAATATATTCATTTAACTCGTGTAACTTATAAGTTTCAATATATACCGGTTTGAATACATAAATTAATATATTTATTTAACTCGTGTAATATATATTTTTAAAACACAAATAAACTTTGTATTTTGTTGATATTTTATACTCCATAAATAATAATGTACCTGTTCTAGTTTCTTCCGCCTGAACCACCACCACTGCTACCACCACCGCAGCTGGCAAGCTTCTCGACAGAAGCTCTATTTACACATCACTCTGGCCGCCGTAGCGGTGGTGTACCCTGATTTTTCTCCCAAAAGGGTCGCCGGAGCCGCCGCTCGAACCACCTCGGACCACCGTCTTCTTCCCTCTTCACCTACGTCTCTTCTCTCGCAATTGCCCGTTGATTATGGCTAACGTTTGATTGATTCTAGTCACCTGTGTTATCTTCAACTTATTCCGCCGTTTGGTGCTTCAAAAATCATCGAAATTGAATCTGTTTTTGTGGGTTTTCGTGTGTGATTGCGTAAATCTAGGGTCTTTTGAGAAATCGATGTCGATTCTTTGTTGCTTTACTTCGTTGGCTGGGAGGAATAAGAGGAATAAGGTGAGATTTTGGTTTTTTGTTTGAATAATTGAATTCCCATGTTGATTCTATGTTTGCTTGGTTGCAGTTTGCTATAAGATTTGGTCTTTATAAGCAATCCCGCATCAATCAATTGGGTTTATTATCACTGTTGTTATGGTTAGCAGTTATTTGTAATTTCGATTTGTTTCTGATTTGGTTATTGGATTTCGAAGATCATTGCTGAACCCACTTGACTTTTTATAATTACTTGTTTTGTGTAACTTCGATCGAAAGATCTTCAACATGAAGACTGATTCTTTATGATTTTCTTAAGGATTATGGAAAATTGGATGGTTTTGCTAATGATCTTGATGATTTTCTATGAAGACTTGATGAAGACTGATTCTTTATGATTTTCTTAAGGATTATGGAAAATTGGATGGTTTTGCTAATGATCTTGATGAAATTGACTGGTTTTTCCAATGTTTATTGAAATTTAGGCAAGGAACTTTCTATGTTCTATGTTTATATGGGGCGTATTCAATTTTAATTATCGAAATTACTACCTATTGGCTGATGATTGTTTATACTGGTAATTTTACCAGTCACACTCCTGACTTTTACTTTTCTTGTCGCATAATCACCATAGATTTACACTTGATTTGGCTCATAAGGATGATTATGATTGAAATGGGGAAACTTACCTTCTTATCAAGTGAAAATTAAGTGCAAATCGAGTGTCAATATATAATGATAATGCAAGTGGGATTGCCTTTGTAAGAAAAGTGAGAGTTAGGAGCGACAATTGTCAAATTGTATTGTAGTTTAGATAATTCATGGAATTGCCTTTGTTTGGGTCTTTAACTTCATATTATATAGTTTAAAGTAACAATTCTTCAACTTTTTCATCGAAGAAAAATGATCATGGTATTGACCTTTTTTGACTTCATGTTGTTTTGTGTTCTTAGGAAGAGAATGATAATAAGATTTTGCAAGTGAGGTTACAACAGTTGGGGAAAACTGTTGATAAAGATGAACCCGAGTCAAACTCGAAGTCAAAGTCAAAGTCAAACTCAACATTCACTGTAGATGTACCCTTTTCTATCCCCAAGAGTTCAACCTGCAATGTCAAGGTGGCCAGTCATGAAAGTCCTACAAAATCTCAAGATCAAGAAGAGGTAGCATATGAAGGTGAAGATGAACATGAACACGAGACAAATTCCAAAACAAACCTCCAAATTTCAACCAGTAAGTTCCCTGTTGATGAACAAGATGATCACCAAAACAATTATTCAGATATAGAGATAAACAAAGATGGACATTTAAGTGATCCGGGGGCTACCAATAAACGATTTTTATCTTCCCCGAAGCTAAAACGATCCTGCTCTAATCTAGAAACGAAAAGGGTCATCTTTAAAGACAAAATCGTTCCGAATGAATCTTTTGAAGATTTGCAGAAGTTAGGAGGAGATGGTTTTATGAGTCCCGTCTCTAGAACGAGTAACTGTAGTGCTGATAGAGTGATTCTGAGAAAGTGTTCTTCAAGTCAAATCTTGCCATCAAAAAGCCGAAAATTATGGTGGAAATTGTTCTTGTGGAGTCATAGAAATCTACATGAACCAGTTAAAGGGTTTCAAAATAAGTTTCTTATGATCAATAAACAAGGAGGTTACTCTTCAGATACCCTTGAACCACCAAACAGAAGAATGGAAAAGTCAAAACTAGACAAAGTCAATAAAGAATATCTGAGATGGAACACATTCAATGAAGGTTCTGATTTCTGGCCACAGAATCAATGGATGGCTTTTCCAGCTGGATCACCATCGTCAAGAGTAGACGAATGGATTCAAGAAATACCAACAGAACCAGCTTTTACAATCAATAATGAAGAAGATGGTGAAATTACATTTCCGCTCTCACCGGGAAAAGGTAAAAGGCCCGTTGGAAATGATACTGATGTTCCTGAAGAGATTGCATATGCAAACAGGGTGGTACAATCTTTAAATTCTTCTTCAACGGTTGCTTATATTTCTGGTATCGGACTAAAGGTCATTCCCATGATTTCGGGCTTTTCAAGTCTTCGTTCGGTCAACTTATCTGGGAATTCAATAGGTTTTTAACATGACCCGTTTTTCAAGATTCCATTTTTAAGGTTTTTGTAAGCGAATATAACCTAATTTATGCTGTGTTATGTCATTTTTGCAGTGAATATAACACCAGGTTCATTGCCAAAGGGTCTTCATGTTCTTAATTTATCAAGAAACAAGATCAGTGTTATTGAAGGTCTTCGGGAGCTCACTCGGTTGCGGATCCTTGATCTGAGTTACAACCGGATTTCACGAATCGGTCAGGGTAAGCAACTCGACTTTTATTTGATTTAATTACCACATAGGCCTCATGGTTGCATAAAGAAAATGGTCTCCAATGTGGCTGGAAGGTCACAATAGTCTTTTCACATAAATGCATGGTAAAGACTTTGTATAAGCAATGATGTAATAGTGGTTGAGGCAAAATAATGCTTACGTGAAGAAACAAATAAAATAGTTATTTGCATGTTTAAAAACATGATACTTTTTATAGAATATTTGAAAGAATTACTAGATGTCTTAAGATGTCATATGGTATATCATATAAACTGTAATGACAAATATGATGTCAGTCTCATCCGATTTTTAATTAATAGCGTCTTTTATTGGTCCACTTGTCAGACCAGTTTTGAAAACCAAGTGACGTCATAGATGGTTTAAAAAATAAATATATAAGAAGTCTGAAATAATATAGAATGAAGTCTGGAATGATAACACTATGGATCTCTTGATTTATCAAATTAAACAGTAAATGAGATTTTGAAAAGAACAAAATACAAATAGTTTGAAATCCAGTCCAACCAACCCGTTCAAATGGGGCGGTTCAAATAAGCTTAATCGGACTGGTTATGTACCCAGCTCCTAGTCTGACCCGTCCGGTTCTGACAACACTGACACTGGTCACTAAATATGTGATGATAAGTGGGTTTCTATTCTATGCATAATCTTTGAAACCAAAATTGGATCTTTTCATCATTTAATTCAAAATATGTGTGTGTTGTTTGCAGGGCTATCTAGATGTACCCTGATTAAGGAGCTGTACCTTGCTGGAAACAAAATTAGCAATGTGGAAGGGCTACACAGGCTGCTGAAGCTAAAAATATTGGACCTAAGTTTCAACAAAATCACTACACCAAAAGCACTTGGGCAATTAGTAGCTAACTACAACTCTTTGCAAGCTATTAATCTGTTGGGTAATCCAATTCAAACCAATCTTAATGACGATCAAATCCGAAAAACGCTTTGTGGGCTTCTTCCAAACTTGGCATACTTGAACAAACAACCCGCGAACCCACAAAAGGCGCGAGAAGCTGCTAAAGAAGGTGTTACAAAAGCTGCACTCGGGAATGGAAGCTCGAGTTCGCGTAGAAGGCCAGTGAAGAGGATTGGGGGTGTCGGGTCGGCTTCTTTTGGGCGGCATCAGGCGAGCAGCAGCGGTCAGAGAGGCAGTGGGCGGCATGAGGTGAAAGCCAGGGGGCACCACCGGTCTACTAAGGGCTTGTAGATTGATCATGGTTTTTGTATGTTCATTTATTTTGGAGTGTGAAATGTTAAAAGATGCAATTTGTGTTGAAGAATAATGATTTTGTATATGTTTGAGCAAATTCGGTTTTGCTCTCAGATATTTGTCAAAAATAATAAATTTAACTTCAAAAGTTATCTGCTATGGTATTTTAGATTCTGTTCAAAAGTTTATCGGTTGTTACAATTTTAGCCTAGAAACATGAAACTTCAAAAAAATTGCATTAAAAAAAATGCTGCTGCCCGGGATCGAACCGGAGACCTTTTGCGTGTAAAGCAAACGTGATAACCACTACACCACAGCAGCTTTTGATCTAACAAATGAAGTTTATACGCTTTATTTACAAGTTGGAATTTTGTTAAGTTCAAAACTCATTTTCAACTCGTATATACAATTTTAAAATTTTAGTTAGTGACATCGTATAATATTTTGATTATGAATACATAAAATTAAATATGAAGATGTTTATAGATCAACTAATTTTGTTTTGAGTAACATCGATAAACACTCGGTACTTATCAATTAAAGCTTGCACTTTAGATGAAACAAAATCACCTTGAAAATATTGGAACTACTTAACAATGTAAATTTATTTTAATTTAGGATCACGTACGCCTACTTTGCACTATAATATAATTTCCGTGTAAGTGTCACTTCAACTTATGAGGCTCTAACAAAACAAGTCTACAGTCGATATCATAGTTAAAGCAGAGATCGTGTCTAAGGTTATTTATAAACGAAGTCAAATTGGAATGTGAATCACTTCAAAAACAATGAAACCTAGAAAACAATATATGAAGATATGAAGTAAACCAAGGGGTAAATTAATCACTTTTGAAAGTACTTTTATAATTGTCACAAATAAATTCTAAATAATTAGAAGTTTTTATCAACAGTTAGATTTATAAAACTAGGCTTTGTGAAATAAAGTTAAAGATTTTTATAAAGAATCTTTGTAAACAGAAGTTTTGCAAATGAGACAGAGACTATCAAATGTAGAATAAAACAAAGCTTATTGAAAGATGTTAATTAACCATGTGAAGTTTTATCACTTTCTCCTCTTACAAGTCAAACATACTCAATTTAATATGATTTGTTTAGTGATAACATGAAATGAAGTAAAAAAAATCATCAGATTTGATTTGCTCCAACAAACATAATAGTTGGGAGAATTATGCCACATGCCTTCTATGATCAATGCACGGTTTGACCTCATATCGACAATATAACGAATTATTGTTTTCTATCTATTATGTTTTTTCAAGCAACAACATACTAACACTTTGACTCATCTATTACACAATTAAACTCGTATCTTAATATCTAGCAAGAGAAGATCAAAACCAAGAGACAACAACCAAATTGTAACAAACGTGAAACATAAATGTATGTGTCGTTCTAGATAGAAGTTATTTGTGATCATTACCAATCTTAGTTAGAAGTTGTGCACGGATATCTCTATCGATTTAGGAACACTTAAAAGTGAAACCAAAGAGAACTTCTAGTCAAGTATCAATAATCGGATTGCTTTAACATCCACCGAAACACTATAAATTGATGTGAATAATATTTGCATGTCCTTTGTTGAATTTACATTCACCAATAAGCATTGGCAAAAAAGAGAAATGTTGCTGCCCGGGATTGAACCGGAGACCTTTTGCGTGTAAAGCAAACGTGATAACCACTACACCACAGCAACTTTTTGTTGAGTGTATGAGATTACCCCTTTATATATATAAATTGAATACTATTATATGATTTTTTGATTGTTTAATTTAGTCAATTACAACAGATGTTTAGATGATCAAGATCATAAGATACAACATAATATTCTCATCATCAAGGAAGCCTTTGTATATTACAATTAACAATAATCCCAACTTCTGCTTATTCCTATAACCAAAATTAAATTAAATTCATCGCATGTTTCGTATAGGTTATAACAACGCAAACCAACACGAAAGAAAAAAAAACTATCATCGTATAATTACATTTTCCCTGCGTTTGCCTTACAGCTCCCGCAAGATTTATTGCTTTTAATCCTTGAAAAACTTCTACTGTTGTTGTGTATGGTTGTCCGAGGTCAAGAAGATCGACGCCAGAATGTTTATTAAGACGGGTTTGACCGTCTTTTTATCAAAGGTTTTTGGCAAACAAGGAGTTTCACCCCCTTAATTCCGATCTTTCGCATTCCTCTCTTCCTTTTGTTCTTCTGCTTCAATTGTTTGAAACATACCTGTTTGATAGGTTCTCGAAACTGAGCATTTAATCCATCCATGTCTTGCTTTGGTGCTTCACTTGTTTCCATTTTCTTATCTTGAACACTTCCTTCAATCAGACTTCTTGGGCTTTTGATTTCTGGGCTCCCAAATAGGATTGTTTGGGCTTTCACAACCTGAACTGGTCTGTCATATGTTTTTGTGTTTACTTCAACATGTATTGGATTGCTGTTTTTCACAACTGGCCTAATATTCAGCCCTGATTTTGTAGGTTCATAAGTTGAGTTTATTATCACATTAGGTTCTGATGTGTTATGTTGCTGATCAACGAAGTTCACTGGTTCATTCTCAGCTTTGAGTCGTTTGCTTCAGATAGTAAACATACTTGAAGTTTGATAGTATACAATCTATTTTTACTTCTTTGAATCTTCATCAGTAGGTTGTCAGTTCGATCATATAACTTCAGGATTCCATCTCCCAAAGTTGCCTTGCACCCTTGCTCATCCAATTGCCCTAAACTCATAATATTATTGTGCAATTCGGGTATATAGAACACATCAGAAAATACTCTTTTCTCACCGTTCTTGCATTTCACAGTTACGCATCCTTTACCTTTGATTTCAACGGTAGAGCCATCTCCAAATTTTACATGGCCTGTTACTTTTCCATCCAGTTCAGAAAAATAGTTTCTATGCCCGGTCATGTGGTTGCTTGCACCGTTGTCTAAAAACCACATTCCATCTTCACACTCATAGTCCGCATACACCTTAGGAAGCACTTTCTTTTCATTCAGCATCACAGCTTCTGCTTTCGCCATAAGCAATGTGGGTTCATCATCTTCTATGATAAAATTAGCTTCATTTTCACTTTTGCTTGGGGCTTGACACTCGGCTGAAAAATGGCCAATTTTGTCACAATTGTAACACCTTAGATACCTTCTGTCTCGTCTCTCTGTCTGATCTTCTTGATTAGTTTCTCTGCTTCTTTGATCTGTCTGTTCAGCCATATGATCATTGTTCGTGAAGTGTCTTCTCCCTCGGCCACGGTTGTTCCCTCTACTCCCGCCAGCTTGTCTTGACTCCTGTTTTTGTCGAATCTGCCATTCTGATTTTGTTAACAACAATTGACCTGCCGAGTCTTTGATTGGTTCAGCTGGCTTGAGCCTTTCTTCATATGCCTTGAGACGCCCGACCAACTCTTCAAAAAGCATCTTGTTTAGGTCCGAATATTGTTCAATCGTAGCAACGATTGGTAGGAACCTAGTTGGTGCAGAGTTCAACAGCTTCTTTACCTTGGCTTTCTCATCCAATGTAGAGCCAAGTGTTCGAAACTTGGACACAATCTCCCCAATCTTTCCTGCAAAGTCATCAATGTTGTCGGTCTCCTTCATGCTCAACAATTCAAACTCTCGGTTTAGAGTTGAAATTCTAGCTTGTTGCACCCGGTCAGCTCCAAGATACCGCATCTTAAGAGCATCCCATACCTCCTTAGCAGTCTTGTGTCCCGCTACTTGCAATAGAATATCTTCCGGCAGCGCCTGGAAGATGAAGGCCTTTGCTTTCTTTCCAATCTTGGCATCCCTAGCAGCTTCATCAGATGGTTCGATGGCATCCCAAATTCCATGGGCATCCATGATTGATTCCATCTTGATTGCCCAAGATGTGTAATTCATTGCAGTAAGTAACGGACACTGGTATGATATTGAACTCCCTTCTCTAACTGGAACAACAGCCTGATTATTGGGTGTGACAGCAGCCATTAAACAGAACTGGGTCTTTAAACTGAAAGGAATAATGTGGTTGAGCAGAAAACAACCAAGAATGTTGCAGTTTGACTTGGAAAAATCGCTACAGCAGTAGGATTCTTTGATAGGCAATAGACTGGCCTCTTGGACAGGTTTTAATCGACGGCTCTGATACCAATTGTTGGAAAAAACAATTGGCACAAGAACTAAATAGAATAAGAAGAAACTTAAAACTCCTACTGCATTCAGCACAAATTTTATTGAGAATACAAGAGAAAAAAAAAACGCAGTACATCAACATCGAATGACCTATCTCTATTTATAATGGAAAGAGGACATGGAAACAATCTACTGTCAAAAATAAGACACTACCTTTTTGGAAGGTAATAAAACACAAATCAATTGAAATAAAAACAACCAGCAACTGCAACTTTCCTGCAAAGAAAACAGCTGCAGCATTACTGTCAAGTTACAGCTGTAACTAGCTGTAGCTTGATGTCAGTATTTTTATTTTTACTCTTTTGAGCCATTCGGAATTAACCAACAATATTCTCATCATCAAGGAAGCCTTTGTATATTACAATTAACAATAATCCCAACTTCTGCTTATTCCTATAACCAAAATTAAATTAAATTCATCGCATGTTTCGTATAGGTTATAACAACGCAAACCAACACGAAAGAAAAAAAAACTATCATCGTATAATTACATTTTCCCTGCGTTTGCCTTACAGCTCCCGCAAGATTTATTGCTTTTAATCCTTGAAAAACTTCTACTGTTGTTGTGTATGGTTGTCCGAGGTCAAGAAGATCGACGCCAGAATGTTTATTAAGACGGGTTTGACCGTCTTTTTATCAAAGGTTTTTGGCAAACAAGGAGTTTTTCATCACTGTTGCTCTCGATTTCTACAACTCGAGCTTCCCATTTTAATCTTGTAGTGATGGTCCTTGCTGCTTCGATTAGAGATGATGTGTCACGTAGTATCACCCAACCCTGCAATTCATTTAGCTGATTGTTAGAAGAGAATATGGGATAAATACACACGAACAAATAACTCAATTAGCTGATTAATATGGACAACAAGAGAATATGGGATAAATATGCGATAAAAAGGCAAACTTCAAATCGCCATTTTGGACCAACCATCAGGCCTAAATTGCATCATATGCTTGCTATCTTAGTTAGAAAATTTCAATATTATGTGCATAATTATAAAGTAAGCCCAAACCCATCCAGGGAGGTTTGGTCTATTAGTTGGCAAAATAATCTACTTGCAGGTGATATAGCAACAAAAATATGTTTTATTGCGCAATATAGCATGTGCTCAGGTTAATATGCAATGATTAGCTACTTTATTTATAGGTCAAATTGCATGAAATATAAACCAACTTACACTTAATTGAAGATGTTACCTTTGCTGATTTTGCAAAAAAATGCTAACGTGACATAGAAGTTGTCAATTCAATGAATAGGCATATGATATTTACTAATAATCTTTAAAGTCTAAACATGAAATTATAGAAAAGAAAGTTCAAACTTCAAAAGAATTTTCTTGCATATTGACATATATTATTAGAATACCTCAGGGCGGAGTAACCGGTCTATCTCAAAGAATACATTAAGCATACTGCAATGACGTTGCTTTGCAGTTTCTAGTGATAAAAAGCCTTCGCCATGAACCAAATCATAAGTTCTAGGATATGTTGGAAATGCTTCACACCTACAAGGTCAGGTTGAAATGTTAATTTCTCAGTATGGGTCAATATGGGCCAGCAAACACTTCCACAGTTTTACGTTCAATTATGTATAATTAACGTGCTGCTTATGATTATAGTAACAATTTGGGTTAGTTTCATATATATTCTTCTAAATTTTATAATATTATATTTAAGCTTTGATGTGGAAACGGGTTAAAAATCCCCTCTACCCAAATCAGGCCCATTTGTAAGTAAACGGGTCAAAAATCAACTCTACTAAAATGCAACAATGTAGGCGGTGGGAAAAAATAGAGCACATACCAATCATGTAATACGCCAAGAAACCCTCGGTCTAAGATAAGGGGAAGGTGGTTGGGCCCACTGGTGGGGACAACATTCATGACCCATACAGATTTCCCAGCTTCTAACAAGGCATAATTTAAACCACCAAAATGAGCATTCATGTCCAACACATTTCTGACCATGTTATAAGGTGGGATTGGGTCCTCAATTCCAGGTCGTTTTGGATGATCTGAAAATATAAGTGGGGAGAGTAGAGACCAATAATTTCTGACTGCAGATTTCCAGTTGAGATCATCTTCAATAAAGTCATCAAAAAGTACACCTGATAATAATAATAATCAAATTATTCTTATAGATAACTTATAATACAGTAGGCCGAAATTGCTTACCTTTTTATTTGCAATTAACCTCGGATTTCATATAGTAGTATTCAAACTACGTTTTCATCAAAAAGTAAGAATTTTTTACCATGAATGGCAAGTTCCTTGGAACTCAATGTGGCTCTAGAAGGCCATTTTGGTCTTTCTTCTATTGGAATCCACCGGCGACTGTGAGTTCCTCCAATGCATGCCTCTAGTGGATGATAATATGGTGATTCAATGTCACGACCGACTTTGCATACCAAAGGACCAGATCCATGGCTCCTATATAGTTCAAAACAAGATAAATATCACTTGTGAGTCGTGAGCGTTTTGTCTTGTTTGATTTGAATATCTTAACATTTTCATTCTTTTTGCAAGTCCTATAAGTAGAAATCCAGGAATTCTGAGCAGGGTATACACTATTATAGCTTTTTACACAGGCTGTGCTAAAGTTAAATTTTTATGCTATAAAATAAATTTCAGGGTACGCAAGAAATAAATACGGGATCACCGATTCCCTTACTCCTAGAAATATAGATACTAGCCGTAACATAAAAGAAAACAAATTTAAAAGAGGAATGGTAACAAGTTTGTTGTATATATGGATGTGATCTTACCTAGAAGCATAACAATCTTTATTACTTGGCTTCTTCCATACAACAGTTTTGTCTTGCTGTGACATTAAATCCCAGCAGAGATCTTTTGCAAAATTACGCACAAACTCCCCTATTTTTGAATTATCTTTGTTTCGAACAGAAGCCCGTGTATTTGCAATCGGAGAGGTCCAAACAAAGTATCCACCAGGCCTAAGAACTCGATCGACTTCTATCAAATGTATACCGTCTACAACATTTGATAAAAGATGAGGATTTATTCAGTTCAAAGGAGTTTACAGATGAAATTTAATGCAAGTGTATAATATACACTACAAATGTATTCTATAATAGGTTAGTTTGGCGTATTATAAAGCTAACAAAACATCTAACAGTTAAAAATAAAAATGATTTCCACCTACACTAGTTGGGGTGGGGTTGCTGATTACTACTAAGACTTGAAGAATCAGAATCATGGTAAAATACAAAGGATAGCTAGACACTTTACATATATCTCAATAATTAATTTCTTAAAGCAACTTACTTGCTTCTCCAAATCTGTTTAGTTTGACTGTAGATATTCAAAAATCACAATAAATCAAAGTTACCTTATGTAACAACTTTGCTGTGTTCTAAATCCAACCGTAGTTATCTCATATGTGTGTGTTTGTGCGAAAATTATAAACTTCTAAAATGATATGTTTTATCCCACTTTCATATATCCTCCAATCAAATAAACATGACCCAAGGTCACGTATTCAATATCCTCACACCACATAAGCAGTACCCAAAATCTGAAAGTCTTTAATATGTATCAAATTGAGATTTTAGCGAACAAAAGCGGTACCTTTCTGATTCCAGGCAATCCCATCCCACGCACTGTGTACCATGTCAAAAGAAAGTGACGGGAACGGTAACTTTTTAGCAGTAAAAGACGCAACCATTGCAGGAAGACCTCTTTCAAGAGTTATTTCGACTTGACTCCCTGAAGATTCGCAGTTTGCTATACACATAGTCAACAGTTGATTTTGAAAGAAATGTGCTCCTAAGCTACCAAAACCACAACCTATATCCAATACCGTTCTCACCTGATAAAAATATTGCAGAAATTTATAAGCAAACATCGTTAAAAACATATATTTAATGTATCATTAATTGTTGGGATAATGCAACAACGTGGTTTGACAAAAGCTTGCCCTAACTAAGGCACCTAAATATTGAACAATTGGAGAGGCTACCAAAACAATTTTAGAGGCTACCTAAATCTACAAAAACTTGCCACAAAAATGTAAATTGACAAAAATGCCTTAGAATTTGCTTTCACTATATTCAATAAAACGCCCTAAATCTACTTCAAAGAATCAACTTTTGATGGATTGTCAAAACTTATTTGAGTTGATGCCTTGGTACTTTCGTCATTTTTACAACTTTTGAAGTGACAAAAGCTTTAAACTTTAAGCTATTTTGTCTGGGCAATTTTTTTTGCTGGAATCTGCAAAATAAAAGGATACTTGTCTACCTCAAAAGTTGTTTTAATATTTAAGTGGCTTTACTTGGGTGGCTTATGCATGCATTAACCCTGAATCAATATAATGTATGTGTAAAGCTATACAAGATATAAAACAAGTTTGTATCATATTTAGACATTCACTGTGATTTCAACAAGGTAATATTCACTTACCCCAGCTCGTACAAGGTAAGATTCATTTCTTAAACCGATCATTTCTGCAATCTGATGTGAATAGTCTTCAATACTATCATCAACCATAGAAGATGCAAAGCTAAATGAAATCTGGTCTTCATCTAACAGCATCATCCTGCATCCACATCAATTAAATAACACATAATAAGGATTGGATTCAATAATCTTTTTTCAAATTGTTTTATCTACAGATAATTTAAAACACACCTTCTTGTCAGACTTCCCGAAGAAAGTACCTCTTGTGCATTAATTCTAACATTATCAATCCAGATAACATCTTTTCCAGTAGGCCATCTATGTGGAACCTTGTATCCAGAAGGAGCAAGAACTAAGCAATTCTGTTTTGATGTGGGCCTGCAGTGGCGGTCTTGTTCTTGACCTTCGGTCAAACCCAATTCAATGTTTTCACTTATATTGAAACAGGGTATGTAATTTTCAGGCTCTAGAGAACAAAATTCTGTTTCTTTTATTCTAGAAGCACCAAGTGAGAGTTCCCCAATGTCCCACAAATCTGAAACCAGTTGCTCTTGAAGCCTTCTGTACCCACGAAATGTGGGATTTCGAGAAGCAGTTGTTAGTGACATAGTCCACCAAAACGACCCCGTAAGTGCAAGAATTACAATAACAAATAAACTGAACTTAAGTAAAAATAAAATAAGTTTATATCGTTTTCTTGATGATACAGGACTGAATGAATCAGGAACAATAAAACCATTTTCAGAAACACTTTGTTTGGATTGTGAACTAATTGTAAACATAAATTGAAATGGATTCCATGAAGATCTATGATCAGGGGCTAATCGATTTTTATCAAAGTCTTCTTTTTCTGGTTTAACTTTCATCTGAGAGTCTTCCAAGAAATCTTGAATGTTGCCTGAAAGCCTAACCCCACCGGAAGAACCTCTATGAAGTGGCCGTGACATTCTCCTACATTCAAAAATATCACATAAACACCACAATTTCACAAAATCCCTAAATTTCAGAAGAAACATTATAAATAAGTTGCAAATGACTAAAGATGTTCATTGCAAGATCTGTTCATGCAATTAGCCAGTCAACAAGATACATCAAATCCAAAGCATATTAGCATACCCTTTATTCCTTTAAACACAAGTGCTTAAGTTCAGAATAGTGATATCAAGTATAATTCAGTTTCATAAAGATGATCACAAACCCTCAAAATGAAAAAAAGAACATAAAGCATTAGATGTAACAAGTATCACAAACATAGGAGCCATATCCATTAAAAGATATAAGAAAACAACAAAAAATAGTTTAACTGGATAACAAAAAACCAAAACCAAAAATTCTTACCTCAATACCTTGATCAGATGCAAGAAATCAAGCAAAATTGGGAAATTCAGCCAGTTCTTCAACCTTCCATCATTTCATACTGCAACCTCCCACTTATTTTGCATCCTTACACTGATTATGCAGAAGTTGAGTAGATTTAGGAGAATTATAGTGATAACTTACCTCGTGAATCTCCCCAATCACGAGAAAGGTTGATTGTATATGCTACTCACTACTCACTTGAACTATATGCTAACAAGGAAATAGAGATAGAGTGAAAGATGAGAGAGAAGACATATATACATATATAATTACATATATTATACACATATTACATATATAAAAAATTTGTATGTATATGTACAGATTCACACTGAAACACGCAATGGATAGTGGCAGATCATCTATGTGTAAAAATTGACGGATAAATACGATTAAACGCGGAAATTGACATTCTCTCTCTCTCTCCCCCTCTCTTTCTCTCTCTCTCTCTCTCTATATATCTTTTCTCTCTCATACACATCACGCGTTAATCAACACAATTCACATCAAATTAACTACACTAGCTAAATTAACCAATTACAGAGAGAGACAACTTCAATTCATCGAGTTACAGAGAGAAAATTGACAAACGATTTCATAGCAAACTTACAACTTGCAACTTGCTTGCATTTCACATGTATAATATCATTATCTCGAAGAAATAAACATTGAATGGTGAGATTTGGGATCAGGTGCATGATGAATATGAAGTGGAGAATTAGGGTTACCTCGAACCACCGTCCGATGCCGTTACGGTGTCGATCTGCCGCCGGAATCACCGGCGAATGTATGCACATTAATATTATAGTCATGAATGGATGTATGGATGATGGATGATGGATGATGGATGATGGATGTAGATACAGATATAGTCAATATAGATATAGAGAGAGAAGATGTGTATTTGATTTCGAACTTTACACCGGCATTGAAGGATATGGATGCGATATCGTACGTTCTGAATATTGGTACTTTGTTTTTAATGAACCAAATATTTATTTGAAACACTTTTTGCTTTTGTCATTTTTAGTTGTTGTACATTTGGCGCTTTGCGTATATCTCACTAGGTAAAATTAAATGTTTAGGATAAAAAAGTAACATGTTTATAATTATGAATAGTTATTTGCATGGGAGGCTTTGAGGGTGGACGGGGTAGACGATCGTGAAGGGTATAAGTAAGAAGATCAATCGGCAATCGACTTTTAGTATTTCAATTGTATTATACAAATTATTCAGTTTAAACTTCTTTATACGTCGATAAAAGCCCGTATTTTGTTCTTACCCAAGGTCCAGGGTCTGTTGAGAATTTTCAGAACCGGCCCTTGTTATTTGTATGATAATCTAACATATGCATGTCGCAGACGTTTTCATAACTAACATTATGAGTTTTGTTTGGTAGGTTATTAAAGTGTATCGTTTTTTTTCCCTTATATTTCTCGTATTCTCCGAGTGTGCTATGAAAATTGTACAATACAACTTTCAAATGCACAAAATCAACCGGCGAGCGCATTGTATAACTTATTCAAGATCAAGATTGTTAGGATTGAAATAGTTGGAGGGTGAAAGTGTAATAAGTCAATAGTTTGAGGGTCTTATTGTAATAAATGTAATCAAGTTGTTAGTCGGTTAGTTGATCGTTATTTTGGATTGTAAGGTTCGTTAAATACCGTTAATGAGAAGGAGAAGTCAGCTTGGATTGTGTAATTCCTTCTTTTCCTCTAGAACTCACAATTTGAGCTAACAAAGATGTTGAAATCAGAGGGTTATATAAACACCATACAAGTAATGGGGATAACTTAAAGACGACTTGTATAACTTATTCATCTAAACAAATCAGATAAAGATAAGCTGACGAATATATATAGACCACGGGGTTATAACTGGGGAACAAAATATACACAAGTGACAACAAAGATTTGAATATGACTTATAAACAACAAGAAGTAAATTGAGATGCTCTTTTAAAAAAACTTAAAGAATTAGAATTATAGTACCGTGGTCACATGCATGATACGTCATGGAATAATTATTTTGAATTTTGTGACATAGGGGCCCCATGTTCAAGCAGCGTTGCTCATTCTGTTTTATGTTATTATCAACATTAATGATTTTAATTTATACCAATAATAAAATATTCACGTACGCTCATTAGTTAGATGAAAGAGATAAATCTAAAATAGTAGTGAGATTTATAAAACATTTGATCAGAAGAACCATTTTCAATATGTAACCAATTTACTTTTTATAGGGTTTTATATTATCAAAAATGATATATTTTACTGATCACCAAAATTACAAAAATAACATGTGTTTTAATTCTTAATCATGTCTGCTTCTAAATTTGAAGATTAATAAAAACCTAACATGTCATGTTTGCAACATGTAATATATATATATATTATATTATATATATAATTATAATTACACTGAGCGTCTTTATTTAAAAACTTATCACACTTTGTGTCCTTTCAACTAACAAAAGTTAACTTTTTCTGTTAATTTATGTAAATAACCATTTTGCCCTTGTATTTAAAGGATGAAATCTGTAATTTTTTTACTATTCTGTTTTTTCTTTATGTTTTATTTTGTTTACTTTATTTTTTAATACACGTTTATTTTATAATCTTAAATATTATTACGTAATTATTTTATTTTTTTTATAAGTTATACTTTTAATAATATTTTTTAATTTATATATATATATTTTTTTGTTTTAAAATCTATTTATCTACTTTTCTAATTGTACGAATACAATTAGAGGGTTAAAAATATATTTTTTTCATGTTATATAATTTAAACTAGTAATCGGTTTTATTTCGCTGTCGCTTTTTTGTTATTATTTTGGTTTAAAAAAAATTTTAAAATAGTTGGCGTATGGTATAAAGATTTTAATACAATTTTGGTATATAAAATTTTCAACTGTGCTAAATAGTTGGCTTATGATATAAGATTTTAATACCATTTTGGTATAAAATTTTAACTGTGTTAACTAGTTTGGGTTATGGTTTATATTAAAAACCTATTACAAATTAAAATATTTTTTAATAAAATTATTTTTTATTTCTTTTATTAGAATATTACTTTTATTATTTAAAAAACTATTTATTATTTTATTATATATACTTACTATTTAATTATCTTTATCATGTTATTTAGGGTTTTTAAAAAAATTAAAGATGAATGAGATGAAAATAAGGGCTCCAATTAGCATTTTTATGTGCGAGACATCTTAATGGATCAAAAGAGTACTACAAATTGATTAAAAAATATTATCACATGATATGTCATTTAGGGTTTTTTAAAAAATTAAAGATGAATGAGATGAATAATACATTATGATGGGAATTTTTAAATATAGCCGTTAGAAAGCTAGATATTAAAAAATAACTTTAAATTAATTAAAACTATTTATTAGAGTTAAAATAGTTCAATAAAAATTAGTGGTATTTTATGTGTACATATATATATATATATATATAATGAAAAACATATAATAAAAATAAATAAATTAAATAGTATATATTATATAAAATAAATAAGCAAAATAATCAATTAATAAAAATAATAAAAGAAAAAATAAATAGAATTGAAGAATAAAAAAGAAACTTTAACATTACAAAAGTAGTCCTTTATAAATAAAATGATAATAATGCCCTTGACTTAACAGAATATTAAACCAGTTAGTAAAAAGGATGTATTACGTAATAACTTTTTGTAAAAAAGAACATTGAGTGAAAGTAATTTTTCGAAAGGACCCATTCCATAATTTTCACCAAACATAAAAGATGAAATTTGTAATTTAGTCTATTTATTATAACTTGGGAGCGCATGTGAAAGTTGAGCGGTTCTTTCTAGATGGGAAAAGGTTTAATCAATGACTTAATAGAACATTTATAAAGCATAATTAATACTATTGGGTAACTTTACTCTAGCGTGGTTGATTTAGCGCTTGTCTACACTTGATTTAGATTAAGGAAGATAGTCTGGATAGAAGATATCAGGTAGGTATAATCTTTAAATTTAATATTGGCGTGTTTATAAACAAGCAATCTTTTGAAATTTGGTCTCAAACTGTAAGAATAATCAAGTTTCATAGAGACATTATAAATTTAAGTGATTTTTACTTTATAGAAAAAAGTTTGAAAGCTTTGCTATATTAATGGTTTGTATTGGTGAATGGTGGTGGGGTAAACATGTAGTTAGTCATCTCCTACCTTGTGTTTGAAGGAGAAATGGGAGAGAAAGAGTGACATAAATCAAATATTTAGTTTAAAAGTTATCTAACATAGTAATAATAAATAAGAAATAAACTAGTAAAGGATAGTTTTATCATTTTACTTGAACGAGATGCTATAAATGTGACAAATGATCATTTCTACATAAGATTTCAATGAGGAATTAAATTCATAGTTTAAGTCACACAATAGACGATGTTGTATTAAAAAAAAATATATCGTAAACTATACAATTTTATCATCGTAATATATTTTTGTTTGCTTTCAAAGTTTTAGTCATGTTACCATTTAACCGTCACAACCGACAAGTTCTTGTTGGCTAAAAACAAACCTTCCATAACCAATCTATACATTGAGTGTACATTGACAGCTATATATCATATATGAAGTACATTACCATCCAATAGGATGAAGATAAATCATATGTAGTAATCATATATTATTTTCATGGAAAATATTATTGAAATTTGAAAAGGAGAATAAATGAAAAGGCGTGCTATTAGATTTTTCAATTGTTACAATTTTCAATTTACTTTGAAAACAGAAAATATTTAAAATTTTTCAATTTACTTTGAAATAAGAAAAATATTCTAAAATTTACTTATTAAGTGCATTGTTTACTCGAAATTATAATACGATTAGGCAAATTACATTTTGAACAACAATGATAATTTATTTTAAGAACCTTAAATTATTATTAATCAGGTTTAAACCTAAATGGTTTTAAATAGTCTTTAACTATTGTTATTAAGCTACCAATGCAAATAATAGTAGGCAAATTATGTGAAAATCCATCCAAATATCTTACCAACATAGTATGGAAAATATAATAAATAAAAAACTTTAGATTAATAAAAACTTATTATGTGTTAGGGTTAATGTGACTGACCCCTTATTACCCCTTATTACTCTTTACACTAATCTCATACAAATAAAATATAAATACTTAGCGAACCTAAAGAGCCCAATGTCACACACCCACCCCGCACTATACTTAGAAATGGCAAATCATCGAATACCAATGATGACCCCTTCCTCAAACCAGCACTCGTGAACCACCAACGTCAATCCAACCCATTGTTTTTCTGACTAATGATCCAATCTCTAGGTTGCAAGACACCATCTGAAAATGACATGTCGCTTCTTGATTTGCGACAATGAAGAAAGAAAACATGGAAGGATAAGGACAGGAAAGAGCGTGACCAAATAAGATGTGACATTTTGATTCTAACATTGATAAAATAATCAACTTTTAACACGTAAAGACGAGACATATTATTGTTCAATTATGATACATACTATACAAACTTTCAAAAAATATATGTTCTAATATATGATGGAAAGGAGAGTAAGCTTTTTGTTCGTGGAAAAGCCTTCTCATACGTGAAAAAAACTTAACAAGTGTAAAGACGGGTTCTTAAATACAAAAAGCCGTGGATGCAAAAGCGGATTCTCGTAAATGATCGTTGCAAAGGAGACGTACTTCTCATATGCTAAGGCTATTTTTGTCAATTTAAAATCTGAAGAAAGAATAACATGGAAGGATAAGGACAGGAAAGAGCGTGACCAAATAAGATGTGATTTTGATTCTAACATTGATAAAATAAATCAACTTTTAAACGTAAAGACGAGACATATTATTGTTCAAATTATCATACATACTATACAAACTTTCAAAAAATATATTTTCTAATATATGATGGAAAGGAGAGTAAGCTTTTTGTTCGTGGAAAAAGCCTTCTCATACGTGAAAAAAACTTAACAAGTGTAAAGACGGGTTCTTTAATACAAAAAGCCCGTGGATGCAAAAGCGGATTCTCGTAAATGATCGTTGCAAAGGAGACGTACTTCTCATATGCTAAGGCTATTTTTGTCAATTAAAAACCCTGAAGGATTATCCTTTGTATTGAAAACTAATATGCTTACATGATATATAAATGCTCTAATTCTTTTTAACAAATCGTGTTATATAACTAGTGTTTTTATGGCCATATGTGCCGATATTTGAGACTCCATCATATTTAAGGTGTTTTCTTAATCATAATAGTTTCTTATTATCAAAAAATTAATTTTCTTCATAGTTGACCTTATACCATTGACCATACTAACAATAAAACCGTTGACCGTGAAATATAAGGTCTAGCTCCATACACATTCGAACTAGACTTCGGTTGAATACCATTTGCGTTAATTAATTTAACTAGGTTTCTTTCCCGTGCGTTTGTACCGAAATTCCGTCACAATCCTGAATATCAAAACTTGAAAAACATGTTGTAAAGACAGTCATTTTGACTTAAAACCCAAGGCGGCAATAAACCCGACTACCAACCCAGGTCACAACATCTTCTACACTCTTAAGAAACACAAAAGAACGAAAAAACCTCAAAAGACGGGTTTGGCGCAACCTCGAACGTTGGCATGATCCTGAACTTAAAAACAAAATTGCAACTGCCCATTGTAAATCTTAAAGGTACCAATCATATACATTAGTGTCAGTTTGCTGTCAAACCGAAAGTGTACTCGTCATAAGAGTCGTATTTATCGTTAAGTGACTATCACTACATTAAAACCACAAAGCATACTTCGTTGTAAAATTGAATGTCAAAACTCCAAATACAAACATGGATGCAATGATAAAATTATCGTTCAGAAACACAACTAAAACTATAATATTTAAAAAAAATGAAAGTTGAAAGAAATTTTGTGGCAAAAATGGGAATTTTTAAATCATATGACCAAAATAAAAAACATAAAACTATAATAATCTCTTTTTTTCTTTTTAATATACATATTATAATATTATTTATCAATTTTATCATATAAAATAAGAAATACTTCATAAAATAGTAACAACGTTTTATTAGTATTCCAATCAGATCACTAAAATTTAAACTGTTTCAATTAGGTCATTTACTTTGAGGTGGTGTTCTAATCCTATGTAATAACCTGATTAGCAAGTAATTATTTATTTCAAGTTTTATGAGTGTTCCACCATTGCCCGCCCACACCAGTCGTCCTACCACCATCGTCGCCCACCACCACAGTCGTCCTACCACCATCGCCGCCCACCACCACCGTCATCCTACCACCATCGCCGCCCACCACCACCGTCGTCCGACACCATCGTCGCCCACCACCACTGTCATCCGACCACATCGCCGCCCACCACCACCGTCGTTCCACCACCATCGCCGCCCACCACCACCGTGGGTCTCACCCACCATCGTCGTCCCACCACCTTCGTCCCCCCCACACCTCGCGCCCACCATCGCCGCACACCACAACCTTCGTCCCCACCATCGCGCCCCCCCACCACCGTCGTTCCACAAACCCTTCGTCCCCCACATCGTCGGCCCACACCACCTTCATCGCCCGCCATCGCCGCCCACCACCACCGTCATCCCCATCATCGCCGCCCACCACCACCGTCATCGCCCCCACCATCGCCGCCCACCACCACCGTTGTACCCCCCCATCGCCGCCCACCACCACTGTCGTCCCCACCATCGCAGCCTACCACCACTCTCCTCTCACCTTTGACTCTCCCTTAACCTACTATTCGGTTAAATACACAAGATTAAAAGCATCAAAATTAAGTTTAGTTACTTGATTGGGACAAAAAATATATAAGTGACCTAATTATGACAATTTTGAAAACTTGATTATCTTTTTAAAAAGTTACCCAAAATATTGTATTTTTCGTACTAAAGTTCTACATTATGGCATTAGCACAAAGAAATATATATAAATAAAAAAGAAAACATTTGTGGTAAAAATATACAACCAAATCTTTATTGTAGCTAAAGTTGTTTATATATAGAGAGTATATGTGATAATACTTGTTGCCAAGTTATGGAATTCGCTGCCGAAAAATCACATGGGGCGATTCAAGTTTTTAAAATGCAGTTTCGAGTAATTATATCAGGTTATGAAATTTGTTGTTTTTTATGTTTTTTTATTCTTTTTTAGTTTTTTTAGGTTTGTCCTCTTCTCTTGTCTAGTTCCGTTGGTTTTCTGTATAAAGTCTACCGTCGCTAAAGGAAAAAAAAATCTAAACTCCCATTGTTTTTTTTTTTTATATAAAATCTACTGGCGGGCAAAAAAAAAATATTAAAACAATATTATTAATCGAAAACTTAAAATATTTTCTTATAGATGAATTAGTTGTCTAGGTTTTTACTTCAAAACGTTGTATTTTTTTAAATCATTAAATGATAAATAATAACCATTAATATTTCAACAATTTTTCATTATTTTACAATTGTAATTTAATTGCATTTTTTTTAGTTTACGAAAATATGGAGTAGGTGATACTCATCTCATTTATTAAAACGATCTCATGTGTAAGTTACCATGATGACCCAACTATATTATTATTATATAATCTTAGAAATATAAGCAAATAGTATTTTAAAACCGTTAAAATTAAACATTAAGATGTAGTTTGTTACAATTGATGACCCAACTATATTATTATTTATATAATCTTAGAAATATAAGCAAATAGTATTTTAAAACCGTTAAAAATTAAATCATTAGATGTGTTTTGTTACAATTGCACTTGAGCATTTTTGATATCTCAATAAGTTTGAAGTGAATTTGAAAATAGGTTTACGTAATAGAAGCCTAACATGTAAATTTTTAAAGCATGAGTTCATATAGAGAAATTCTTGATACGTATAAAAACCATACATGTATAAGACTCTGTATGAAGCAGTTTATAATTATGTATGATACCGAAATACTAATCTCATCCTAAATTAGCATATTGTCAACTTACCTGAACACTAAAAATAAAAGAGAACAATCCCCAAATAAAAAAAAAAATTATAATGAAGCAACCAACACATCTAAACGTCTCTAACAAAAAGGTATATAAAATCAATAAATTACTTTCTTACATTTTAGTACATAATCTATTCTGGGTCCTACCAAGCTATGATCATAGTATCTTAACATCAACCTAAATAGTTTTATATCCGTCCGTCCGGTAGTCGGGTGCTTTCATGTCATAATGTCATAACTATCTCCTTTTGTATTCTAAACGAAAACACCATTTTGTTTGAAACTAATATAGCTTTTTAGTATAAAAACAACCGACTACATTAAAAAACACATAACAATGATAATCAATAAATAGTAAATGACTCAAATGTAAGAGGGAGTATGCTGACTTTCACAAAGATAAACGAAAAAATACACATCCAAAAATTTCATTCATATAATCATAGTATGAATTTAGAAAAACAAACACATAAATACAAACAAACAACATGAGAGTATAAATGTATTAAGAATCGAGCAACATACCATCTCCATCCGTTGATGGATCATTGGAGTCTAAATTAATATGAAATGGTTAGATCCTGATTATTTGTGATGCGTGTATTGTTAGGTGTTGCATTCAAATGCCACAACAAATGATCCTAAAATGAAGTCACAAGTTGACTATTAAGTTCCACACAACCATGATTCGATTTTGAATGTTAATAATAACTAACCTCATTGAAAAAGATGATTGCTGATGATTTTATGAATTTTGCTTTTATCATAATAAAATAACTATGTTGTTTGTATCATGAAAAACTTTGTCAATTTTGCACTCTTATATTATGTGTATCAACACACATATATAGAGAAAAAAATGTAAGAGAAATGGGATGATTAAAGGAAAACAATAACATATTTAACACACACAAGCCCATTTTTGTTAAAATACAGTTACCATTAGCAATAAGAAAAAAATTAGGTACAAGTTAGTGACATGGGATGCATGAGTTCATGAAGATGTCAAAAGGTAGTTATAGGTTACAAAAAGAACAAAACATGGTCTTTTCTCAATTTCATAAGATTTCATATAATCCTTTATAAATAAATAGTAAAGATCATTACATTACCAAAAACTTTCCATCTACGACTAATGTCAAGATAAACTAATCATTGAATATCAACACTAACATTTTGAAGTTGCTTTTTCTTCAACATATCAGAATATATTGATCCATCATGCGATAGAACATTTTTTAAATCAGATAACTGTCCGACTCTCATTTTCTGTCACAACTCTAGCTAATTTCTTTCTTTTATTCAACTTCAATCTCTCCATATACGAAGAGGTGTTCTCAATGCTGCTCCCATGTGCATTGACAGTTCTCTTGTTTATAAATGTATTTTTTGGAATGATGAAAAGAAACATAGAGAAAATTACCTGTTAAATCAAAATATTATAAAGTACAATGTGCTTGTTCTTCAAAAACCCATACTCGTATGCATGCGAAGCAACATAAATTATTTCAATACAAACCTAAAGATATGCATACATGTCACTCAATCTATAGATCAGAAACCATAAAGATATGCATACCGCTTCAACATCCACCGGTAAGCATAACATAAACATTAGAGCACAAGAAAAAATTATTAACATATTTAATAACATTGAACAAAAAAATACCAAGCATGTCATTGTCATCATAGATGAAGCGGTTGGAATACATGGTCCCATAATGCTTCATCAGCAAGTTTCTTCATTGACTGTAATCTTTGCAAGAAACTTACACGTTCATCAATCACATGCAATCAGAATCATCTTCTGCCTTTCTCTAGTAAACTAATATAGAAACATCGAAAGTAATTCAATTCAATCAATTTATACATTAAAACATACTATTGAATAGTTTAGCAGTAGCAATACATTTTATTGCCTGAGTCATAGACATAATTACCTACAACCATACTAAAATCATATGAATAATCAACAAAAGTTTCAAAACTTCAAAAAATCAAACACAAACAGCACATGAAGCATACACTTTTGTGTAGTCTCAAAACAATTGACTTAAAAGCCACTTAACTGAAGGCAAATAAGTGAAATTTATACTGCATTTTGCCATAATCAAATTAAACTGCAAATATGAAGTGAACTATAAATGGGCTTACTGTTATGTTGGAATACTCAAATGGTAGCACCTAAACCATGAGAAGCATTGACAAATGACAAATAGTTGTGGGTCCAGGGAAGTACTAATTATCAAGCCAAGCTGTGGAAATTTTGAATAAAAGAATAAAATAGAAGTTTGTAGATAAGGTTAGTTGAATCAAAATAATAGTCAGTGACATGCTTTTAATATTAAGACAGGAAAATGGCAGCAGAGGTAGTGACATAAACCATGATGATCACTAAAGTAGTTAACTCTCTAACAAAATTAGCAATAACATCTTCTGATTCTGAATGTAATTAGCTGTGCCAACATGAGTTATTAAAAACAACTAGTAAACACTCAAAAAATAATATAGTAGATCCACAATTACTATCAATATCAAAAATTAAAAGACCACAAGAACAGCAAGTACCCAACTCTCACTTGTGAATGAACTTACTTTATGTCTACGATAGAAGAATGCCCAAATCAATAACCTGAAAAACATGTTCAACTTTAGAACTCATAATCAAATAATATGCACAAATAGTAGTTTTTAATTTCACAAATTATAATGTGAAATATAATCGTGGTTTGTACATATGAATTAGCAATAAGCACTATAAATGTTTATTAATGAAAAAAAGGTAAACTTGGTTATCAAATTAACAAAAGAGGCTTGACATATCACATATAAACATATAGCAAGAAACAAATGATTACCACTGTTTCAAGTTGTTGTGCTTCGTACGTAGCATAAACTCTTCTATGTAAACCCTAAAACCAAGAACATGAAGAAATAAATAGATTAGAACTGAACTTCAACAAATGAGTATAATAAAGTGAAACATAGTTAGTATATGGTTAATCATGTTTATACTAGTGAATAAAACCTCTAATGCCTTGAGAACATTCTCTGGGGTGAAGGTTCTTCTATCTTCTCTACCACAGACTTCATTTCCCTAATCATATCATAGTTAAAGCTAGATAAACCCTAAATCACAAATAGGAAAAAAAATCCCTATTTATAATCCAAACTCATAATAACTTCAACACGAGAACTCGAGAGAAGCCGTAAACCAAACTTAATGAAGGATGAATTTAGCAACTAATGAACACTTCAATAACAAATAATGTGGCCTAAATACGAAACGAAATCTTACTGATACCAGATGACTATCTCAGAATGTGAGAGATCCAAGTGCTTGTTGTTAGATACAAAATGAAGAAGAGAACATAATAGATTACTACTAATGTCGGTATAGACGATGAATCAGCTCTTATATGAAATTGTAGCTAATACCTGAACAAACGAATAGTTGCTAATGCGGAGGATGAAACCACCGCAACCTCCACCACTAGTTCGAACTCCGCCGACATTTGTTCCTTGTCTCCCGTCATCGAATATATAGACATTAGAAGTGGTGGCAGAGTGAAGGTGATGGAAACATAAGTCGCATCTATAGCAAACTTGACGGTGACAGACTCCATGGTGCAAAGGTGAGCAGTAGGTGACCATAGTGGTAGGCAGAGCTCTTGATTTCATGCAAACAAAAATCAAATATGAGAATGAAGATTGAGCATCAGTTGACAATGATACATTATATGCCTAAAGGAAGCCTAACACCACGGAAAGTATGGGGGACGTGGGGGGAGATCGACAGCAACCGCGCGGTAACCTCCGAAAACAATGAAAACTCCCCTAACCGCTCCTTCTAGAAGATTTACAGTGAATATAAACGGATGAGATCTAAAATTAGAGACTTTCAATGGTGTGATCTCACTACAAGAAAAGTGGTTTTTGCGACCACATTTTTTGCGGCGATATTAAGATCGTCGCAAAAGGTTCGGTAAACGACAAAAAATTTACTTTTTTGACTTTCCCGGTCAAAAAGATCTTTTGCGACAACTTTTTTACGGCGACTAATTTGCGACGATATTTTCGTCGCAAATAATATTGCGACGAAATTACAGTTTTTGCGACGATATTTATCGCCGCAAAAAGTCTTTTCTTGTAGTGTCTTCCTAACAGGTGGTTATGGTTTTCAAACCGAACCCTAAAACCAAATACTGCTGCTCATAAAGATGTAGATAATTCGCTTCTCCCTTAAAACTCCAGTGCTCGAAATCGGCAATCCAACACATGAAAATCGTGAATGTTGAAGACGAAGAAGATGAGAAGGTTGCATTTCCGACGTGGGGAGCAAAAGCGGGAGGAAGGAGACGTGGGAGGAAATATCAGAACAACAACTGTAACCTTCACAGTAGTCAACAACTGCTTAATTTAAACGGATGAGATTTTAAAGAACGTGGTTTTGAACGAACAGATCATCCAAAAGCTAGTAACAATTTCCAGCAACAATATATGTATAATTTTATTTATTGGACACAAGTTCTATAATAAAACAAGCACTTAGTAGAAGACACATCACTTTATTGTGTCTTCCAATAACTATATTTATTACAAAAATCATTTAGCGTACATAGTAAAATGATTATAATTGCAATGGAGATTGACATTACAATGTTTCTTTCAAATGTGACATTGAGAGGACCACCCTCACCCTCTCATATGAGTCTCATAAGTATTATTGGGCATGTGACATGTTTAATTGATGAGGGCATACTTACATCCATCCTACGTCATGCATCACAGAGAGACAACCATTTCTATATCTTAGACAGTATGTTATACTTCGCATAGTATGCGTGGAGTTTAGGTCTTTGTACTTAGAAACACGACAACGTCATGACTACTCGTGGATCTGTTTCACATCGCGGCTCACGCCTCATGATCCTGCCACATCTCTCATGCCCTACTCCCACGAGAGTATAAAACCATACCCATATGTACATGTATCTTTAGTTTCGTTTTTTATCCTAAATTTATGTGCATGTATTATTTTTTATTTATGCACCAAACATCAGCTCATTACTAGAAGCACCAAATTCTAAACCTTTTTAACAATTTATAACAAACATAATTATTTTATAAATCAAAACTAAATCTTTTTTAACAATTTATAAACCAAATATATTAGTCCTTTTGTAATTAGATGCATGATATACTTCGGTATTTTTGACGCTTTGTTAATATACTTTTTAGGATTGTTTTTTATAATTAAGTTTATGGAAAGTTGGAATAGAGTTATTAAATTAAGATATAATAAATAAAAAATATGAGTGTCCAGTGTTGACTACTTGCATCAACTTGTCAATGCCCTTATTTAATTAACCTATTCTTTATGTGGTAATATAAAATTAATAGGAAATTAATGTCTTATTAACTTTCTTGAACAACTTTTTATTTATGGTTATAAATCACCTATATATGTATTTTATATATTTGTAAATTTAAACGTTTGATTTTTGAGATAGAGTGAGACACCTTACTATCAAGATGTCCCTTAAAAGAATAACGGATAATTGCTGAGGATTAAGAGATAATTGATGTTCAAATCCTACAAAGTAAAATGTTATGATGTATTTATTTTAGAAGAGTCGGGGGTCTCTTTGAAAGCGTTCTCTTATCTCTCAAGATAGAGGAAAGATTCGTCACCACCTACCCCACCAGACCTGCTTTTTAGTGGGATATACTGGGTATGTTTGTTTATTTGTTTGTTGTTTGTATTTATTTTAGAAAGAAAATTATTAGTTAGAAAAAAGTAATTAATTAATATACACTTGTTTGCATATGCACAATAATGACATTTGAAGTTAGCTAATAATGCCAAATGCATGATAGTGTTCTTCTTTCAATGGAAAATGTTGCATCTATGTATAGTTGTGTAAGCCCACGCTTGGTGTGGTGGCAAAAGGATTTCACAATTAACATGGAGGTTGGGGGTTCAAACCCGTTAACTACTATTTGGTAAAAGATTTCACAATTAAGAAATTAGTCTTAAAAAAATGTAATAAAGTTGTGTCACATGTTGCCACATAACTTTTAACATCTTGTTGTTTCTTTTAGATTTACTTATGTTTAATAGATTCTAATTAATAATAATTAAATCAAACACTCCCTCAAGTTTATTAAAAGGTCATTAACTAGAGTCATTGCAATCAAGATATAAATAAAGAAAAACAGGAGTGTCGCCTACTTGCATTAACCTGTCATGGCTCTTATTAAATTAAATAAACTACTATTTAATGTGGGATCAGAATATATTTAATAGGTATTAAGAAAATTAATACACACTTGTTAGGAGTTTTTTTTTCCAAAGAGGTGTTTGTGGAAAAAATATTTACCAAAATGAGTGATTTGAAAAATATTTACTAAAATGGGGTGTTTTCCTTTTTATATTTATATTTTTATTATATATTTTCTTCTAAACTAATTTACTTATATTATCTTGTAAAAATGAAAACCAAGTAACCAACCTATCATTCCTTACAACTCTCAATATGTGAAGATTCAGTTGATGACTAACTCAAGGCGTGCTAATTTTACCAATAATTATTTTGTAAAATTGTTGTTTAAAAAATTAATTTGTAAAATTGTTGTTCAAAAATTACTTTGTAAAATTAATTCTTTGATCTGAATAACATACACTTAAGAATCTACCATTTCGTTCTAGTATGCTAAACAATATTTAGATATTTAGAACCATTCTTACGGTTTATAATTTTTTGATAATCATTATTATTATAGAGGTTGAATTGTCTAACACTAACACTAATATATAAATTATATTAACAAGTAAACGTGTTCTCTATTTAAAAAATTGTGTACTCTTTTTGCTTTGGAAATATAAATATGATTGACATACTATATTTCCTCTCTATCATTATCTTTCATGGTATAATAATTTTTTTAAACTTCATTAATCAACGTACAAATTATTTGTGTGCTGTTGAAAACAAAAAAAAATAAGTATCCATATATTACTCTTACAGGGTATAATTTATTTAAACTATTTTCCTACTATTAATTCACCCGTTTTATACTTTTATGTATTTGATTTCATAGAGCTTATATGACAATATCTCTTTTTCTTATTAAATACATTAAAGTAATCTTTGTCCTTTTTACTTTTTTTTAAATTTGATGTGAAGAACATTAATGAGTTGACTTTATCTGATAGTTTCAATTGTTGTTTGTATTTGATATCAAAAACCGGTCAAGTTTTAATGTTTGTTTAGTAATTTTATTCATCTTAATACAATTTTGAAGTTTTTTAGATGGTTTTTGGTTGTATTTAACATGATTTGATTAAAAATAAATATAAAATAAATATGACAGTTAAAAAAAAACATTACGAGTTGATTGAGGAAAACATGAAAAATAATACTATAAAAACAATATGTTGATTGAATAAAAAAGTAGAAAGAAAAGAATTATTATACATTAGTAAAAAAAAAAAATAAAGAAAATACCTATTTTAATAAATATTTTTAAAATCACCCATTTTAATAAATATTTTTCCCACCCTACATATTTTTGGGAAAAAAACTCCACTTGTTAGCATATGCACTATTATGATAGATTGAAGTCATCTAATGATGACAAGTGCATGAATTATGTTCATTTATATGGAAATGGTTATTTAAGTTGTGTCACATGTTGTTACAATTGTGTTCTTGTTTCACACAGATTTACTTATTTTTAATGGAGTGAATTAATTATCACCTCAAGCTTTAACTTTTATGTGTGTTGGCTTATTTTAGTATCACACATTGTTCATGTTATCAAGTAACACACAAAAACATGCATGTATTTATATACATGTGTGCGTCACTATTATTTGTCACTATTAACTTTCTCACTACCCCTTTTGTCTGAACTTTCCATTTTACTATACCCTCGTCTATTTGTTTATGTAGAGGCTCGTTTAATACATAATTAGTTTTAAACGTATAACTAAAAAAATGTTATAAACAACAACGCATACACTATAAGGAAATTGATTTTTTACGACTAAGTTTTTTGCGGCGATAACGGATTCGTCGCAAAAAACTAACTAAACGACAAAAATAGTTAGCTTTTTGATTTTTTCCAGTCAAATTTATTTTTTGCGACGATATTGTCGCCGCAAAAAAGGTTTTTTAATTTATTTTATGTGATTAAAAATATATTATTTTTTGCGTCAATTCATTTTCGTGGCAAAAAATATATTCAAGTTTTTTACAATTTTCCTGAATTTTTTAGTTGGGGGGAAATTTCCCGCCTTAGTTTTTGCGGCGATATTTTCATCGCAAAAGGTTTCGTCGTAAAAAATAATTAAATATAAATATAAAAAATAAATATAATAAAAAACTTTGTCGTCGCAAAAAAGTTGTTCGGTTATGAAAACGGGGATTCCAGATCTGTTCCCCATTTTCACACCAAACGAAATCTTCTTTGTGTCGCCCCGCCCCCACCACCGCCACCGGCACCGCCACCGGCACCGCACCACCACCTCACCACCACCTCGCACCGTCCACCGGCACCGCACCACCACGCCACCGTCACCACCACGGCCATCAGCAACCGCGCGAGCGCATAAACGTGATTCCACGTACACCCAACCGCCACCCACCGCCACCGCACCACCACCGCGCGCCGTCACCCCCACCGCCACCTTCTCCACCGCGGCGTCAGCACCCCCGCCATTTGTCGTCACCACCACCGCTAGTCCACTACATTGTAAAGGTAATAACTAATTTTTTTAAAAAAAATTCTTGTGTTAAAAATGGTTAGGATCTGAAATTAGAGTTATGTTGGATGTATATGTGTATGTGTATGGATATATATGTGTATTTGTACGTGTATAGATGTGTATGGATATAGATGTGTGTATGGATGTATATTATGGATGTATATGTGTATTTGGTATGGATGTATATGTGTATATATGTTCAATTGAGATTAAAATGGATGTATATGTATATTTTTGTATGAATGTATATGTGTAATTTGTGTATGAATGTGTATGTGTATATATAGAATGTATGTATATGTTTGTATGGATGTAATGTGTATGTATATGTGTATTTATGTATGGTTATATATGTGTATGTGTGTATATATGTTAAATGAGATTAAAATGGATGTTAAATTGTGATTAAAATGGATGTATATGTATATGTGTATGGATGTATATGTGTATTATGTATGGATGTATATGTGTATGTGTATATGTATGTTGAATTGTGATTAAAATGGATGTATATGTGTATTTGTGTATGGATGTATATGTGTATATATGTTCAATTGAGATTAAAATGGATGTATATGTATATTTTTGTATGAATGTATATGTGTAATTTATGTATGAATGTGTATGTGTATGTTTGTATGGATGTATATGTGTATGTATATGTGTATTTATGTATGGATATATATGTGTATGTGTGTATGTATGTTAAATTGAGATTAAAATGGATGTTAAATTGTGATTAAAATGGATGTATATGTATATGTGTATGGATGTATATGTGTAACACCCGTATATTTCTTAAAGAAATAAAAGAATAAAGAGAAAGAAAATGGGGGAAAAGAAAGTCAACCCCAAGTTGAGGGACCAAAAGTGTAAAGATGATAAAAATCTTAAAAAGTTGGTGTAAAAGAAGGTATGGCCGCCATAACCCCTGCACACCTTTGCATTCGGTTTTTAGAGAGAGAAACAGCAGGGACTTCGATTCTTAGAGAGAGAAAGAAGAAGAATCGGATTCAAGGTAAGAATTGGTATTTTTAAGTTGTGTTTTGGCTAAGAAACCGAGCATGTTCTTATGTGGTGTGTTTGTGTTCGGGTTGCACTGTGTGTGTGTTTTAGGTGTAGAAACGACTGGAAGTTAAGGAAGGATACCAAAACCCGAAGACAAACTAAGGTGAGTTTCTAGACCCCCTTTTTACCTGTTTTAAACGTTTTGGGCTGGAAAATGCATGTATATATGTTTTTATGAATTGGGTATAATACCCGTATGATATGAATGTATGTATGTTATGTTTATGCAGGATCGATTTAGGGTGGTTTCTCTCTCAACTCACTCGTGAATCAACACTCGGCAAGCAGTCTTTAGGAAGAGTTGATCACAATATAACAAGTAACAAGCAGTAAGAAAATTAACACAGCAAGTAATTTCAAGGTACTTTTTATATATTGCTTCTCAACTCAAAGGATTACAAGACACTTGGACTCAAAATCGCTTATCTAAAGAGTTACAGGGAGAAGATATATATAATAATACCTACAGCCGGGAATACTTTGATTCCAGCTGGACACCTCTAACCTTACATCTATACTACAAGACTCTAGATGAGGTCTTTCAGACATTTTGCCTGAGAGTGGGTAGTCAGGACATGTCCCTGACTTACCCATGCTGCCAACTAAAGTTGGTAACGTGTACTATCATCAAAAGGTGAGCAGTAGAATAAAGTATGGTCAACAATATGGCTTTCGAGGAAAAAACCCATACTGTGTCAGAGGTCCGCATGCGGACTGACAAGGACCATACTTTTATCTGCTGGACATAGCAGTGTCTTCCGAAGGATAAAGTGCTTCGGAAGTATAACTTCTTTCCGAAGGCACTTACACTTCGGAAGACTGCTTCTTCGAAGCTTGGAGTCTTCTTTGTCTTCGGAAGCAGACTTTGTCTTCAGCTCTTTCATCAGACTTTGTCTTCGGAAGCTTTCAGACTGTCTTCAGCTCTTTCATCAGACTTTGTCTTCGGAAGCTTTCAGACTTTGTCTTCAGCTCTTGACTTCAGCTTTTGTCTTCAGAAGATGTCTTCAGCTGTTGTTCCTTAGACTCTCGGAAGATCTCTTGCTTGACTTCGGAAGCCCTTTGATGTAGTACCAAAAGTGACTATGAAGTGAATTTGGTTGCACCAGCCTTATCATGATCCAACAAACTCCCCCTAGGCTGATGCTACCAAAACTTCACTTCTCTCTTCTTCTCAAAGTTCTCAGCACCATGGAAAGTAGATGTTTATCAGTGTCTGCATTCTTTCCTGATGCGGTGCTGAGAATTTTGTACAAATCCTTGGTAGACAGCACCTCGACCCTGTCACCTTGGATTATGTGTACCCTCTGTTGTGGCCCTCTGAAAAGAGTTAGTTGATGGGAAGTATAGTCATATTCCCATCGAACTATTGGTTCCAATTCAGGACCTTCTTCCACCATCTGTAGAAAGGCTGTGCCTTTGGTGGTTGATCTTTCCTTGTCTTCCACTCTTTTCAGCTTCAACTCTTCTTCAATCTTGGCTCTTCGACTTCGTTCAGCCAAGTGGAGACCGCTGATGTGATTTCTGATGTGTGCAGCAGTCTCAGAGTTGGAGGGGTTGGAGAATGGCTTCTCTGCAAGCTTAGCAAGATCAAATCTGCTGAGATGCAGTAGAGAGGTGGCATTAAGCCTGTTGGTTTCGCCATTCTCCCTTTCCACAACAAAGTTGTGAGAAGGTTCATCGAACCTCCACTGGATTATAGCATTTCTAGGCCCAGGAGATTGACCAGAAATCCTGTCCTCTTTCCTGGTATCCAGTAGAGTCACCAACCTTCTTCTTAGTCTCTTCTCCTCAGCATTGAGGGTATCGGAGTTGAGACCAAGAAGTCTTGCAGCCTGGCCCAAGGTTTCTCTAGGCAATTCAAGAAATTTGCCTAGAGTGAGGGAGCTTGAAGAATTATCAACATAGGTGATGTTGATAAGCTCTCCCTCACAGGAGATGCTGCTCAAAGTAGTACAGTTAATGAGCCTTGTCTTCAACTCCTTTATCTCCTCGAAGGAGAGATGTTGAGGAGGTTGAGGAGACTGTCTTGGTTGTTGTTGGGTAGGCTTAGGTTTAGTGGTTTTGGGTTGAGTCTTGGGTTTTAGGATGGGTAGTTTGGGTGGTTGAGGTGATGTGGTAGGTTTGGGTATAGTTGTGGGTTGAGGGGGTGAAGGTTTCATCAGTGGGTTTCAGGTTTGATGGGAAAAGGGGTTGGTTTAGGAGAGGGTTGTGGCTGTGGTTGAGTGGCTAAGGTTGAGACTGTCCCCTGTACCCTCCTGTACATCTCCCTTCTCTTCCCCAAACGGATGTCAGCTTTGATTTCACTGACTATCCGCTGGAGTGTCCTTTCGGACATAGGTCCCACTTGCCTACCAGAGAAGCCATGTGCCCGGAGATAGTCCTTCATCCAGGCTTTGTCAGTTGACTTCTTGGTGGCAGTGACCTCCTTCTCTTCCTCCCTCTTCCTCTTCACCTTTAGCTTCTCCCTAGCAGCCTTCTTCCTTTCCTTCTCCATTTGATCCTGCTCTTTATTGTGGAGCAGCAGGATCATGTCATTGTCATGTGGAGACAGTTCAGGAAGACTGAAGCCTCTTGAGAGTAGGAATTTGATCCTCTCCTCTCTCAGCTTCAGGGCTGCCTCCCTCTGCTCTTCTCTGCCTTCTCCAAGGCCAACCTGGCTTCCCTTTCTTGTTGTAGCCTGGTTGACCTCTCCAAAGTCACCAACTCCTCTAGTGGTAGCAGGAGTATTCCTCATTGACAGCTCCAAGACTGATGAGCTGGTCAATGAGTGCTGTTCTTCTCTTCAGGTTGATTTCTTCCTGATTGGCTGCAGCTGCCTTAGAGCTGGCAGCTAGCACCTTTTCAGTTGGAAACCTCCCTTTCTTTTAGCCTTCTCAATCCTTTCTCCTCCTGAAGCTCTTCCGCAGTCAGTTTCTTTTGCCTTTGTCTTTGATGGTGCTTGACTGTGGTGGTTCTTGAATGGAGGGTTGTGATTGAGATAGAAGTTCAGCTGGTGCTTGGATTGGAGGAGTTTCAGAAGTGTCCTCCCTGCCCACCTCGGATGCTATGTCAGCAATGACATCTGTGATGGTCAGCTCCTCGGACATTTGAAACAAGCCTTCCGCAGCTTCTATTTCGGCTTCGGAAGATTTTTCTTGTTCTTCCGAGGCTTTCATATAGGCTTCGGAAGCTTCAGCTTGAGCTTCGGAAGATGAGACTGCTGCAAATTCTGTCCCATCTGTTTCAGTTGCTGGGCCATCAGTCCCCATTTCCCCTTCGAAGCTAATCTCAGGTTCCATGAAGACCTTAGGTTGACCAACTTCTTCCACAGTGGTAGAAGGTGCAGTCAGTCTTTGAAGCTCCTCAGCCCCAAAGTAAGCAAGTGTGGTGTCGGGGCTGGGCTGTTCTAGGGATGATCTCAATACAAACTTTGTGAAAAGTCTGTAGAGATCTTGAAGCATCCTTGAGTCAATCTCCAGAAAGGATTGAGATGACTCAGGTAGTGTGATTAGTTGGTGGAAATGAATTGGGTCTGTGGTTCCATAGGTGTTTGTCTCTGAACTTTCTCCCCCTTTTTGGTAGCATCATCTTGAGAGCTAGATGAGCTAGAGGAAGAAGTCATTGAGACCTGAATTGGTACATGCCTAACAGACCTCTCCGTCTGTTTCTCAGCTAGTTGAGCCTTGAGAGAGTTAATCTCAAGTTGCTGAGTGGCAGTCCTTGATTCTAAGATCCTCACCTGTGATTCCAGGTTGGAGACCTTAGAAAGCAAGTACTGAAGTGTTAGTTGCATACTACCCTCATCTTCATAAGAAGAATCACGGGGAGATGAGATAACATACCTAGTATGCTCACTCTCACCACCAGATGTGGTTTCTTGGCACCCTGGTTTCCTTTGCTCAGAGTCATCTCTTTCAGAGATGTCAATGGGCAAAGTTGCCGTAGACTCAGTCCTAATGATGTTACCACTGTCCTGAGAGCTCAGTGAGAAACTCTGAGTAGTGGCAGCTGAGTCTACATGAGTCCCCTCCACATCAGTGGGACTCACCTCAGTAGCTGGCTGCTGATGTGGGCTAGAGACAAGGGATCCCTCCTGGCTCTGTTGATCTTTCAGAGGGTGTTGTAGATCAACTTCATGGCCATGGAGAGATGTAATCTCTTCATCAGTACGGAGTAAAAGGTCAGTGAAAGAGAGGGTGGTTAGTCCTACTGACCCGGGACTTAGATCAATGTCTACAGGCATTGAGCCTTTGGTGGGGCTGTCCCTAGAAGGCTTCAAAGGGGAATGTGAAGACTCACCCTGTGGGCTTAAGGCTTGAGGTTCGGGCTCAGGGGTTTGAGACTGAGGAGGCTCAAAACCCACATTGAGGTCAAATGTGAAGGATGGTGTGACCTCCGACTGAGTGGGAGCCCATGATTCCACTCTAGTCGTTTCGGTGTGAACAGGAGGAGCTTGTTCAATCAGAGTAGATTGAACAGGGTTCGTTTGGGGTGTTTCTGATATGTAGATTTGATGGGTAAAGAAGGCTTTGGTATTGTGGTGTGTTGCTGGTGTGGGTTCATCACCTGTGGGGATAACAGGGATGTCACCAGGAGCTATGCGCTCAGTCATCGCTGGAGGTAATGGAGAGTGTACCGTCCAGTGAAGTTGGTGGACATCTTCTTCAGGATTTTGAGATGGTAGGCCTCTATGTGGAACAGGAAGAGCAGCTGCGCAGACAAGCTTGCTTGGTTCCATCTCACAGTTGATTATATGTTGAAGAAAACCGGGGATACATGAAGAATGTATCTCTGCTCAGATTGGCGATTAGGTTATTCAACACAAATCGTGAGTAGTTGAATCTGAGGCCTCTCACCAACCCATGAACTAGGCATCCTAGTTCATATGGGATTTGATCCCAACCCCTGATTTGTTGGAGAGGCAGTGTAGAACGATGTGCAGCAAGAACTTCCAATGGTAAGAGAAGTTGAACTTGTATACCGTAGATCTGCTGACATCGCCTCCATATCCCATGAGGATATA
This sequence comes from Flaveria linearis, assembly GCA_024085815.1. Lineage (NCBI taxonomy): Eukaryota > Viridiplantae > Streptophyta > Magnoliopsida > Asterales > Asteraceae > Flaveria > Flaveria linearis. The sequence continues at coordinate 2,925,471 of CM044017.1, read as the reverse complement.
GGTGCCTTCCAAGTCTTCCTTGGGGAACTCAGTAGGAGCCCCATCATCGTGAAGCTCGAGATGCTCCCTGATGATCTGTTCATTGATGACCAACTCTTGGCCACAAACTCGGGTTCTCAGGACTCGAACCCCATTCAGTACTGCAGTTTCACCATTGCTCCAAAATTCTGACATATGGTTGGAGTATACGGTGGGGTTAACTGTTAGTGCAGTGAGATAGGGGATTCGGTGAGAAAGGTGATGATTTGGGTAAAGTCGGCATCCCTTGACGAATCAAGTAATGCGACTTGGTTGTGCTGAGGGTTTAGCGCCATTGAAGAAAAGGTAAGCTTGAAATTTGGATGATTTGAGGGTTTTACAGTGAAGGGAATAGTTAGGGCTGTAAAGTGGTAAAAGAAGATGAATTTGATCAGTCAAGATTATTTAAAAGGGGAGATGAACAGTGGTAGAGGCGATGATAGGGTAACTGTTTGGGGTTACTGTGGGTGGTATGGTGGTTTACTGCGGAGAAATGATGTTGGCGGCAAGGATAATTTTAAATAATCTGACCATCAAGTACAAAATTTTTACGTTTTACAGAGTGGGGCCCAAAAGATATCCATTACAAGTAAAATCTTAACTTCCAAAGGTAAAACATTTCCGAAGGTAATTTTCTTCTGAAGGCAATTCTCTTCCGAAGCAGGATATTGTTTCCGAAGGTAAGATTGTCCTTTGAAGGAACTTTATCTTCCGAAGCAAGGCATTGCTTCCTAGGTAAAGTTGTCTTCCGAATGGAGAGTTGTATAAGTTTTGGAAGTAGATCTGATATAAAATCAATCGCTTCTTCCGAGACCACAAACTCTTCCGAGAAGAAAATTTCCATTGAGGAATTGGCTTCGGAAGATATTCAAGGATATCTTCCGAGAGTTAATTCCTCTTCGGAAGGAATTTACACTTGGAATAATTAAAAGATCTTTTGTAACGGGCTTAAATTGTATTGACACAAGACATTACTCATTTAAAAAGGTTTTTCAAAAGAGGTAGTTATTCAATGTTTATCATCCCAATTGCTGATATGAGATACTTAAATCTTTGTTCATCAAATGCCTTTGTGAACAAATCAGCATATTGTTCATTTGAGTCAACTTTGATTAACTTATCAGCTGTTTCTCATGAATATCTCTAATGAAATGATACCTGATATCAATGTGTTTTGTCTTGGAGTGCTTAACTGATTCTCAGTAATGGAGATAGCACTGTTGTTGTCAATATGGATAGGAGTAGTCATGAAGTTGAACCCATAGTCTAACATCTGATTTTGAATCCATAGCAGTTGAGCACAGCAGCTAGCAGCAGCGATGTATTCAGCTTCAGCAGTTGATGTAGAGACACAGGATTGTTTCTTGCATTGCCATGAGATAATCCTTCCACAAGAAATTGACATCCTCCTGATGTTGATTTCTTGTCAATGTTGCAGCCACCATAGTCACTGTCAGAGTATCCATAGAGATTGAAATCACTATTTCTTGGATACCAAAGACCTAGTTTAGGTGCTCCTTTGAGGTATCTGAGGATTCTCTTTGCAGCAGCTAGGTGAGACACCTTTGGAGCAGCCTGATATCTTGCACAAATGCATGTGGCAAACATGATATCTGGTCTACTTGCAGTAAGATACATCAGAGAACCAATAATTGCTCTATACTGATGTTGATCAGTATCCTCCCCCTCAAGGTCAGGGCAAAGATTATGGTTTCTGGGTATGGTGTCTTGGCTGGTTACAGTCCTTCATTTCAAATCTTTCTAAGATGTCAGAGACATACTTAGATTGACTTATGAAGAAACCCTTCCTTCATCTGTTTCACCTGGATCCCAAGGAAAAAGTCCATTTTTCCCATGGAACTCATCTCAAACTTCTGCTTCATAATGCTTTCAAAGTCCTTGCACATTTGGTCGTTTGAAGAACCAAATATGATGTCATCAACATAGACTTGTACAAGCAAAATGTCTTCTCCACTCTTTCTGATGAAAAGAGTCTTGTCAATGGTACCTCTAGTGTATCCATTCTTCAGGAGAAACTGAGACAAGGTTCATACCACAGCCTAGGTGCTTGGTGCAGCCCATATAGAGCTTTATCCAGTTTGCACACATAGTTGGGGTGCTGTGGGTCTTCAAATCCTGGAGGTTGACACACATAGATTTCCCTATCTATATCCCCATATAGAAAGCACACTTGACATCAAGTTGGTAGACTATGAAGTTCTTGGATGCAGCATAAGAAAGGAAGATCCTAACTGCCTCAAGTCTTGCAACAGGTGCAAAGACATCAGTATAATAACGATTCCTTCCTCCTGGGTGTATCCTTGAACTACTAGTCTTGCCTTGTTCTTGATAATCAAGCCTCTATCATCTTTCTTGTTCCTGAATACCCATTTAGTGCCTATGGGTACTTGACCAGATGGTAGTGGGCATAGATTCCAGACCTTTTGTCTTCTGAATTGAAGCAGCTCCTCCTGCATCGATTCAACCCAACTACTATCTTTTAAGGCATCTTCTACCTTCTTTGGTTCCATCTGAGACAAGAAGCATGAGTACAAGCAGACATTCCCATGATAAGTCTGTCTTCTTGTTCTCACACCCTCAGAGACATCCCCTATGATGTTCTCAGTTGGATGAGTGTTGTGAATCCTAAGACGAGGAATCACTTCCAGTTGCAGAGATAAGTCCCAAGTTAGACATATTCTAGATCAGGAACTGGATCACTCTGTCCAACTCTGTTTCACAGGATCACTTCCAATGAGAGACTGAATTGAATTATTGAGAAACTCATCAATGGTTGGTTGTGAAGAGTATTAACAGTTGCCTGTTCTTCAGAATACCACCTCCCTCAACTGGTGGTGTAATGGATCACCTGAAGAACTTTGAGGTTGATCAATGAGTCACTTGTTGAAGCTTCACTATTTCTTGAGATATTTACACTGTCAGATCTGTGAATAGTTGAAGCTTGTTGCCTTTCAGCTCTTGGAGAATTGGAAGAGGTCTGGGAAGCTCATATAGTTGTCTGCATCAGTTTGAGCACCTGTTCCAGCTGAAACATTCTCACAAGATGGTTTAGAATAGTTTGGAAACAATTCTAAATCAAATATACTCAGGTCATTCCCCCTAACCAAGGAGTGTGCTCATTAACAACTATGTTGGATGACTCCTCAAATTGTTGATTCTTGATATTGTATACTCTATAAGCTTTGGAGCTAGAAGAGTATCCAATAAAGATAGCATCATCCGACTTCTCAGCAAACTTTGCCAAGTTGTCCTTTGTGTTAAGTATGGTACACCTGCAGCCAAAGGACCTTAGAAAGCCAATGAACGGTGGCTCTTGTTCCATAACTCATAAGGAGTTTTTCATGGGGCTTTACTACAAGAACCTGTTCTGCACATAGCATGCAGTGCTGACTGCCTCTGCCCAGAATGTTAGAGGCAGCTTTGAATCAGCTAACATGTCCGAGCAGCCTCAATAAGTGTCCTGTTCCTCCTCTCAGCAACCCCGTTTTGTTGAGGAGTTCTGGGAGCACTATATTGTCTGGCAATCCTTTTGAGTCACAGAATGAGTCAAGAACGAAGTTCTTAAACTCAGTCCTTGATCACTTCTAATAATCTTAACTTGTGATCAATTTGATTTTCTATTTTAAGAATAAAAGATTTTAAAGTTTCAGCAGTTTCATCTTTACTTTTAAAAAGAATACCCATGTAAATCTTGTAAAATCATCAACGATCACAAGGCAGTATGTTTCCTTCCAATGCTCATTATACTTGTGGGACCAAAAAGATCCATGTGCAATAAGTGTAATGGAGTAGTGATAGAGTTAACACATTTGGATTTATGAGCTGATCTGTGTTGTTTCCCTTTCAGGCATGCAACACAGTTATCTTTGCAGAAAAATTCCTTTTTAGGCAAACCATGTACCAAGTTATTTTAACCAATTTATCATTGTTTTAAAATTCACATGACACATGCGTTATGCCATAGTGTTGACTCATCACTATCAGCTTTGGAAAGAAAGCATGATACTTCACCTATAGGAGAAGCATTGTTCATATCTAGCTTGTACATATCCCCTTTCCTGGGAGATCTGAGAAGCACCAATTCGGAGGAATTGTCATCCCTGGTCTGAGGATAAGCACTCATGTTCTGTGAAAAGCATTGATGCTTCTGGTCACAGAATGAGAAACACTTAACAGATTGTGTTCAAGCTGTTTGACAAAGTGAACTTTGTCAATGTTTATTCTGCCGTTGGATATACTTCCTCTTCCCGAAATATATCTCCGGCCTCACCTCCAAATTGGACAGGCCCTCCATCAAAGTTCTGGAATTGTTGAAGGAGAGATCTATTCCCTGTCATGTGCCTGGAGCATCCACTATCTACAATCAGATTGTTGTGCTTGTCAAATGGATGTCCCTGCACATAAGATGAGATGGTTAGTTTTGTTTGGAAGCCCAAGCCTTACAGGTCTCGGGCTCTTCCAAAGATAGTGACATAATTGAACCAAAAGATATGCAATGGGGTTCAATAGAGGTCGTTGATGAAGAAGAGTTTGGGCTGCAGCATCTTCCTTGATCTTCCAATCCATCCTTTGGTTGATCTTTGAAGATGAGCTTGTGAAGCTTTTTGCAGCATGGTCTTCTTCGAAGCTTCTCTTTTCGGAAGAAGATTTCACCACCTTTTCTTCCGAAGTAGTAGTCTTCTTCTGAGATGGTTTCAAGGGACCATTCTGGTTCTTCCGAACCTTAGAAGGTTTGGCTTCCGAAGCCATTTTCCCTTTGGAAGAAGCAGTATCTTCCGAAAGCAACTTGGCTTCCGAGACCAACTTTCCCTTTTTCATCATTTGGACCTTTTGAAGTGGTCCAACTGACAAACCTTCTCTGACTCCTTCTTTTCTAACATATTTGCATATGTGTGCTGCTGGATTGTAGTAACAATCCTTCCATGTGGGTGTGCAGACCACACATTATGCATGCAATGTTAGTCTTCTGGGAACTTGCAGGTTGCTGTTTCTTGGGTTTCTTCTCTTCATCAGCAACTTTCCCTTTCAACTCTGATCCTTCAGTAGGACAGGAGTGCTGGTAATACACTCCTTTCCTGAATCAGGAGTACCTACCACTTGAAATCGGCAGAAAGAATGAAGACACCTTTTGCTTAGGGTCAAACTTAAGCTTGGACTCTGCAACCTTCTTAGCAGTCCTTCTAGCAGCTTTAGCTCTGCTTCTTCTTGCTTTGGTGGTCAGGATTTGGTCATCACAGGTGGAGATGGGGTTTCCTCCTGTTTCTCCCCTGTGAGGCCACTATTTTGCTCCATCCTCTAGTCCAATGGAGAAGGGTCAGCAGTTGGAACCTCTTGCTCTTCAGTACCACATCTAGGTAGTCTAATAGACTCATAAGAGTGTGGTGGAGCTATTTCACTGGTTCCAACCCTTCTTTGTTTTGATAAAAACCTTTGGAATGAGAGGTTGATGCAAGAATAGTTTGGAAGCTTTGCTCAGCAATAGCTTGCTTCCTGGCATGAGCCTCAGCTGTAACTGAGCTTCAACTTCAGAAAGTTTGGAGATCAGATCTTTGATTTGAGTCTTATAATTAGTCTTTTCATGTTTAAAAGAGACACAGTTCTCTCACTCATCAATTTTCTTTTGATAGTCAGATTCAGCTCTTTTAAAGTCAGATTTTAGCACATTTAAAGACTCAACCTCAGATCTGATTTCCGAAATGTAATCCTTATAAAGTTTAACTTTAGCAATACAGGCAGCAGTACAAAGATGTTCATATACCTGATCATCATCTGTTCCGGCCATGAGTGCTTGAGCGGGAGTCACATCCTGTACCATGAAGCTCAGTCAACTTCCTGAGCAACAGCAGCTGTTTCAGTTGACTTTTCTTCATGCTTGGGGCAGTGGGATGTGTGGAGGCCTGTGGGGTTCCCGGGTGTGTTCTTGGGAGCCTTGCATTCCCTAGCAAGTGACCAAGTTGGTTGCAGTTGTAGCACCTTGCTTTGCTCTTATCAAACCCAAACTTGCTGTTGACTGGGTTTTGAGGGAATTGCCTTCCAGTTCTCTTGAAGAACTTCTTCGCTCTGTAAGTTAAAAGAGCCATCTGCTGGACAATATCCATGTACTCCACATCATCTGGACTGAAGCACTCAAGATCATCAAAGCAGTATTGAAAATCACCAGAGTGTCCACTTCCAGAGACAAGGCACAACCGTCCTGAAAGGATGTGTTGAACCTTTGAGACTTTGGAGTCTCAGGTAGAGTAATGAAGGGTCCAGTATGTGAGTTGTCAGGGTAGCATAGCAAGGGATGCTGTGGTTCTATGCTTTCCCTTTCAACCACATGAAGGGCTGAACTCAGTTGGTTATTGGAGTGATCAGAGGAGTTCTGCATGTTCATCTCCATCTGAAATGCACTTAGGATACCATACAACTCTGTAAGAGAAAGAGTCTTAAGGTCCGAAGTTCTCTTGATGACAACACAGTATGAGTCCATATTTAGGAAGAGAAGACATGAACTTCCTAACTATGTCTCTGTTCTCAAGAGCTACTCCAATATCCGCCAGAGTATTACTAGCTCACATACCTGAAGTATTATTGAGTCAACGGTCTCACCAGCCTTGAAAGTAAGTTCCAAACTGTGCTTCAAGAGATCTTTCTTGTTCTCTTGAGTTTCCTTGGATCCTCATACATCAGCTTCAAAGCTTCCCATAAATCTTTAGCTGTCTTGCACTTCTTGAAGCGTCTATAGACGGAGTGGGGAAGAGCAGTTTGGAGACAAGTCATAGCCCTTTGATCTAGCTCTATTCTCTTTCTATCTTCCTCTGAGTAATCATCAACACTTTTGGAATGATGCGATTACCAGTGGCAGATGTAGTGCTTGGTATGAAAGGACCATTGACAATGGAGTCCCACATCCTTGAATCTTGACACTTGATGAAGCCTTCCATCCTGATACACCATGTGTCAAAGTCTTCAGGGTGATCATGGGGGACTTGGTCAAGGTACCAGTTTCCATATCAGCTTGGAGAGAGCAGCCATTTGAGTGAGTGGATTGTGGTGAGGAGTGAAAAACAGTTGATTAGGATGGTAAGATCTCACAATCAAGAGCCTGGAGCTCTGATACCAATTGCAGGATCGATTTAGGGTGGTTTCTCTCTCAACTCACTCGTGAATCAACACTCGGCAAGCAGTCTTTAGGAAGAGTTGATCACAATATAACAAGTAACAAGCAGTAAGAAAATTAAACAGCAAGTAATTTTCAAGGTACTTTTTTATATTGCTTCTCAACTCAAAGGATTACAAGACACTTGGACTCAAATCGCTTATCTAAAGAGTTACAGGGAGAAGATATATATAATACTACCTACAGCCGGAATACTTGATTCTAGCTGGACACCTCTAACCTTACATCTATACTACAAGACTCTAGGTGAGGTCTTTCAGACATTTTGCCTGAGAGTGGGTAGTCAGGACATGTCCCTGACTTACCCATGCTGCCAACTAAAGTTGTAACGTGTACTATCATCAAAAGGTGAGCAGTAGAATAAAGTATGGTCAACAATATGGCTTTCGAGGAAAAACCATACTGTGTCAGAGGTCCGATGCGGTGACAAGACCATACTTTTATCTGCTGGACATAGCAGTGTCTTCCGAAGGATAAAGTGCTTCGGAAGTATAACTTCTTTCCGAAGGCACTTACACTTCGGAAGACTGCTTCTTCCGAAGCTTGGGTCTTCTTGTCTTCGGAAGCAGACTTTGTCTTCAGCTTTCATCAGACTTTGTTCGGAAGCTTTCAGACTGTCTTCAGCTCTTTCATCAGATTGTCTTCGGAAGCTTTCAGACTTTGTCTTCAGCTCTTGACTTCAGCTTTTGTCTTCAGAAGATGTCTTCAGCTGTTGTTCCTTAGACTCTCGCGAAGATCTCTTGCTTGACTTCGGAAGCCCTTTGATTCGTACCAAAAGTGACTATGAAGTGAATTGGTTGCACCAGCCTTATCATGATCCAACAGTTTATGTTAAGTTTTGCCTAGAATCAGTGAGCATGTTTTAGAACTAGGCATTATGATGTTTGGGACTTGGACTATGAATAGACACATGAACAGGTTACTAATACGTCTGAAATTTGCCTTAGAAATATGTCTGAATTTTGGACTTAGAATAAATTATAAGTTTGATGAGTCCAATAGTGTTTATTACGTCCAACAGGACTCATGAGTTTCACAGTACCCATGAGTCTGAAAACTAAGTAAAAAGGTGAAAAGTCTGAATTCTGGTCGTATGACCAAAATATTTCTAAGTATGGGATGTTACGACAATAATGCTCATACGCGCACAACAGGGTGGTCGTATGACCAGATGATATTCTAAGTGTAGGATGAAAAGTCCAATAGGGCTTATACGCCCAGCAGTGCTCTTACGCCTAACAGGGCTCATACGCCCAACAGGGTCATACGCCCAAGGGGCTTATAAGCCAACAGGGCTCAAACGTCCAGAACACTTAGAATTTTTACAGAAATTTTCTGGAAATCTGATATGGGATTTTGACCAGGGTTGACTGGGTTAATAATATGATGTTGTCATGCATGAAATGAGGTAAAATGATTAACCCTTGATTTTTGTTACTGATTTTACTATCAGTATTTTATTATTATTAACAATATTATTTTTATTTTAATATTGTTAAGTATGTACTTGCATAACGAAGAATGACTAAGATTTAACGAAGAGCATAATCATTACTAAAGTAAAAATTAATGATAATGAGAAATGGAACGTAAAGTAAAGATAATGAAAGGGGGAAACATGATGAATGAATGCATGCATAATAAATGAACGAATTAACGTAAGAAAGGCTTGCAAGCAAATGAATGGAGGTGCACACCCCTGGCAGTGTTAGCTCAACTGTGGCGGGTTAGCTACCCGAAGGATGCACACAGGTCAATCTTTAAGATTGATAATGATGTTGAGCAACTTTGTGTTGCAACAGACTCGGTTAGCAGGCAATCCGTGGGGTGCCACTGAGGTGAGCAACTATGGGTTGCAACAGACTGGCTAACATATTGAAATGAGGTGAGCAACTACGTGTTGCAACAGACTCGGTTAGCAGGCAATCGTGAGATTGCCACTGAGTGAGCAGCGTGTGCTGCAACAGACTTGGCTAACATATGATAGAATGAAAGAATGTAATGTGAATGTATGAATGCAAATGAATGAACGTACGAAGGATGTAATGAACATATGAATGAAAGAAATGATCGTACGTATGAAATGATGTATGAATGTATGTAATGTATGAAAATGAAAGTAAGATATACGAATGGAAGAACTAATATGAAAGAAAGAATACGATGTAAACGATGAACGACACCTAACGAAAGTTAATGATAATGAACGACGAAGATATATAATATTATCTGTGTACGTACTTGTGTGACCGCATATGAGTAAAGAAAGGTTTTCCTTGAGACGAAAAGCAAAGTATTTTAAATTATAAAACTAGAACTCACTCAGCAACGCTGACTTTATGTATTTTCAGTTGGCAGGTAACAGGTTGCTGAGGATGGCACACGGTGATGGCTACTTGGCGAGCAAGAAGACTGACACCATTTATGTTTTGACACACTGTTGTTTTGTAATTCAGGCAACTAATTATTTTGTGAATCCTAAACTAGAATGTATTGCTCAGCAAAGGTTTAAAATGATGAAGCGATTTTTGTTAAAATTAATTCCGCTGCTTTAATTTATAATATATGAATGTTTTATGTTGTGAATGACCAACTGTGAGGTGCCCGGGAAGGGGGGCCTTACAAGTGGTATCAGGCTAAAGTTTAAGTAAACGGGTAAATTTACAAAAAAAATAAACCTCAACTTAAACTGAGAATGGGACGGAAAGAGGGATGTCAGCCCGAGTAGCCATGTGCCATCAGGTATTGCTTTCTTAAAAATTAATCAATGTATGTGCGTGTGCTATGTGATTTATGTGTTCTTAGTAGATTTAGTTACTGATGTAGTCAGGATAGGAAATGCTTGGGGTGTGAAGAGTAAAGTAAGTGGCTAATCACAACTGGCCACTGTAGTTGGGACTTACTATACTTGACATAAACTGGGTGTTTCCTTGAATGACTGTTTTAGTGTTTGAATCTTATAGTGCATAGGAAAATGGCTGGGAAGAAACCTTCTAAGGCTGCTAGAGGTAGAGGTCGTCCGCGTACGACTAGGAATAGTACTAAAGCTCCTGAGACGGCTCCTGTGAACCCTGAGGTTCCTGACCGGAATGAAGAAACAGAGAATGCTAGTCTGAATGCCTCAGCTAGGGAGGCGATTGCTGATGAGGTACACCAGGTCCTACAGGCAGTTATGCCATCTGTAGTGACCGATGTTATTTGAGCTATAAGGAACGAGGAAAGGAAGGAAAAAGAGGACAGGAGAGGGTCGACTGAAAAGGAGAGCAAGGAAGAAGAGGAACGACCAGATCCTGAGATAGTAATATCTGATGAGGAAAGAGATGATGTAGTAGGGGTGACGACCAAGGGGTGCAGTTACGGGGCATTTCAGAGGTGCACGCCCCCGACTTTCGATGGCAATGGCACTGCTGCAACCGCTCAACGATGGGTAAGGGAGATGGAAGCGGTACTCGAGATCAGCGAGTGCCGTGAGGATCAGAAGGTGAAGTTTGCCACCCACTCCTTTACTGACTCAGCACTATGCTGGTGGGACAATATTGTCCAAGCTGAGGGTTCCAGGGCCATCAGGAAAATGAAGTGGTCCGAGTTGAAGAAGCTAGTAATTGAGGAATTCTGTCCTCACAAAGAACTTGATAAGATCGAGAGGGATTTCCTGCAACTCGAGGCAGGAACCATGACACACCAGCAATACACTACCAAATTCAATGAGATGGTGAGGCTGGTGCCGGATCAGGTGACACCAGTATCTCGAAAGATTAACCGGTACATTCAGGGACTGCCAGCTGACATCCGTAGGCACTTGATTACTGCCCGACCGAGCACCTTTAGGTCGGCAGTAGACTTAGCTGGAAGGCTCTATGACGAGAGGGAAGTGATGGTGGTGGAGGCAAAGAAAGCCGGTGGTGCTAACCGGAACTGGAATGGGAAACGGTTCGGGCGTGGTGGCTTTACCCCGAATAACAAGAAGGCTAGAAGGGATGACCGTAGGGTGGGGTCACCAAGCTCGGGACCCAAAAGGTGTGACAAGTGTGGTAAGGAGCACGGTGGTGAGTGTAGATGGGGGTTAAACGTCTGTTTCAGGTGTGGGAAATCCGGTCATATGGCTAGAGACTGTAAGGCTGCGAGGTGTTTCAACTGCGGTGAAGTGGGGCATATGAGTAAGGATTGCAAGAAGTCGAGGGCCGAGAGTTCAGGGGAAAGAAGATGGCGGGACTGAGGGCAGAAGACAAGTGCCAGAGCTTTCACTATGACCAGGGAGGAGGCTAGGACGGACCCCGATGTTGTGTCAGGTACGTTTCTAGTAAATCAAACTCTTGCTTCTGTGTTATTTGATTCTGGTGCTAGTAAGAGTTCATTTCTGCTACTTTCTGTGCTAAATTGCCTGTTAGTAGTAAATGCATTGATGAGCCCTTTGAAGTAGAAACCGCTATTGGTAAGTCCACTAGAGTACTGATGTGATAGAGGACTGTGCCATAGAGTTAGAAGGTCATAGGTTTGCTGCTAGATTACATGTGATGCCCCTAGGTGGATTTGATGTAGTACTAGGGATGGATTGGTTGGCAACCTATGAAGCGAATATAGTATGTCGAAAGAAGATGATTAGATTGACGGCATCTGACGGAAGTCTGGTGACAATATACGGTGATCGGGTAACGATGATTCCGAAGGTGATTTCGATGGCGGTGGCGGGGAGTGCATGAGGCGTGGGGCAACGCCTACCTATGTTATGTGAAGGATGTGGAAACGCCAACACCACAACTATCCGACGTTCCGGTTGTGTGCGAGTTTCCAGATGTGTTCCCGGAAGACTTATCGGGATTGCCACCTGACCGCGAAATTGAATTTCAAATTGACTTAATACCGGTGCCCAACCTGTCGCCAAGGCATCGTATCGATTAGCTCCTACGGAGATGAAGGAGTTGATGGAGCAACTGCAGGAGTTGCTTGACAAGGGCTTCATTAGACCGAGTATCTCTCCTTGGGGTGCTCCGGTCTTGTTTGTGAAGAAGAAGGACGATAGCATGAGAACGTGTATCGACTACCGTGAATTGAACAAATTAACAATAAAGAATTGGTATCCGTTACCGAGGATTGATGACTTGTTCGACCAGCTCCAGGGTGCCAGTTGGTTCTCGAGGATAGGTCTTCGATCTGGCTACCATCAATTGAAGGTAAAGGAGCAGGACATTCCTAAAACAGCTTTTCGTACGCGTTATGGACACTATGAGTTTCTCGTTATGTCATTTGGTCTAACTAACGCGCCAGCTGCTTTTATGGACTTGCTGAACTGAGTGTGTCGGCCAATGTTAGATAAATCAGTGATTGTGTTCATCGATGATATCCTGATTTATTCGAGGAGCGAAGAAGAGCATGCCGGTCACATTCGGGAAGTATTGGAGACTTTGAGGAGGGAGAAACTGTACGCTAAGTTCTCCAAGTGTGCCTTCTGGTTATGCGAGGTACAATTTCTGGGTCACGTGGTAAATGCAGAAGGAATATGGTGGACCCAGCAAAGGTTGAGGCTGTGATGCAATGGAAATCACCAAAGACGCCATCCGAGATTCGTAGTTTTTAGGATTGGCGGGCTATTATAGGAGATTCATTCAAGACTTTTCGAAGATAGCCTCACCTTTGACAAAATTGACTCGTAAGGACGTGAAATTCGTGTGGGGTCGAGAACAGGAGACGGCTTTTGAGGAGTTGAAGGCAAGACTAACACAAGCTCCTGTTTTGACTTTGCCCGAGGGAAATGAAGACTTAGTGGTCTATTCGGATGCATCTTATTCTGGGCTAGGTTGTGTGTTGATGCAACGTGGAAAGGTGATAGCCTACGCATCTCGACAGCTGAAGACCCACGAAGTCAACTATCCTACACACGATCTAGAATTAGCTGCGGTGGTTTTTTGCGTTGAAGATTTGGCGGCACTATCTATACGGGACGAAGTGCACAATCTTCACTGACCACAAAAGCTTGAAGTACTTCTTCGAGCAGAAGGACCTAAACATGAGGCAGAGGCGGTGGTTGGAGCTGATAAAAGATTATGACTGCGAAATCCATTACCATCCGGCAAGGCCAACGTGGTGGCCGATGCCCTTAGCCGAAAAGAAAGGCCTGAGCCGATCGGGTAAAGGCATACCAGCTAATTATGACCTCAGATGTAATGACTCAGGTTAAGGAGTTTCAAGACGAGGCTTTGAAAGAAGATCGTCTTAACTCTGAAAGGATGAGAGGTCTAGTTATGGAATTGGGTGAGAACACTCTTGGTGTTAAGACTCGATTTGGACGAATGTGGATTCCTCGATACGGGGATCTACATGGTAGAATTATGGACGAGGCCCATAAGACCCGATACTCCATTCACCCCGGTGCTACCAAAATGTACCATGATATGAAGAAAGACTATTGGTGGCCGGGTATGAAACGCGACGTAGTGGAGTACGTAAGTAAGTGCTTGACTTGCTTACAAGTGAAGGCGGAACACCAGAAGCCCTACGGGAAGATCCACCGTTGGATATACCCGAGTGGAAGTGGGAACACATCACATGGACTTCATCACGAAGTTACCACGTACCCCAAAGGGTATGATGCCATATGGGTGATAGTTGACCGCTTGACAAAGAGTGCCCACTTCCTACCGATCCGCGAAACGTACTCATCTGAAAGATTGGCGGATCTGTTCATCAAGGAAATTGTAGCTCGTCATGGTGTACCGATGTCTATTTGTCTGATCGCGACACCCGGTTTACCTCTAAGTTTTGGAAGAGATTTCACGATGCAATGGGGACGAGACTACACATTAGTACAGCATATCACCCTCAGACATGCTTCGGCGTGCGTGATCGATTTTGGAGGAAGTTGGGACGACCACCTGCCGTTAGCAGAATTCTCGTACAACAACAGTTATCATGCCAGCATTGGCATGCCACCTTACGAGATGCTATACAGTAGGAGATGTAGGACGCCCGTATGCTGGGGAGACATTGGGCAGAAAGAGTTAGGAGGTGTTGAGGTGGTCGAAGCTACGACTTAAAAGTGGAAAAGATCAAGGCCTTCATGAAGGCGGCGAAGATAGGCAAAAGTCGTATGCTGACAAGAGGCGAAGACCGATAGAGTTCAAGGTTGGTGACCGAGTTATGTTGAAGGTCTCACTTTGGAAAGGAATCATTAGATTCAAGAAAAGAGGTAAGCTAACCCCGAGATACATAGGACCTTTCCGAATTGTCGCACGAGTAGGAGAGGTGGCCTATCGACTTGAACTGCCGGATGAGTTAAGTGGAATTCATCCCACATTCCATGTATCTCATCTGAGAAAGTGCTTAGCTGATGAAGACATGGCTGTACCACTGGAGGATATCGAGGTGGATGAGCGGCTCAACTACGTGGAGCAACCAGTGGCAATCATTGATCGTAAGGAGAAAAGGTTAAGGAATCAGGTGGTTCCTCTTGTGCGTGTACAGTGGAAGCACAGGAAGGGATCCGAGTCTACGTGGGAGACTGAAGAAGAAATGAGACAACACTACCCACTTGTTTGAGGAATAACAGGTTTCGGGACGAAACCTATATAAGGGGGGGTGGACTTGTAACACCCGTATATTTCTTTTAAGAAATAAAAGAATAAAAGAGAAAGAAAATGGGGGAAAAGAAAGTCAACCCCAAAGTTGAGGGACCAAAAGTGTAAAGATGATAAAAATCTTGAAAAGTTGGTGTAAAAGAAGGTATGGCCGCCCATAACCCCTGCACACTTCTTTGCATTCGGTTTTTAGAGAGAGAAACAGCAGGGACTTCGATTCTTAGAGAGAGAAAGAAGAAGAAATCGGATTCAAGGTAAGAATTGGTATTTTTAAGTTGTGTTTTGGCTAAGAAACCGAGAATGCATGTTCTTATGTGTGTGTGTTTGTGTTCGGTTGCACTGTGTGTGTGTGTGTTTTAGGTGTAGAAACGACTGGGAAGTTAAGGAAGGGATATCAAAACCCGAAGACAAACTAAGGTGAGTTTCTAGACCCCATTTTTACCTGTTTTAAACGTTTGTGGGTTGAAAATGCATGTATATATGTTTTTATGAATTTGGGTATAATACCCGTATGATATGAATGTATGTATGTTTATGTTTATGTTAAGTTTTGCCTAGAATCATGTGAGCATGTTTAGAACTAGGCATTATGATGTTTGGGACTTGGACTATGAATTAGACACATGAACAGGTTACTAATACGTCTGAAATTTTGCCTTAGAAATATGTCTGAATTTGGACTTAGAATAAATTATAAGTTGATGAGTCCAATAGTGTTTATACGTCCAACAGGACTCATGAGTTCCACAGTACCCATGAGTCTAAAAACTAAGTAAAAAGGTGAAAAGTCTGAATTCTGGTCGTATGACTAGAAAATATTTCTAAGTATGGGATGGTACGACCAATAGTGCTCATACGCCCAACAGGGTGGTCGTATGACCAGATGATTATTCTAAATGTAGGATGAAAAGTCCAATAGGGCTTATACGCCCAGCAGTGCTCTTACGCCTAACAGGGCTCATACGCCCAACAGGGCTCATACGCCCAAGGGGCTTATACGCCCAACAGGGCTCAAACGTCCAGAACACTTAGAATTTTACAGAAATTTTCTGGAAATCTGATTTATGGGATTTTGACCAGGGTTGACTAGGGTTAATAAATAATGATGTTTCATGCATGAAATGATGGTAAATGATTAACCCTTGATTTTGTTACTGATTTTACTATCAGTATTTTATTATTATTAACATATTATTATTATTTTAATATTGTTAAGTATGTACTTGCATGACGAAGAATGACTAAGATTTAACGAAGAGCATAATCATTAATAAAGTAAAATATTAATGATAATGAGAAATGGAACGTAAAGTGAAAGATAATGAAAGGGGGAAACATGATGAATGAATGCATGCATTAATAAATGAACGAATGAACGTAAGAAAGGCTTGCAAGCAAATGAATGGAGGTGCACACCCCTGGCAGGTGTTAGCTCAACTGTGATGCGGGTTAGCTACCCCGAAGGATGCACACAGGGTCAATCTTTAAGATTGATAATGAGGTGAGCAACTTTGTGTTGCAACAGACTCGGTTAGCAGGCAATCCGTGGGGTTGCCACTGAGGTGAGAAACTATGTGTTGCAACAGACTTGGCTAACATATTGATAATGAGGTGAGCAACTACGTGTTGCAACAGACTCGGTTAGCAGGCAATCGTGAGATTGCCACTGAGGTGAGCAGCCGTGTGCTGCAACAGACTTGGCTAACATATGATAGAATGAAAGAATGTAATGTGAATGTATGAATGGAATGAATGAACGTACGAAGGAATGTAATGAACATATGAATGAAAGAAATGATCGTACGTATGAAATGAATGTATGAATGTATGTAATGTATGAATGAATGAAAGTAAGATACATACGAATGGAAGAACTAATATGAAAGAAAGAATACGAATGTAAACGATGAACGGCACACTAACGAAAGTTAATGAATGAACGACGAAGATAATAATAATATTATCTGTGTACGTACTTGTGTGACCACATATGAGTAAAGAAAGGTTTTCCTTGAGACGAAAAACAAAGTATTTTAAATTATAAAACTAGAACTCACTCAGCAACGCTGACTTTTATGTATTTTCCAGTTGGCAGGTAACAGGTTGCTGAGGATGGCACACGGTGATGGCTACTTGGCGAGCAAGACTGACACCCATTTATGTTTTGACAACACTGTTGTTTTGTAATTCAGGCAACTAATTATTTTGTGAATTCCTAAACTAGAATGTATTGCTCAGCAACAGTGTTTAAAATGAATGAATGGATTTTGTTAAAATTAATTCCGCTGCTTTAATTTATAATATATGAATGTTTTATGCTGTGAATGACCAACTGTGAGGTGCTCGGGAAGGGGGGCCTTACAATATGTGGTATTTATGTATGGATGTATATGTGTATGTGTATTATGTATGTTGAATTGTGATTAAAATGGATGTATATGTGTATTTGTGTATGGATGTATATGTGTATATGTTCAATTGAGAATAAAATGGATGTATATGTATATTTTTGTATGAATGTATATGTGTAATTTGTGTATGAATGTGTATGTGTATATATTAGAATGTATGTATATGTTTGTATGGATGTATATGTGTATGTATATGTGTATTTATGTATGGATATATATGTGTATGTGTGTATGTATGTTAATTGAGATTAAAATGGATGTTAAATTATGATTAAAATGGATGTATATGTATATGTGTTGGATGTATATGTGTATTTATGTATGGATGTATATGTGTATGTGTATATGTATGTTGAATTGTGATTAAAATGGATGTATATGTGTATTTGTGTATGGATGTATATGTGTATGTGTGTATTATGTTAAATTGTGATTAAAATGGATGTATATGTGTATTTATGTATGGATGTGTTAAGATATTTAATATTTGTTTGTAAACACAGTTATGACGATTGATAAGAATTGGACTACTTTAGAAAATAAATTTTCTAAAGAATATCTGATTGGTCTTAAAGCATTCATGGAAAGGTGTAAGAATTATCGAATGGCCAAAATAAAGCTCGGTGTCCGTGTGTAATAATTGCAATAACAGTTATTGGTTTCCTCTTCCAATAATAGAGCGCCAACATAATAATGGTTTTTTCCGATTTTACAAAACGTGGACGCATCATGGTGAATCATATGTTCCGTCACCGGTAGTTCCAGTCATACCTCAAACAACAGACCCAATACATGATTTTATTAACGATGTTCGTCAGGAGAATGTCCCACAAGAGGACAACACATACGATGACGACGAGCCAATGAACACAACAAATACACCAAGTGATACAAATGATGAACTTGCTGAATTACTGAAACTTGCCAACACCGAACTATACCCTGGTTGTCACAGGATGTCTTCATTGGATTTTTGGCAAAACTGAGTCACATGAAGGCCATCAATAAATGGACGGATACATCGTTTGACCAATTGTTAGAATTTCTAAAAACTGCATTTCCGCTTGCTAAAATCCCACCGTCAAACTATGAAGCCAAGAAGATAATGAAGAAAGTTGGGTTAGGATATGAATCGATCCACGTTTGTAAGAACGACTATTGTTTATTTTGGGGGAAGGATAACAAAGATTTGCAAAAATGTCCAATATGTTATGAAAGTAGATGGAAGGACGCAAACACTAAGGGGAAGAAAGTTGCCAACAAGGTTATGCGTTACTTTCCATTAATTCCTAGATTAAAGCGTATTTATAGCTCAAGACACACTGCAAAGCATATGACATGGCATGCTTCTGGACGTTGCACGGAAGATGGTAAGTTACGTCACCCGGTGGATGGTACATCATGGAAAAAATTTGATTCAATGTATCCTGATTTTGCCAAAGAACCTAGAAATGTCAGATTAGGGTTGGCTGCTGATGGCTTCAATCCATTTGGGAACATGAGTACGTCGTATAGCATGTGGCCGGTAATATTGACAACATACAATACGCCGCCATGGTTATGTATGAAAGAGTCTTCATTCATGCTGACGTTATTAATCCCTGGCCCTAAATCACCTGGGAAGGACATTGATGTTTTTAAGACCATTGATTGATGAATTGAAAAGTCTTTGGTCGGACGGAGTCGTGACAAAAGATGCGGTTACAAACACTTTCTTCACATTGCGTGCAATGCTTTTATGGACTATCAATGATTTCCCTGCTCGTAGTAGCTTGTCTGATTGGAGTGGGCAAGGTTACTTTGCATGCCCAACATGTAAGGAAGACACTTCATCTGTTCATGTATTGGGAAAAACTGCTTATGTTGGGCATAGAAGATGGTTACCAACAAATCATAAATGGAGGAAGGACAAGTCATTCAATGGTAAGAACGAGACTAGACGTCCTCCTAACAGGAAAACTAATGATCAGATTTTGGAACAACTTAATAAATTTCCGCCCCGTATTTATGGGAAACATGTTCAGTTTGGTGGTAAGAAGAGAAAACGTGATTCCGATGTTGAATTGAATTGGACCAAGCGTTCTATTTTCTTCGAGCTTGAATATTGGTCTTCAATTCAACTAAAACATAATTTGGATGTCATGCATATCGAAAAGAATGTGTGCGAGAGTTTGTTGAATACGTTGATGATGAACAAGGAAAAATCCAAAGACACTAATAAGGCAAGAATGGTGTTAGAACAATGGAACATTCGACGTGACTTGTGACTTATAGATAACGGTCGCGGTAAGCTCTCAAAGCCTCATCCCAAGTTCTCTTTCTCAAACGCCGAAAGGAGTCTTTTTTGTCAATTCATTAAGGAAGTAAAACTACCTGATGGCTTTGGCTCTAACTTTAAACATAAGGTAACCGATAATGATACCCAAATAACGGGGATGAAATCACATGATCATCATATAATGATGCAACGGTTGCTTCCGATTGGTGCTCAAGCGTACTTGGATAAAAACATTTCAACACCAAATAATGAGATGTGCTTATTCTTTAAGCAACTTTGTGCTTGAAACTTGATGTCATCTGACATGCAAGATGCTGAGGAGAAGTTGATTAAAATTTTGTGTTCTTTCGAGCAAATATTTCCTCCGTCATTTTTGACATAATGATTCATTTGGTTATGCATTTACCTGAGGAGGGCATTCAAGGTGGGCCAGTTTATATGAGGTGGATGTATCCATTGAAAGATACATGAAAAAGCTGAAAAATTATGTTAGAAATAAGGCTAGGCCCGAAGGTTCCATTGCGGAGGGGTATGTCGCAGATGAAGCCTTAACTTTCTGTTCAAGGTATCTTGACGGTGTACCGACGAGATTTAATCGGCCGGACAGAAACGAAGACGCCCCAGTTCCCACACGTGGTTTTATGTCTTCCAATCGCTATGCACACCTATCAGCAAGGGGGTTGATAAAAAAGTGGATGGTGTGCTTTGGCAAATCTAAATTGGTTTGTCCTTAACAACAGCTCCGAGATCGAAGAATACAAAGAGTAAGTATTTTCTATTTCGGTTGTGTTTTCGTAAGTTATCTTTATAGTGATTATTATTAACGCAAGTAACATTATTTATAGTGAATTTATTACTCAAATGCCGCATGGAACTGACTTGGAAGTAAATTTTCCTAACTGGTTTAAACAGAAGGTAAACTCATTTATGTATACAACCGATTATACAACCGATTATACAAATTTTCCTAATTTTCTCTTATTTTAAATAGATCAACCGTCGGCGAGTAATGATGAATCTAGTGTTAGTCCTCAGTTATTTGCTTTAGCAAATGGACCACGACATGCAAACTCTTACACCGCTTGTATAGTTAACGGTGTGAGATTTGTAGTTCATAGCCGAGAAGTACGCCGTACAACTCAAAAATAGCGGCATCTCAACACTGGTCAAGATGGAACAAAGTATTACGGTTTGTTGAAGAGATTCTGGAGCTAGGCTATCTAGACCGTTGTAAGGTTGTGTTGTTTCGATGTAAATGGTTTAAAACTAATAACAACAAACTTTTGTGTCATTAAGAATAACATAACCAGTATTTCTACCCAAACTGAATGGTTTACAAATGACAATACATTCTTGCAACACAAGCAGAGCAAGTTTTTTATCTTGACGAACCGTCTAAAGCCAGTCAAAGAGTTCAATCAATCAGACATTGGAAGGTGTCCAAGAGGTGAATCATCGGAAGATTTGGGACCGAGATATTATAATGGAAAATAACGAAGCAGATTTAATTCATGGCAACACTTCATCTAAGCTTTTGTTGTCTGCTGACTTAGATAATTTAACTATGATGGTATGAGTAGAGATGAAGCTACAGAAGTCGATGTTTCCCTTGAGCATGTCAATGCAGAGGACGAGACATATGAAGATACGGATGAGGGTGAAGACAGCGATGCAGACAAAGCTGTTGACGTTTCTGATAATTCAGATGATGAATTAGACGAATTTAATAATGATTGTGGAGAAGATTCTTATCACACCGATGAATCCGATTGATTGTAATTTTTAATTTTAACCGAATCATTTATTATGTTTGATCTATTATGTTTGAATTGTTTTTTTCAATTGAGTGTTTAGCTAATGATTCAATTGCGATATATTTGTATACTTATATAATCTTTTTTTACAGATGGCAGACGTGGCCCGAGGTCACGGTGGGGATACCTATGGCCGTGGTCCACCTGTGTGGGTCCTCCGATGATGATCGATCGTGGCAGCCTCCACGACAGTGCGAGGTCAGTGATGACTCCGGCAGCGGCAGCGGACGAGGTATGATGAATTTTTTATACTATTATCTTTTAAAATAAAAATATATAATTTACATAGAATTTTTTATACTTTATCAATTTGTAGGACAAGGCAAGCGTGGAAAGACCACGCTTCAAGGTATGCGAAAGAGAAATCCACAAGGAAATTTGCTCACAATTGAATTTGAGCAAGGTACGCATGACACCTACAAACCTGTGGGTGTCAATCAGGCGACCTTTGCTTCACTGGTTGGCACACTCGTTGACAGATTTCCTCAAAACTACAAGAGCTGGAAAAAGATACCTGCAGAGTTGAAGGCGGCTATCTGGCCTGACTTACAGGTTAAGTTTTTGATAATTAATTCAGTGATTAAATATATATACACTAAGCTATTTGTTTTCATAATTGTAGATGTATTTTGATATGACTCCCACGAAGGCCTGAGGGCAGGCATTGAGAAATATGCTGCAAACCGGTATAAAGATCACAAATACCGGTTCAAGCAAAAGCATTTTAGCAAATAGGCGGGGAGGACAGGGTTGATATTTCTGATGTTGTGCCACCTGATATGCAAGAATCTGAAGGAAAGGCTATGTGGATTACTACACTTCTCCTGAAGTCAAGGCTCGGTCTGTAACCAACAAGTCCAACAAAGGGAAGCAGACGATCAAGGGACATGGCAGCCGGACATCTTTAGCCCAATGTCGTTATATGTTTGTAAGTTGTTTTAATCTAATGTGTTTATAACTTGTTTTATGTGTTTGTAAGTTACTTTTATATTAGTATATAACTATATAATGTGTTTACAGCGGGAAGAAGGTTCTGATGAATCTGGGAGTGCCATATTAGCATATCGTTGCTTCTATACCGATTCAAGCGGTAATTTCTATCAACCTGAACCCGCTGCATACTATGTAAGTAATGTACATGTCTTACAATTTTGTAAAAATAAAGTAATATATAACATCATCATATATATAACATTGTTTATTTTTTGTAAACTATAAAGGAGCAAATGGTCGCGCTTCAACAAAACATCTAGAAATGTCAGAGAAACAGATCATGCGCTAGGTGTTGGGGGAGCGGCCCGGGTGGGAACGTGGCATCGGTCCAATACCGAGCGTGCCTTCACAACCCCCACCTCCACCCATAGAACAGATCAGCGGATGTTCTCACAATCTGAGGTTGAGGAGATGATAGCAGCGAGACTGACCAGTGAGCAAGAACAATGGCAGTCCCAGATGATGGCTAATATGATGGCACAAATGCAAAGTCAATTCCAAAGCCAAGTCCAGAGCGTCTTGAAGAGAAGTGGTCATTCTCAACAAAATGATGAAGATGAAGAAGAGATGATGTGGGGGTCGTCATAGGATGTTGAGTTGACGCTTGTTATGAATATTTTAAAATATTTGTTTGTATAACTTTTAACTTATTACATTTGGACAATTTTTGGTTTATATGCTATGTTTTGCGATTAGTTTGATGGTTTTGATAGTGTGTACTGATTTGGAACAGCAGGTTGGGTTTGGTACCCAGAAAATCTGGGTGGATTGCTGCAAATGCAGCAAAACTATTAAAAAAGAGAGTTCTTTTTTGCGGCGATAAATCGTCGCAAAAAAAGGGAAAATTATATTAAATGTTTGGCCGCAAAAAAGATTTTGGTCAAAATCTTTGCGGCGATATATCGTCGCAAAAAAGAACAAATTATGTTGAAAAATTCGCCGCAAAAAAGTTTTTGGTCAAAATATTTGCGGCGATATATCGCCGCAAAAAAACCTTTCGTCGCAAAAAAGATCGTCGCAAAAGATTTCTATCCGAATTTCCCCTTTTTTTTAATAAGTGGAGCCCACAAAATAACTCGTCGCATATTCCGTCGCAAATAACATTTTGCGACCAATCTTTTACGGCGACTTTTTGCGACCAAATTTTCGTCGCAAATGATTTATTGCGACGACAATTAGTTTTTTGCGACGATAAATATCATCGCAAAAAGGCTTTTTTCTTGTAGTGATATTGTTTGTGAGATAAAATAGGAGAGAGCATTTGACTAGTATACGACTACATAACCACAACATGTGTCATAATTAAAACAAACGGTGCGCGTACTAATACAGTTGTAATAGTTCTACACTTAACCTTAAGTCATGAATTCAACACTGTATAACTCTATGATAATATATTTGTTAACTTATGATAAAATAAAAATGTCTTACAGAAATAATCAACTATGATGGTGGAGTCGCTATCTATATATGAATGATGGCAAGAAAAGATAGTGGCATAAACCTATTTCCCTCTTACATGCATGTTAATGGATATATATGTCTTTGGTAGCCACTATATAAAATGCATCAATTTGTTTGTATGATGAGAAGTTGAGAACAGGAGGAATTACTGTTATGTCCCTAGTTTGGTTTAATTTATAAATAACGCAATAAAACTTTTAGAATCTATCTATAACAGATTGTTTATTACTTAAGTTGGTTATGCATGTTATGGTTCTTTATGGTAGACATTTTAATCTCCTCAAATGGAGTGATTATATATAAAATATATTAAAATAATATTAAATTTTAATATTTTTCTTAATTTAATATTCAAGTATCGAAAATTATAATACACAACAAATCCTTCAATTGTGCGTTTGGTCGTCAAGTTGAATGAGCACTAGGCATCGACAATTTATAAACACAAGTTCTCGACATCGTGCTTTAAACAAAATGCAGTAGAAACCGCAAATGCAGCAGTCACGTTCACATTGTCAGTCTTGGTCGAGCATGAAAGATAACGACTGGAACCGAATGCTCTAAATTCGGTCCGGTCTCGTTAACTTTTTTACACAAACATTCTCGGTTGGGTTCTTAATTAAACCTAGCCTAGCAGACATGCTAACATCAAATTGCATTAGATCAAACCGTTAAAAATTTTTAATAGTTAAATAAAAATAATTCAACAAGTATTATGTATTTATATATGCATGTACTATGTACGCAATACGCATACAATTTATTTGAGAAAAATAGAAAAGATATATAAGCGGTTTTATGGGCTTATAGTTTGCTCTGGCTCGGCCCAAAGTCTAATAAGTCTATGGGATCGTTCTGGTCCAAATCCAATGTACATAATTAATTAATTATATATCATTTCTATAAATCAAAAAACGGAATCGTAAATTTTTAACGTAATTAAGATGGCAAAAGATGGTCTTACCACCTCACAGTTCTATATTCATATTTCGTATTCACAATTTATATTCTTGCAATACGATGATTACTATTTCAACCTGTGTAACATACGGGGTGCCTAACCTAGTTAGTTAATAAAGTTACAGTGTGGTAAAAGGTGTCTCCAAAGGAATTCTTGATGGCCAGCTACCAACAATAACTGGGTGCCCATGTTAGGGTTTGAGCGTTATGTGAACAACATGTTAATTCCCCTTCTCTTGTTGTGGGTTTTCTCATGAGCTGATTGCCTCATACGTGTTGCGCTTATGACATGGTTGTCGCATGCTGATTTGCGAGTTCGGTAACACTCATTTTTTTAAGTTATAATAATAGTTTTGACTGTTGAATACACACACTCTAAAATATATTACTAAAATCCACCTATTGTTTTATTTGTGAGCTTGTATTCATACAACTCTAATAAGAATAAACACCAGGTGTCACGAACCAAAGAACTATTACCACTTATAAAGTTATAATAGTGGTTGCAATCAAATTTTTGTTTAAAAATACTTTTGTAAACAAGAAAATAATATTGTAAAAGATGTTTAAAACTCTAATGATTCAATGGGTGATGATATCAACAGTGGATGAAAGTTTCGATGTGATTAATGATTAAAGTATAAAAGTTGGCAATATTGGAGGGTGGTGTCATGTGGGAATATTATTGTGATTCGCACGTTAATGACTATTAATAAATGAATCCATATTTAACTATGTGTTATAAAGTTATCCCAAGACACATTCGGTTGTAGAAAGGAAAAAAACTAATATATAAATATAAATAAAATACATCTGTCCATGAGCGCTAAATAGCTGTTTCTAATTTGATTATAATTCTTTAGAGTTGATACATATGTAGACTTTTTTTATTTATGTAAAAGTAACATATTTAGAGTCAAACCTGAATAGTATGCTTTTTTAATTTGTAACATGTTTAGGATCAACTTTAATTTTAATTAAAGAAACTGTTAATTTTATGCAACATAAATATTTTACCATTTTAAAATAAAGTGATATTTACCTAATTTAACCAAACAATAAACAATAGTGTCAGGTTGGATCAGAAGATTTCTCTTACCTATGGTAAGTTTCTTCATTAGGATGATCTCGGGTTGCGTGTTCGAGTAATGAAGATGATCGGGTGGGTTAATTACCCATCAGTATTCCAGTTATCCGTTCAAAAACAATGTTGTTGTCACGCTATCCCTTTCTTTTAAAAACAGTTGTTGTGGAATTTACCGTTTACTTGGCCGGGTCGTTTTACTTCCGACAACTATCTAGGATAACTGAAAAATGACATTATCCAACAAATCTCACACACGTCTTCTTTTCCCCCTCATTCGATCTCTCTCTCTCTCTCCCCCGATGATTTTATTATGTGTATAAGGCGCGTATGATTTAAAGAAGATTTTCTATACAATTTTAAGTCTTAAATTTATTTAAAGATTTCTACATCAATGTATATACACATATATATTTTATTAAAGTGCCTTCTTCCTTTTACCCTAAGAAAAAAAATTAGAGGTTGTTTGACGATCTTGCGCTGAACCATTAAGAGGCCTACCGAATAAGTGATAACCTTAAAATGGTTTGAAATTTATCTATTAAGATACTGCATAAATTATTAAAGAGATGTCTCTTATATGAACTAAACATAATTTACATATCTGATTCAGAGGTAGTTTATTAATAAAACCATTAACAATTTACCAAATCCCTTTGGGCTTTAAAGAGAAATCCTTTCTTTTCAAAACATATATCTTTTGTAAATATTGTAATTATATCTTTTTCAAAGACTTGTTTTGGTATTATTCTCAATTTTAAGTATGTGGCTCTCTTATTTGTTTTTATTGAGTTAAACACGTATATATAACTTTGCTCTGATATATGTATAAGTTAACTATTTATATAAAAAATTTAAATAATAAGTAATGATAACGTGAGAAATGTAAGAAGTGATATTAGACCTTACTCTAAATTATTCATGATTAAAATTTAAAGAATGTCACATATATTGTAGGAAACAAATTCAAAGGATTGGAGAGGTAAATCAATGTTTTTAAAACCGGACCGGATAGTGAACGGACGCCTTACCGGTTTACTGGTCGGACCGGTTCAACCGGTCGGACGTATATAAGAACCGGACCGTATTTATGTAAAAAATTACAAAAAAAATAAAAAATTTATAAAAAAGCCGGTTCAACCGGTTCAACCACCGGTCCCAACTGCCGGTTCGACCGGTTCAACGGTTCGGTTACCGGTCCGACCGCCGGTTCGACGGTTCAACCGGTCTGACCACCGGTTCATGTTTAAACCGGTTTTTAGCACCGAACGGACGGATTGGAGTCCGGTTCCCGGTCGAACCGGTCGGACGGCCGGTCCGGTCCGGTTTTCAAAACATTGGGTAAAATGCAAAAACCATAATTGTTGAATTTTTCTAGTCTGATTATTATTTTTAAACTCAAATAATTTTTACACATCTCATTATTTAAAAAATACAAAGGTACGCCATAAAACCTAATATTTAATTTGAGCATACGTACTGCTTTTATATGTTAAAAGAAAAACGTCAATTAGAGAATGTGGTATCATGCATGGGGTGTGGTTGGGAAACTTGGCCCCAAGTGAAAACACCAACACCCGGTGAATATCACTAGGCAACAATTATTGATTTTAAGTGTTATGAGTTGTAATGTACAACTTCACAACACACTAGGAAATTATAATAGAAAAGGGACAACACTCCACAAAATAGAAAACAACCTGAGAAATGAAAAAAATTGATGTGACAATCCGAAAAAACCGAAGAATCTTAGACAACTTTCTCTCACCTTAGTAATGAAAATGATGTGTATACTTAAGTAGTGTGAATGATAGGAATTATAGTGTGATTATAGCATTGCTGGACATCACTAGCATGATTATAGAAATTTATGCTAAGCATAAACATTCCCCACGCGTATCACATTCTAGTGACTTCATATACTTAATCATGTTAATTTCGCTTTTGACAATAACCCAATCTATATGTATGTGTGTGTATAATATATATGTATTTTACACATCATCCCACACACACCTCTCATCTAGTCTTGCAGCTGTCAAGCCAACCTCTATGATTTTAATATACAGCAAATCATAGTTTGCAACTTTCAAGATTCCTCTCCCCAACCACATTTTCAGATTGTTAACTTCCAAAACACCAATAAAAACATAAGAAATATATCAACTCAAGCTATACATACATCTATCACAAACCATTGTTTCTTCTTTGCATCACCATCACCATTGTAATTCTCTTCTCCATAAACAAGATTCAACAACATCAACAAATCATCGCGCGATTCGATCAAGCAACATTATTATTATTATTATTATTATTATATTATTATTATTATTATTATTATTATATTATTATTATTATTCTCTCAAGATCGAATTCCATAACACTTAAACCGATCAAGTTTTAATATTGTTATGGCGTACGGGCAACATTATCGATCACCTTTCGGGGACACCACTTTCACGAAAGTGTTCGTTGGAGGGCTTGCGTGGGAGACACCGGCCGGAGAATTGCGTACGTATTTCGAGCAGTTTGGTCACATTCTTGAAGCTGTAGTTATCACTGATAAGATCACTGGCAAGTCTAAGGGCTATGGATTTGTAAGTGATTAATGTGCAATTTAGATTATTGTTAGTTATTAAGTAATTAGTGTATAAAGATTATGGTTTGAATGAATAATTATAGGTGACATATGATGATGCTGAATCTGCAAAGAGAGCTTGTAATGATCCAAATCCTGTGATAGATGGAAGAAGGGCTAACTGTAATATTGCATCTCAAGGTTGTATTTTCTTTTCGTTTTTGGAAACTTGATATTAGTAATGCTGACGATAATAATTCATACCGTCAATTTGACTAGTTACGCTTCTAATGTGCTCAGAGTGATCATTAGACTTACATTTGATGTCCATTTAATTACGTTTACAAGAATGATTTTGAGATAAATGTAGAAATGCATGTGCGCTATAAATGGAATCAAATGTAAATTGTGTAAAAGTCTATGATGATTATGTAATTAGGATTGTCATGAAAAATAAAAAAATAAAATTAATAGTGTAATCACTTAAATTATCGGATATTACATTTTTTATTATTAAAATCTAATTATGTTTATTTAATTATGAACAAAGTATTAATAATGATGTTTATATAGGAAAAATTAAGGAATCACCGTCGCATCGGGAAGTGGCACCGCCGTTAGCGCCACCACCACGTCGTCGGTCTTTTATCCACCTTATGGGTGAGTTTCTCAACCATAACACATATAGTGATTATGATCATACATCCTTTTAAGAAAACCAATAAATCTTCTGAATTTCACTTCGGTTTTATTCGTGTAATCGTAAAAAATTACACTTGAGGTCCCTTACAATGAAGATCGGTTTTTGAATTTCGATCATAATCATTTGTATAAGGGAAATCAAGTATAAATTTATGATAATTATACGAATGAAATTGTACTTGATAACGAAAGTAAAAGTCAGAAGCAGAATTGAACAAATTTTGAGTATTCATTACTTGAATATGCATTATTATCGAACATTGAATAATAGTTTGAATTATAAATTAATTAAGGGTTTTATTCATTTGCAAAATAAATAAATTAAAAAAATAAATGATAAAAATATATAACTAGTTGGCGATTTTTGTATTTGTTACTAAATTCCAGTGAATATTTACAACATTAATTTGTCACAAAATAACGGTGATATACATACATGCCCTTTGAGCACATTTCTTTTTCTACTACATACGTGAATGTATAATGTGTTTAAGTAATTGTATATATGTAATAAAATGCTACATGTAAAAGTTAGATTTTTATAATCAAAACTATTTAATAATAAGTATATTTATTTTTATATATTATAATAAAATATATTACATTTTAGTGAGTGTGTGAGTTAGTAGCTTTATAAATGTGTGGATTTACAAGTATGGTTCAGTGGGTGTGTGAGTTAGTCGTTTTATTAACATTGTATATACGGTCAATCTTTTGAAAAAATAAATCTCTATGAAGAAAATAAAAGTCATTTAGCATTATTTCTATGTTTATTTACCGTTGATCAAACATTTTTCTGCAGGTATGTAACTCACACCCCAGAATTTGGCTACAATTATGTAAGTTCTCAAAAAGATTTTATAAACTATTAATAATCAACATATGAAATCTTAGAATATATATGTTTTTGGAAAAGGAAATTCAATAAAAATAGTTTTTTAGTAAATGTATTTCTTATTATAATTAAACCGTTTTATAGTTAAAATAAAGTAACCGTCAAAATCTCAAGAATATACTAGAATCGTAAATTTTTTTCATAGTCGTCAATATCCAACAAAAATAAAACATCTAGCTATCAAGAACACGATGTTAGGGACAAGATTTCTTGATCTCAAAACCTATGTAGTATTCGTGATATCGAAATCTAGACGCATGTCACCTTAACGACTAAACTGACTCTCTAAAAAGAATTGTTGAAAAATGAACAGTGTATGATCTTAGATGATTTTTTGAGATTTTAATTATAGTTAAAGAAAAGGTTATTATGGTAAATACACGTCCTTAGAATGAATATGTGTTTAAAATATTTTACATTATACCTCAATAGTAATTGATCGTTATTGTTATATGCATTGATTGATGAACAGGTAACGTACAATCCAGCAATGCAGTATATACTATGGACCCACATCTACAACCATGTCCACACCATATTACAATGGGTATCCCCCCACCCAATTACCTACACCAAGGGGTGCATTAACACCCCAAGCGCAGCGACATCACCAGCCTTCGTATTTCTACTATCCTGCGCAGCAGATGCGTAAATCTGACTATCCTACGCAACGTTCTATCTCTCATGCAACGGATGCACAAACACATATGAAACCGATCGAACCCTCCAAACCGAGCTAAGTCGGTCAGTTTGACCAGGCTAGGATCGAGTATTGTGTTGTTTGCATTTGGTTGGTTTGGCTATTATAGCCAAACGATCAATTTGCTTTCTTTTATTCAAAGGCTGTATTTACAAAGTTTAACCAGAAAAATATAATATTCTTTAAATTGTAATGTCATTCGTTAGTTTTGATTTTCAATAATGTTTTTGTATCAACCTTTTAATATAATAATATACTTTAGCTTGCAAACTAAAGTATCAACCATTCTCAATAACATCGTCGAGGTAATACAGTTATTTTTACATTTATCTAGCCATTGAGAACACGGGGGGGGGGGGGGGGGGGGGGGGGGGGGGGGGGGCTTAGGTATGTGATATCAAACTCATTTGACACTCTACTACCTAGTTTTTTATGTGTAACTTATAATATCGAAAACTAAGACACCATAACTTTTTAATTAATAATTACCAACTCATCTTAGGCTTTTTTTTTCAAGAAGTGGTAAATATTGGTCTCGTTTATGACATTAATGGTGATTCAACTCATGAAAGAAAATTGATACATAACTTTGATCTAATGTTCTTACTTACGACCCAAACATTAAATATATCTCACTATTTGGTTTTCATATTTTTTATGATCTTTTTTTTTTTCACAAAAGCTAAATACTTATTTTGATTTACACCTTCAATTCTTCTCTAGACAACAAAGACAAATCACACAAGAAAAACCTGTATCTGTGCTATCTAATCTATTTTGTTTCTTTAAAACACTATCGATCTATGGATATGATTTTGATTTTGATTTGATTTTGATTTTGTAACAACAAGGAGGCTTTACTCCGAACTTATAAGATCCATAAATTAAAACACTTTGGTATTATTAGGCTATTAGTCATTTGACATGTATGATTTTGATTGGTTTTTAAATTTTGAAGTTTTTCACAATGACAATGTGTTTATGTTGGGGCGGAGTACTTTAGCTCATTTATAATTTATTTTGTTTAGTTCTTTTATTTAGACAATTAATAATTATATGTGTGTGTAATTTTAATTTTATGTAGTAAAATATATATTATTTGTTCCTCTAACTTATCATAATTTTATATATAGTAATAATAATTTATATATATATATATATATATATATATATTATTCAAAATATTAGTTAATCTAATTAATTAATAGTAGACTCGTTTAGGCTCCAATCTCAAATAAAGCCGAGTTTATTTGAATTCTTAATGAGCTGAATTCGAGTAGCTCACGAGCAGATTGGTTTGTTAACACCCTTACTTGACTCATGCTGTGTGTTTTGATGATGTAATTGTATTTTTTCTAATAGATTAGAAAAAGTGTAGAATCTCAATGATTGGTGGACATACTCTGGTTAGTTTTTTTCTTTCTGTTTTTTTCTTAAATACGAAAAAGCTAGTTATGATTGTAAAACCACTTAAATAAAACAACCATTTTGGTGAGTTGTTTAAAGATTGAATTAACATATCAATACATCCAACCATGAAACATATGTTTGTAGATGTGGGGTAAATGATGATAATGATAATGATGATGTGATGATGATGTGATGATGCATGTGCACAAAAGAGATATGTAGATGTGGGCATGTGAGATATGAGTTGTAAGGGACCATATGGGATGATAGAGTCAATGGTGGAAGATGATATGATGCCAAGAGTTGTAGACCAAAACTTGAGGGTCAAAATAACATTTTGCAGGAGTACATCACATGTGAATTCAAATCCCATTGTCTTTTTAGTATTGTTTTGCAATATCTTCAGTGACCCAAAATACTTCAAGCTAAGAAATGATCAAAGTTTTGAAAAATGTACTAGTGGGATACCATTGAAAGGCTACTGATCACAATTCCTTCCAAACCAGTAGTTTGACTTTGCGGCAATTCAAAGTGTAAGGATTGTGTTGCTACACGAATCCTAATCAAGGGATTAAGGGGGAGCAGTGCAAGAATGGGGTGGACACCAAGGATTGAGCCGGAACTTGGTCTTGATGGGATGCGGCTGAGCTTTACTTCGTCTGAACTGGGTTTTGACTGGGCAGCACTTCGAACGGACTTGGGCTTATGTTGAGATGGACTTCGTCTGAACAGGATATCTGCGAGACAAGAACAACACCGTAAGCCGCCCACGGGCAGAAGGGATTTCTCCCCGTGACCAACCTCGGTGTGTGAGAATAAGTTTAGGATGAGATGTATAAGGATAAATATAAGTGTAGTGAGTTAGGATGATCTTGTGAGTTTACCTGAACCTCTATATTTATAGTGATTTTCGTATGTTAATTCATCCAGACGAATCTATTTTGAGACATCTGAAGTTTGTATGTTTGGTCTGAAACTCCTTGGTCAATGGAGTTGTTTCCCTTGGTGTAAGGGGTTTCTGCTTAGCATTGATGATGTTTGTCTTCAATAGTTGACATGCTTCTTATTGGTTCTGTGGGTCTATTATGCTACACCTGTTTCTTACACCATTTGTCTTTTGTTGTTTGTCACTTCTTGGTTACTGAACATGCTCTTGTGGCTGCCAATGGTTTCCGTATCGTCATAATCTTTTGCTTACTGCGAACAGCCAAGTGTTGTGTTTGAGAGTTTTTACAAGTGTTGAGATTTTTTACTATATGTGCGTGTGTCGCGGCTGTATTTGTGAACGGACTTTGGACCGCGTCTGGGCTCTGACCAAGCTGGATGAGCCGCGGCTGGGCTTCGGGTTTCTTCCTGGGCCGCGGTTTATTCACGAGAATTCCTGGATCGCACCTTGCGTCTTCACCCCAATGCTTGGGCCGCGGCTGGGGCCTTTGCGTCCCACCGGGCCGCGGTTTGTTCACGAGAATTCCCTGGATTGCACCTTGCGTCTTCACCCCAATGCTTGGGCCGCGGCTGGGGCCTTTGCGTCCCCCCGGGCGCGGTTTGTTTGTGGGGATATCTTGGACCGCGCTTGAGCCGCGACTGGTGCTTGAACCGCGTTTGTGGGGATATCTTGTTCACGGGCTTTATACCAATTTGCCCGTGCTTGAGCCGCGGTTCGTTCGTATATCGCAAGGGTTCATGGTCGAGACTTCTTGCTCCGATCCTCCCCAGCCGCGGCTAGGTCCCGGATCGCGTGCCTTCGTGTTTCTTTTTTCACGCGTTGGTACGTTTTCGGGTGGTACCCCATCAAGTCCCCCAGTCCAATGTTATGGTGTATACCATGATATTGGAATAATACCCATATTCTTTTCAACTCCCAGCTTGTCAAATCAGTCATTCTACCATTTGTTACATCAAGCCACCCTAGTGTCTTGTAGGTCGGTTGATAGGTTTAGGTAGCCATCATGGAAGACATCTCCATGTCTCCTTGTCTCCTCTTCTTTTCCCTATATAAACCACTCTTTCATCTCATATTTCATGCACTCTTTGAAGACTTTGATTTCTTTTTCTCTCAAGGTAAGTCTTGCTTCCTCTTCTCTTTTGTCGTTTAATATGGAGGGTAGGAGCGACATGCGTTCGCAAACGTCGGTGATCACGCAAGATTACCTAAATAATTTTGCGAACCAATATGGCATTAGTCAAGAACTCGTGCCGGTGGTTCACCGTCTGACGCAACGGTGCTGGATGCGCCTTCCGGCACCATAGCTTGTATACTGCCTTCTTCACTTTTAGTAACTTTCGAGTGCCGTTAGTCGCTTTCTATGCCTTATTTTGAAGTATTATTCAGTGCACTTGGCTCAGATTGTACCTTTAGGTTTGATAAAAGTTTACCATTTTGAGATATCCTGTCGTCGTGCCTTGGGTTAGATCCTAGCGTAAACTTGTTTAGGGCCTTCTATAAGCTTACCCGGATAGGTGATTGGGTTACATTTGAGAAGAGAAAATCTCCGCGGCCAGCTATGGCGTTGCGCCGTTTACTAGTTTGAAGCATTGGAAAGATCATTTCTTTTTTCTTTCCGATCGGATTGTGCCTTCGAGATGAACTGGCTTGGTATGGATGAGGATATTAAGGATCCTCTTCGAAGAAGGGTGAGTATGACATGGCTGCGTTCAATGCTTTAAAGGCTGAGCCGACCACACTCGTTCTTATTCCGAGCACTTTCTCGTGATGGCCGGGATCAGCCGTATATGGTCGGACACGAGTCTTTATCCCTATATGACTTGTCGCGGGGAGCGTAAGTTCTCGCTTTTATCATTTTTATGTTTCCGCATTTTTGGCTAATCATTGATATTGTTATCCTTTTTCAGGTATGGGTTTGTTCGACCGCATGCAGTTGTCCGCCACGACGGACGTTACCGAGGAGGTCGAGTTTCCTCCTCACGAAGCTTGCCCTTTTCTTGAGACGACTGCTGAGTTCGTGGTTCAGCGGGGGGGAACGACTTGCCAGCTTCTTCCTCCGGACACCGAAGTACCGATAATCGTCGCCCGCCGGCGAAACGACAAAATGCCGCAAGTCGTGGAGGAAAGGTCGTGATGGGCCTTTCGGCCGCTTCTGGAGGTGCGGCAGCTGCCCCGGGCCGCGGCTGGTGCCGGGGGCCGTCGTTTCGGTTGCGACGGGGTTTGGGGCGCCCGCGGCGGTTCTTTTTCTGGTTCGGTCGGGAAATCTCACGCTGCTACTTCCGCGGTACTCTCGGGAGATATGACATTGATCCTTCTGAAAAATTCGCTCCGTATGGGATCTATCGAATGGGTCTCTGTTTGACGATCCCGAGTCTTGCAAAGACTTCCTATTTAATGCCCGTACACCGGCCGAGTTTTATCGTGGCGGTGGTTTGAAAAATAGAGAATTGTCCGATGCTGGTTGTTCGTCGGTGGTGAATAGCCTCTTTTCTTTTGTCGAAATTCATAATCGTTGGGCAGATGGTGTAAGGGAAAATCGCGATCTCAGAAGGAAGACGACGCGTCTTGAGGATGATAATGCGTCGTTGAAGCTTCGATGCGATTTTCTTGAGAAGGAAAAGGAGAAAGTTACCCTTAGCCTCAGCGAAACTCAAGAGGACCTCTGCGTTCAGTTGCCGCCGTGTGTGAAGCGCTGTCATCCGACCTGAGAAGCGTCAAAAGTGCCTCGGAGGATCAGATTTCTCAGTTGCAGGGGGAAACGCACGACTTCAAGCCGAGAGGAACTGGCTTGTCTCGGATGGGATGGGGTTTAGCTTTTAACAAGGTTCGCGACAGTGATGAATTTCTCAACATGTTGGCAAGGATTAACAGTCTTTCGGATAAGGTTGGGTATAACGCAGGTGAGGTTTATTTTACGTTGCGCTTATGAAATAAGTGTTTATAATTAGAATACTAACATGTAGATGGTGTATCTTGTAGGTCTTCGTGATGGTGCTCGACTTGCTGCAGCAGGAAAACGACCTGAAGATGCACCGAAGTATAATAAAGATGCTCTGGAGGAGTTACGCCAGCTTTCAAAAGAGTTTGACGAAGCTTCTTTTCCTATGTCTGGATCCATTGCTGCTCTTGCTTCCTCTGATCTTGATGCTATCAAGGCCTTTCTTGTCGTCATAATGTAGGATTTACTTATGTTTTCATTAGTAGCCTTTGTTGGCTTAGACTAGCTTTGCTTGTTGTGATGTTGTCTTGGATGCTATGGTAGTCTTTTTCACAGTTTATGGTTGTACCTAACTAAACTCGTATGCTTCGAAGTATGGTTGCTTATGTCTTATTAATCTTGTCTTGGTTGAGTGTTTTGTTTGTGTATTCTTAATGTGTATGAAATGAAATTGATGCAATCCCTTGGATTATGGCCGCCCCTTTTTATGGGGGTTGGACCGCGACAGCTTATCTGAATTCTGGGACTGAGTTGTTAGGGTTGCCATGTCGATTTCTCAAGCTTGGTTTCTTGCTTGATCATTATCGAGTGACTATATTGATTTCCCCATCCTGGTTACTTGCTTGGATCAATCAGAGCATTATGGGTTATTGCATAGACTTCTCAAGCTTGGTTGCTGCTTGAGCCAACCCGAGTGTTATCGGGTTGCTACATTGACTTCCCAAACTGGTTACTTGTTTGATCTAACCCGAGTATTATCGGGTTATTGTATTGATTTCCCAAGCTTGGTTGCTTGCTTGGCCAACCCGAGTATTGTGGGGTTGTTATATTGATTTCTCGAGCTTGGTTACTTGCTTGAGCCAACCCGAGCGTTTATCGGGTTATTATATTGATTTCTCAAGCTTGGTTACTTGCTTGATCTAACCGAGTATTATCGGGTTATTATATCGATTTCCAAGCTTGGTTACTTGCTGGGGCCAACCAAGTATTATGGGTTGTTATATTGATTTCTCGAGCTTGGTTACTTGCTTGAGCCAACCCGAGCGTTTATCGGGGTTATATTGATTTCTCAAGCTTGGTTACTTGCTTGATCTAACCCGAGTATTATCGGGTTATTATATCGATTTCCCAAGCTTGGTTACTTGCTTGGGCCAACCCAAGTATTATGGGTTGTTATATTGATTTCTCAAGTTTGGTTTTTTACTTGAATTGTTATCATAAGTTATAATACACAAGTGCTTAGATGTATTGCTGGTTTCGTTTACACCTTCTTTTTGAAAATTGAATTACATCGGTTACATATTGGTTACCTCATGATTACATGTAGCATTTGCGGAGCTGCGCTCCATTCCACGTGCGTGGTACCTCTCTACCATCTAAACATCTGAGCCTGTACGCTCCATTTCTTCCAACATCTATCACTTGATATGGGCCTTCCCACCTTGGCCCCAACTTCCCTTGAGCTTGGACTCTGCTGGCTCATTGCTTCTTAAGACGAATTCTCCTCTTTGAACTCTTGCCTTTTCACACGAGAGTTGTAGTATTGCTCTATCTTTCTTGTATTTTGCTTCTCGTATGGCAGCTGCCATCCTTCGTTCCTCCAACAGATTTAGATTAGATCGCAGCTCCTCTTCATTATTTATTTCCATAGCTTCTGTGACTCGAATTGTCGGTAAGCCTATCTCCACTGGTATTATAGCCTCCGATCCGTACGTTAAGCTGAAGGGCGTTCTCCATGGCTTGTTTTTGGCATTGTCCTATGAGCCCAGAGGACACTTGGTAACTCTTCCACCCAATTGCTTCCTTCGAATCTAGTCGGGTTTATGCCCTCTACTATGCTTCTGTTGACTCTTCTACCTGTCCATTGCCCTGCGGATGTGCGACCGAAGTTAAGATTTGTTGGATCTTCAGCTCGTCACACCAACTTTTGAATGGATTTTCTGCGAACTGTTTGCCATTACGGTTACTATGAACAATGGGAGCCCGAAACGACAGATGATATGTTCCCATACGAACTTCTTCACTTGCAGCCCTGTTATTGATGCCAGGGCCTTAGCTTCGACCCACTTGGTAAAGTAGTCAACGGCTACTAGCAGGAATTTCACCCTTCCCACGGACTCCGGGAAAGGTCCCACAATGTCCATGGCCCATTTTGAAAAGGCCATGCGGCATTAACTGGGATCATGTCATTCTTCGGCCGAAAAACATTGGCGCGTGTCTTTGGCAGCTGTCACACTTCCTGATTTCTTCCACGGCACTCTGGTGCATCCCGGCCAATAATACCCTGCACTCATTGCTTTAGCTACCACCATCCTTGGCCCTGCATGTATTCCACATATTCTTCGTGTATCTCGTGTATCACATACGTGGCCTGCTCCTTGGTTAAGCACCTTAAAGACGGCCCCAGGTATGACCTCCGGTATAAAATTCCCTGCTGCATTTCATAGTGCAAGGCCCTCGTGTATTGCTCGTGCTTCCCCTTTCTCTGCTGGTAGAACTCCTTCTGTCAAAAATCTGACTATCGGAGTCATCCATCCGTCCTCTTCTCTTGTTTCAACTGATGATACTTCTGGTTCTTCGATGGAAGACCTTTGCAACACCTCCACCTTAACCTCCTTTGCAAGATGGCTAAATGATACTGAAGCCAACTTACTCAATGCATCGGCTTTTTTGTTTTTACTTCGTGGGATGTGCGAGATGTCACACTTCTCGAACTGCTCATTATTTGTTTTGCCTTATCTAAATATCTCTTCATGGTGTCTTCCTTGGCATCGTAGGATCCGTTAATCTGGTTGGCCACTAGTAGTGAGTCCACGTGGGCGTGCAATTTCTTAATACCCATTTGCTTGGCTAGCCTTAATCCGGCTATTAAGGCCTCGTATTCTGCCTCATTGTTTGAGCTCTTGAACGCCAACCTTAAAGCATAGGTTAATTCCTCCAGTTGGGACCTACTAGGATCAAGCCTGCCCCGGAACCCTCGTCATTCGATGCGCCGTCTGTGTGCAGACAACACTCTTCAGGTGGGAGCTCCCCCTCCTGCATGTTAGGAGCGTCTTCCTCTTCCTCATGAGGTATTTCCGCCAGAAAATCAGCCACCACCTGTCCCTTGAATGCCACTCTCGGTTTGTATTCAATCCCAAAGGCTCCGAGTTCGATTGCCCATTTTGCTAGCCTCCCTGAAATCTCGGGTCTCCTCAAAACCTGTTGTATTGGGTGTCCGGTTCTCACCTCGATTAGGTGAGCTTGAAAGTAACGCCTTAGTCTCCGAGACGCATGCACCAGGGAGAGCGTGAGCTTTTCATAGGCGAGTACCGAGTCTCCGGGTCTTTCAATGCCCTGCTGACGAAGTATATCGGTGTTTGTTCTCCTTCTCGCTCCGTCATCAGCACGGCGCTTACCGCGCCCTTACTGGCCGACAAGTACATCACCAGCTTTTCCTTTGGGAAAGGCGCTACCAGTCTTGGTAGGTTGCTAAGGTACCTCTTCATCTCCTGGAATGCCTCCTCTGCTCCTTCGTCCATAAAAAGTCTTTCTCTTAGGCAATCCGTAGGGTGGTTATAAATAGGGCGCGCTCGGCGTGTTTTGATAAGAATCTATTAAGGGCCACTAATCTTCCATTCAACGTTTGCACGTCTTTTACCGACGGGGAGACGGCATGTTCAGTACTGCTGCAATCTTCTTGGGTTGGCTTCCAAGCCATCCTTTGTTACAATTACGCCTAAAAATTCCTTCTTCCACTCCGAATGAGCATTTCTTCGGATTCAGTTCATTGTATCGCCCGTAGGGTACTGAATGTTTCGGCGATGTCTTCGAGCAACGCATTCTCGTCACGACTTTTGATGACGACGTCGTCTACATATACTCGATGTTTCTACCAATCTGTGACTTGAATGCCTTGTCCATTAACGTTGATAAGTGGCACCGGCGTTCTTTAATCCGAATGGCATTTTTGTGAAGCAGAAAATGCCGACGTCCGTGTAGAATGCTGTCTTGTCTTCGTCTTCCGGTGCCATTTTGACCTGATGGTATCCTTTGTATGCATCCAAGAAACATTTTAATGGAAAACTTGACAGCGAGTCTACCTTCAAGTCGATTTCTGGAAGGGGATAGCAATCCTTGGACAGGCGTGTTGAGATCTTTAAAATCAATGCAATCCTCCAGCTACCATCACCTTTCTTTACCATTACTGGGTTGGGCCACCCAGGTCTGATATCGGACTTCCCTTATAATACCTGCTTGCAATAGCTTCTTGACTTCTTCTATCACAGCCTGACTCCGCTCCTGCCCCATATGGCGGCGCTTCTGGGCACAGGCTCCTTCGATAAATACGTTTTTAACTTGTGTTCTGCGATATCTCGGGGAACTCCTTCCATGTCGGAGGGTTGCCAAGCAAAGACATCTAAGTTGTTTCGCAAGAGATGGTAGAGTCGATCTTTAGCCGCGTCACTTAGCTGCCCTCCTATTACGATTTTTTGTTCCGGGTATTTTGGTTGACCACCCATTTTCTTGAGTTGGGCATAGATCTTCCTCCTCCTGGGAAGCAGTCTCCGATTCCACTGCTTTTACCTCTTTGCACTCCCTACTAGAATACATTGTCACCACTCCAGTGGGGGTTGGAAATTTGATTGCTGCGTGAACCGTGGATATCACCGCTCCCAAGGTGCACAGCCTGGTCTTCCCAGTATGACATTGTGTGATGATTCCGACCGTACCACGAGAACGTCATACCACTTCCCGCCATCCTGAATGGTTTCCAATAACAACCGGGAGCTGGATCTGTCCCAGTGGCTGGACTACTCCCGGTGAAACACCGTGAGCATGTGAGTTTTGGTGTCGAGGCCTCTTCTTACTTCTTCATCTAGCTGCAAAAAGCAATGTTCATACATAATTTCCGAGCTACTTCCGCTATCGACATACACACGATGCACTGATGTCCTGCTATCACAGCCGATACCGTGACAGGTCCGCTGGCGAAACTTCCTCCGTATCGGAGGGAAAGAGATTTCTTGTGCCATCCAGGGTTCCATGTGCTCAGATTGCCTCTTCCCTTTGTTGCTGACGAGCCGGACCATGAATATTTCTTTCCTCTTTTCTCGGATTGTGGCGTCTTCTTCAGCTCACTCAAAAGATGAGCCAGCTTTCCAGTCTTTATGGCAAGTTCGATCTGCCGTTTTAATGAGAAGCAATCGTCTGTCATGTGCCGTTTTCCTTGTGAAAACTCACAGTACTTGCCTGCGTCCCTCTTCACTCAGGTTTAGCGGAGCTGGCTTGGTGAAGTTGACATTCTCTGTGGCGAGAATCTCGCTTGGGGTTTTGGTTAGCGGCGGGAGCGTTACGTTGGGACCTTGTGGGGTTTGGTTGATGTTGCGAACGAGGTTGGAAAGTAGGACTTCGCTGAGTGAAACGCGGTGGAACTGCGGTTTTCCCATGATCGTGAACCTCCCGATCTTTTCTGCTGCCCAGGTGGATGGCATGAGCTTCTTTGGAGTTCTATTTCAGCTATTCGCAGGCCTTTTTTCCTCTAACGAATGCTTTTGCTCTTTCCAGCATTTCGTCCACCGTCTTCGGAGATGTTCATGGATCTTTCTACAACTGATCGTTTCTCACACCGTGAATAAATGCTGAAATTCGGATTGTTTCCCCAGCTCCTCTGACTTGCATGCTTTCCTTCGAGTATCTCGTGATAAAGTTCTCGATGGACTCGCCATCTCCTCTCTTGATGTTGTGTAGCTCTGTCGGGTCCTTGGCAGATAACCTTTGCTGGCTGAAGTTCCTCAGGAAATCGCCCTCCAACTCTTCAAAGCTACCTATGCCTCCGACGGGGAGGCTGTCAAACCATACCCTCGCAGCACCAGTTAGCGTTTGGGCAAACATGTGACACCATACAGGACGGACCATTGTTCCACTCGGCGGGCCCCGATGAAGATGGCCAGGTGATCATCCGGGTCTCCTAGACCATGTATGCCTACGTTGGACGGCATCTTAAGTTTCGGAGGAAAGGTGAATTCCGCTATTCTGGGTACGAACTTGGACCTGGCTCGGCGCGGTGATGGGCGATACGGCTTACTGAAATCGTCGTCCTCCGCGATCCTTCCCCCGTTCTGGTTGCGTTTTGCTTTGCTCTTGCTTCGTCTTCAACGTTTATTACTGTCTTGCCTTGGACACCTTCCTCCTCCTCCTGGTCTTCGGAGTGTCTTCATATCCAGACGTGTCCGGACATCTTTCAACCGTCTTTCTCTTTCTTCCTGCTCAACAGGGAGAGGATCTGTTCCCGGGTTTTGCTGACGAAGTCCGGGGTGATGACAATGTTGTCATCATTATTTCTCTCGAGGTGGTGCCTAGTGCCGATGCAGTGGTGTGGGGATTTTCATCAGGGTTTTGTTTTTATGATGAGGGGTTCCTGGACCTGAATCCATGGTGGTTGGTTTTTGACTCGACTGGGTCCCACGGATGGCGCCAAATGTTGCTACACGAATCCTAATCAAGGGATTAAACGGGGAGCAGTGCAAGAATGGGGTGGACACAAGGATTGAGCCGGAACTTGGTCTCGATGGGATGCGGCTGAGCTTTACTTCGTCTGAACTGGGTTTTGACTGGGCAGCACTTCGAACGGACTTGGGCTTTATGTTGAGATGGACTTCGTCTGAACAGGATATCTGCGAGACAAGAACAAACCGTAAGCCTCGCCACGGGCAGAAGGGATTCTCCCCGTGACCAACCTCGGTGTGAGAATAAGTTTCTGGATGAGATGTATAAGGATAAGTATAAGTGTAGTGAGTTAGGATGATCTTGTGAGTTTACCTGAACCTCTATATTATAGTGATTTCGTATGTTAATTCATCCCAGACGAATCTATTTTGAGACATCTGAAGTTTGTATGTTTGGTCTGAAACTCCTGGTCAATGGAGTTGTTTCCCTTTTGGTGTAAGGGGTTTTCTGCTTAGCATTGATGATGTTTGTCTTCAATAGTTGACATGTCTTATTGGTTCTGTGGGTCTATTATGCTACACCTGTTTCTTACACCATTTGTCTTTTGTTGTTTGTCACTTCTTGGTTACTGAACATGCTCTGTGGCTGCCAATGGTTTCCGTATCGTCATAATCTTTTGCTTACTGCGAACAGCCAGTGTTGTGTTTGAGAGTTTTACAAGTGTTGAGATTTTTTACGCTATATGTGCGTTGTTCGCGGCTGTATTTGTGAACGGACTTGGGACCGCGTCTGGGCTC